>CM059876.1:29678195-30026743 GCA_030490815.1 Acer saccharum
GTGCGTCTCCGTTTAGTACATAACACACAAACCCAATAATTCATTTCAAATGGAGATCACTCACGTGAAAGCTTTAAGCACACTAAATAACCATATAAATCAACTTGTATAAATGAATAAACAAAGGTCAATACATTAAAGAGTCATGGGTGGGGTTTCATCAAATCCTAGCACTAAATGTTTAGCTCATATCACAAAGTAGCCATACAATAAATATGCTCAAAAGAATACATGGCTATAATAAAGAAAATGAAAGAGAATAAAGTAATAGAAGAAACTATGTAGAGTAGCTCCTCCTCCTTTGCTCTTCCTCTTCCAAGATCTTTCTTCAACTCTCTTTTGCCAAAAAGATGAAGTGATGGTGATTGTGGTAAAATGGAAGTGATGGGTGTGTTTGGATGTTAGGGAGTTATGGAAGTTAGATGGGTTGTGAAAGATGGAAGGTGAGAGTAAGAGGAATGTGTAAAGGTGAGGTCTTGATGACTATTCTTGGGTGAGAGAGCTTGTGTGGTTTAAAAATAAAGGTTTATATAGAGGAATGAATTAGGTCAAGGGCAAGGAGGTAAAATCTTGATTTTTAACATATTTTGGTTAAAAGGGCGAGCTTGGGGCGACCTGGGGGCGATTTGGATGCTCTTGGTTGAAGAAAATTGTTGAAAACCCGAGAGATTAGCGACATTGAGGGGCGAGCTGCTTGAGCTCGCCTTGGGCTCGCATCTCTCTCGGTGAAGTTTTCCAGCTTCGCGCACCGTTACGAAACTGGCCATAACTTCCTCTAGAAACTCGGAATCGCGATCCGTAAAAAGCGTTGTAAAGTAGACTCGTGGGGCTTTCCGAAAATAGGTTATACGAAACGTAGTTCAATCGGAAGAGGGAGATATGGCCCCCGAAAGTTGAAAGCTCTGCACTAAGATTTCCAATTTCAGCCCTTTAACCTCCAAAACTCTTCAATTATGCTCAACACCTTATTTTAGAGCATATAACCTACACAATGCTCACAAAATGCATATACAAAAACACACTCGACAACGAGTACAAAATCTAGGAAATGGGACCTCAAATAGGTATGTAAATCATCCAATCAAAGGCTAAATAATTAGTCAAAAATATTATTTATTTTATTGTTTTGATTAAATGAGAATTAATTAATTTATTAATTAATTATTTAATTAAGAACAAAATCTTTTTCTGATAAGGAAATATTTCCTAGAATTATACTATTTGTAGTAGTATACTAAAAGTAAAAGACTTGTTTGGTAAGAAAATAAATAATTAGGTTTATTTATTTAATCAAATAGGAAGTCTTTTAATTTAGTCATAATTTAATACTACACTATAGAGTTGGATTAGGGTTTGGATTCTCAAGAGTGTAAGAGTTTTGGTAAAACCTAAATCCTCTTGGAGTGAGGATTTCGGTCACCTACAACCTCCTACACTAGAGAATGCGGCAACCCTAAAAAGAAATAGGTGTGGAATTTCGGTCACCCTATATATGGGAAGAGATGAAATTCGGCCACACCACTTACTTGGCTTGAGAATTATTTCTTTTGCTTAGAAAATAAATCCTACTCTAGTGATTAGTGTGTTAAATTCGGCAAAGACACAAGAGAGAAGAGATTATTCTTTTTTAGATAGTACACTAATTGCTTATACATCAATAGGCTTGTGTGTACAACTTCGAATAAGGATCACGCGAATTTCGATCATTAGATTGAGAACTCAAAAGTGACCGGAATAATCTTTGTAGTCTTTTGGATGTTTTGTGAATAACGTTAAGAAAAAGTGGTTTTGTTTATCCATTCTCAGGTACGCAATTCAAAGAAAAGGAAGACCACGCTCCTAGGTGATTCACGTTCGTGCTAGGATTGAAGATCTTGCGGATTACCATCGACGTAAGTCAATCGGATCACGCGACAAAAGGTATTCTACTTTTGTTAGATAGTATATGTTTAATTAATTTAAAGGGTTAAGGTTCATCAAAGGAAAATTTTTAAAATATACTAAACTTGTTTTTAGTCTCGCTTCCACTGCGAGTACTGCGATTTTTCCCTACAATTGGTATCAGAGACTAGGTTGAACCCTTTTAATTAATTAACGTATATATACGTGAATCTATTTCTTTTTATTGTGATTATGCATGTTTAGAAAGAGATGGCACTCTAGGTATTCGCATATATAATTACATATGGATGTATTGATTATATATGTTTTTATGTGGATTGTTGTTGCTCGATTTTGGTCCTAGATTTTCAATGTAATTTTTGTTTTGGAATTGTAACAAGAAAGGTGGTCTATCATCGCCATAATTCCTTCATGGTAGTTGCTAGGTTTTCTTTTTTTTTGTTATTGTAATTAAATAGTGCAGTTTTTTATGTTTTAAAATTTACTGCAGTTTTTTATTTTATTATAGTGCAGTTTTTTATTGTAATAAATACTGCAGTGATTAAAAAAAAAAAATACTGCAGTATTTTATTTGTTAAATACTGCTGTAATGTATTCGAGCATTGATGATTCGAAGACTTGAAGAAAAGGAAGCATTTGGAACCTAGAACGAGCACCGTGCACCCTAGGAGTGGATTGGGCTGCGCATGGCAAGCCCATATCATGGTGGGCTGCGCACGGCAGCCCTATATGGTCTCATGGGCTGCGCACGGCAGCCCCTTTGTGGGGTTGTGGGCTGTGCATGCCTATGGGGCAGCCGAGGAATGCGCGGATAGTTGATGGCCACTTGAAGATCTTGTATTCCTGACAAATTGTAATTTACTTGCTTTTCTAGGATGGACCAAAATTGTGGCTATTTATTTTTTGCATAATATTACAATATTTGTTATTGTATGATAACATGTCATATAGAATAGGAGTGCCACTCATATATCTCTTTTGGTATGAACATGCATTGAATGATTTAAGTATCTAAATGGCATCTAGATAACTTGGTAAATCATTCTATGGATTTAATCACATGCCTTAAATAATTGAGTGGGAGAAGGTGTTTTGTAACACTTATGGCCTCCAAGGTTAGTTGAGCTTTATTGTTTATTGGTAATCCCCCCAAGGGGTGTCCATGAATGGAATTTAGCAACATACTTCCTTACAAGGATAGACTAGACAATTGACTCAAACGAGATCTACTCCCCAATGAGGGATTTTCGTGAGAGAAAATTGAGGGTATATCTTGGTAACACACTCAATGTAATTTTATTGATATCCTCCCAAGAGTTCTTGTCAGTAAAATTGCAAGGCTAAAATTGAAAACGCTAGTTGTTATGTTAACAATTAGGTGGGATCTAGTCTAACTAGTAAATGGTGCGAACTCCCAAAGGAGGCGTAACATTTATGGGTGTTAAATCACCGTTGAATTTTTATGATTGAGTTATTTATTTAAATCAAGATAATATTCAAAAGTGCTTTCATGATTATTTACTCATATATATTTTTGTTTATATTCAAAAATCATGACCCCATCCCTAATGAATATCTTAAAAGATAATATTTTAACTGGAGATAATTATGTCACATGGAAAAGGAAAATTGGGTTGTTGCTGCAAGCTGAAAAACTTAAGTTTGTTCTGTCTGCTCCTAAACCACCTGCTTCTACTTATGAATCTCAGATTCATATGGTTGGTAAAGTTGCTACTGTTAAGGCCCGTCAAAAGGTCAAGGAGCAACAGAAGAAAAAGCAACTTGGGCCTACCAAGAAGGAGAACAAGAAAGTAACCAAGATCAAAGGGAAGTGCTCCTTTTGTGGTGAAAAGGGACATTGAAAAAAAATTTCCCAAAGTCCCAGAACAAGAAGGAACAAGGTAATATAATTATCTTGAAACATGTTTTCTGGCAGATTCTATAGATTCTTGGATCATAGACTCTGGAGCCACAAATCATGTTTGTTATTCCTTACAGGGGTTCCAAGAAAGGAGAAAGTTGAATAAGAATGAAATCAACTTGCGTTTGGGCAATGGAACGTTAGTGTCTGCAAGTGCAGTGGGAGATATTAGAGTTAATCTAGATTCTTTCAGGCATTTAGATTTGATAGATGTTTATTTGTACCTCAATTCAAGAGAAATTTAATTTCAGTTTCTTGTTTGAATAAATTTGGATATTCGTTACTTTTAATAAAGATTTTATTATTAGTAAGAATTTATTTGCAAAGGTACATTGGAAAACGGCTTATACTTTCTGTATAGAAATATCTCTCACTTGTTAGACACAGAATTAACGGAACCTAATCATAAAGAGTAAAATTATCAATAGATGAAATCTACCTATGGCATTTACGCCCAGGTCATATTAACCTTAATAGGATTAAAAGATTGGTAAGTGACGGACCTTTAAGTGACTTAAAGGTTGATGATCTACCAACTTGTGAATCTTGTTTGGAAGGTAAGATGACCAAAGGTCGTTCTCGGCCAAAGGCGCAAGAGCCACTGAATGTTTAGGATTGATACACACTGATGTATATGGTCCTATGAGCATTCAAGCTAGAGGTGGATGTGAGTACTTCATCACCTTCACAGATGATTACTCGAGATTGGCTATGTGTATCTCATGCGACATAAGTCGGATGCTTTGACATGTTCAAGCATTCAAAGCTGAAGTAGAAAATCAGCTTGAGAAACACATAAAAATCTTGAGATCTGATCGTGGTGGAGAATATCTATCTGGTGAGTTTCAGCAATATCTTATTGATAATGGGATAGTTTCTCAGTTTTCTGCACCAGGTACACCTCAACAGAATGGGGTAGCAGAAAGGAGAAATAACTCTTTTAGACATGGTTAGGTCTATGTTGAGTTATTCAACACTTCCTATTTCTTTTTGGGGATATGCTTTACAAACTGCAATGTACATTCTAAACGATGTACCATCTAAGTCAGTTCCTCAAACACCGCATGAGTTGTGGACTGGGCGTAAGCCTAGTTTACAACACTTAAGGATATTTGGTTGTCCTGCGTATGTGTTAAAAGGAAAGACAGAAAAGATGGAGTCCCGTTCGGAAACATGCATATTTGTAGGGTATCCAAAGGAAACTAAAGGATATTATTTCTATAGTCCTTCAGATCTTAAATATTTGTTTCGACAAATGCTAAATTTCTAGAAAAGGACTATATGAATGATTTGTACCTAGAAGTAGAAGTGTCCTGAATGAGATGTCAAGAGATATATTCCACGAGAGGTTACACAACCTAACCCAATTGTAAGTTCCGATCCAACACAAAATCAACAACCTACCATTCCTCGTCGTAGTGGGAGGGTTAGAACACAACCCGAAAGATACATTGGTCTGGGAGAATCAGTGGAGAATCTCCCAAACGACAATGATCCCTACACGTATAAGGAAGCAATGAAGGATGTTGATTGTCGCCATTGGCAAAAGGCAATGCAATCTGAGATTGAATCCATGTTCGATAACAAAGTCTGGTCCCTTGTAGACTTGCCTAAAGGGATAAAACCCATTGGGTGCAAGTGGGTATACAAGAGGAAAAGAGGTATGGATGGTAAGGTGGAAACCTTTAAAGCTAGATTGGTAGCTAAAGGGTATACACAGAAAGAAGGTATCGATTACGAGGAAACCTTCTCTCCTGTGGCCATGCTTAAATCCATTAGGATACTTTTATCCATTGCAGCATCTTCAGATCTAGAGATTTGGCAAATGGACGTCAAGACAGCTTTCCTTAATAGAAGTCTTGACGAAAGCATCTACATGATGCAACCAGAAGAGATTCATTGAAAAAGGCCAAATGGAAAAGGTATGCAAGTTGCAGAAATCCATATATGGATTAAAGCAAGCATCCAGATCCTGGAACATAAGGTTCGATCAAGCTGTGAAGGTTTTGGATTTATTCAGAATCTTAACGAACCTTTGTATACAAAAGGATTAAGGGCGACAAATTGATTTTCCTGATTCTTTATGTTGATGATATACTACTCATTGGAAACGATGTAGGTGTATTGACATCAGTAAAAGAATGGTTAGCAAAACAATTTGATATGAAGGACTTAGGAGAAGCAAGTTTTATTCTAGGTATCCAAGTAATGAGGGATAGAAAGAATAAAACAATTGCATTATCCCAAGCTTTCTACATAGACAAGATCTTGTCTAGGTTTTCCATGCAAGATTCCAAGAAAGGTATGTTACTTTTCAGACATGGAATCAAACTTTCTAAGGAACAAGTTCCTAAGAATGAGCATGAAGAGCAATTCATGAGTAGAGTTCCATATGCCTCGACAGTTAGAAGTCTTATGTATGCAATGCTCTGCACTAGACCATATTTTTTACTGTTGGCATAGTTAGCAGGTTTCAATCGAAACCTGGTCCTGATCACTGGACGGTAGTCAAGCATATTTTCAAGTATCTCAAGAGCGAGAGATAATATGCTTGTATACTCTATATGGGATTTAATTCCCGTTGGGTATACAGATTCTAATTTCCAATCAGATTCTGACTCCAGAAAATCCACATCAGGGGCTGTGTTTACTATTGGAGGAGGAGCAGTCATATGGAGGAGTATCAAGCAATCTTGTATTGCTGATTCCACCATGGAAGCTGAGTATGTTGCTGCATGCGAGACTGCCAAAGAGGCTGTTTGGCTCCGCCAATTCTTGATAGACTTGGAAGTGGTTTCTAGTGCGAATAAGCAGATCACTATCTACTGCGACAACAGTGGAGCAGTGGCTAATTCGAAAGAACCAAGAAGTCACAAGAGAGGAAAACACATTGAAAGAAAGTATCATCTTTTAAGGGAGATTGTTCAAAGGGGTGACGTGACGATTACCAAAATCGCGACAACCAAAAATCTAGAAGATCCCTTCACAAAGGCTCTACCTCAGAAGAGTTTCGATGGGCATCTAGAGAACATGGGCATGAGAGATATGACACATTTGCCATAAGCGCAAGTGGGAGATTGTTAGGATATGCTCAATAGCAAGAGTGTAATATTGTAATTGACAATCTTTTCCATATTAATAAAGTGATTTCTGGTTTAACAAATCTTATAGCATTTATAGTTTAATATTATAATTGTCAAAGTAAATAATCATAAGGTCTAAAGACTATGAGAAAGAAGAATTGTTCGTACATCTGGATATGTATGAGGTAGACACAATTCTTTAGTTAGTCTTAATGTTCACAACTTAAGTTAAAGGCTGGGCACCTTTACCTTGTTAAAGTTGTAGAATTCTTTTGCTAGCATTTGAGTGGGATCAAATGAGATATGATGAGTCTAAAATCATCGGAGGGTCTTCGAGCAAAAGAATCTAGTGCACTGGGTGCATTGAACTGGATCACAATGAAAAGCTTTATCTAGAACCGTCAATAGATAATAGTCTTTTCATTATCAGGACAATCGGAGAGTCTATCTTAATCCTGAGATAAATGATGGGCTTATGGTTGCAAGTGGTATCATTTGAGTTATCAATGAGTACGATTATATAGAATAGTCTATCCTCGATAGTTTGGTGATATTCATTTGTTAATCGATAGAGGACTTCATTTATAGATATGGACATCGTGGCTCCATTTATTAAATGAGAGTATAATCATCATATGGATGTTTTGAGGTAATTGGATATTAAATCTCAACGTTGAGTTTTATAGTGACTATTGAAAACATGGCTTCTGGACAAGTCAAAATATCCAAGTTCAAAACGTGGTCATATGAGTAAATATGGTAACTTGGAGAGTTATAGGCGGTCTATCAACTCTTGGCGATTACTGATATTAATCACGAGGATACACTATCTCCAATATGATTGTCTAAGGTATGAATGAGGAACATCTTCTTTTATATCTTTATTTAAGAGTTCAGTTTTAGCTCTTTAGTGGAATGAGTTAAAATTAATGGATCGACCTAAGTGAATCATTTGTTGATTGTGATTAGGTTATGTCTATTGAAGCTTAAATTTAGATGCCCGCCAAATCCCCAATCCACACGACTTGCATGGATCACTTGATATATTCTACCGACCAATTTAAGGGTCCATCTAGAATTGCATTTAATATATTAAGAATATAATTGCACCTTATTATTTAATGGGCTGATCAATTATATTAATATATTAATGAAAGGCATGTGGGCTTGTTTCTTTTAGTAAAAATGGGTTCGGTTCACATGTGGGCTTTTTAATTAAAGTCTAATGGATTAAATAAAATAAGAAAATAATATTAAGCCCATATATATGATGTGGGCGGCAAGGCTAAATAATTAGCCAAAATATTATTTTATTTTATTGTTTGATTAAATGAGAATAATTAATTTATTAATTAATTATTTAATTAAGAAACAAAATCTTTTTCTGATAAGGAAATATGTTTCCTAGAATTATACTATTTGTAGTAATATACTAAAGTAAAAGACTTGTTTGGTAAGAAAATAAATAATTAGGTTTATTTATTTAATCAAATAGGAAGTCTTTTAATTTAGTCATAATTTAATACTATACTATAGAGTTGGATTAGGGTTTGGATTCTCAAGAGTGTAAGAGTTTTGGTAAAACCTAAATCCTCTTGGAGTGAGGATTTCGGTCACCTACAACCTCCTACACTAGAGAATGCGGAACCCTAAAAAGATAGGTGTGGAATTTCGGTCACCCTATATATGGGAAGAGATGAAATTCGGCCACACCACTTGCTTGGCTTGAGAATTATTTCTTTTGCTTAGAAAATAAATCCTACTCTAGTGATTAGTGTGTGTTAAATTCGGCAAAGACACAAGAGAGAAGAGATTATTCTTTTTTAGATAGTACACTAATTGCTTATACATCAATAGGCTTGTGTGTACAACTTCGAATATATCACGCGAGTTTCGATCATTAGATTGAGAACTCAAAAGTGACCAGAATAATCTTTGTAGTCTTTGGATGTTTTGTGAATAGCGTTAAGAAAAAGTGGTTTTGTTTATCCATTCTCAGGTATGCAATTCAAAGAAAAGGGAGACTACGCTCCTAGGTGATTCACGTTCGTGCTAGGATTGAAGATCTTGTGGATTACCATCGACGTAAGTCAATCGGATCACGCGATAAAAGGTATTCTACTTTTGTTAGATAGTATATATGTTTAATTAATTTAAAGGGTTAAGGTTCATCAAAGGAAAAATTTTAAAATATACTAAACTTGTTTTTAGTCTCGTTCCACTGCGTGTACTGCGATTTTTCCCTACATTCATCTCTTCTAATCCACCTAGGAGAAACACTTTCTTTTCTAGTGGTCATAGGTACATGGGCTCTAGATGTTCTAGGATCATGCAAATTTATTTTATTCTTCCTAGGAACATACATCTTGGCTCTACTCTTTTTCTTTTCAATCATGCTTTTAACTCTACGCATTTTAATACAATGAAAGCAATTTGGTCTAATGTGACCATCAATACCACAAAAATGACATGTAGGAATAAAGTTAGGAATTATACCATAAACTTGTGTATGCATAGGAGTCTTCCATCTCTTTGTGGTTGAATTGGTTCATTGCTTCTTCGTTGTTGAACTAGTCTAGCTTGCTTCCTTGGTTGAGCTTGCATGATTGGTCTCTTTCTTTGATGAGCCATTTGTTGAGGAAAGTTGGCTTAAGAAGCGCTTGAGGGTTAAGCTTGAGGTTGCCTTCTTGGTGCCACCTTCACTTGTGCACTATTTGAGCATTGTCCTAGATCAATCTTTTTCCTATGAGTTTGCACCGGTGAAGTTCTTTGTAGCTCAAGTTCTTGACGAACACGGTCTCGTTAAGAGTTGAGGTCTCCGTTGTTAGGATTATGCTCAATAGCAATAGTGTAATGTTGTAATTAACAATCTTTTTCATATTAATAAAGTGATTTCTGGTTTAACAAATCGTATAGCATTTATAGTTTAATATTATAATTGTCAAAGTAAATAATCATAAGGTCTAAAGACTATGTGAAAAGAAGAATTGTTCGTACATCTGGATATGTATGTGGTAGACACAATTCTTTAGTTAGTCTTGAATATGTTCACAACTTAAGTTAAAGGTTGGGCACCTTTATCTTGTTAAAGTTGTAGAATTCTTTTGCTAGCATTTGAGTGGGATCAAATGAGATATGATGAGTCTAAAATCATCGGAGTGTCTTCGAGCAAAAGGATCTAGTGCACTGGGTGCATTGAACTGGGTCACAATGAAAAGCTTTATCTAGAACCGTCAATAGATAATAGTCTTTTCATTATCAAGACAATCGGAGAGTCTATCTTAATCCTGAGATAAATGATGGACTTATGGTTGCAAGTGATATCATTTGAGTTATCAATGAGTACGATTATATCACATAGTCTATCCTCGATAGTTTGGTGATATTCATTTGTTAATCGATAGAGGACTTCATTTATAGATATGGACATCGTGGCTCCATTTATCAAATGAGAGTATAATATCATCATATGGATGTTTTGAGGTAATTGGATATTAAATCTCAACGTTGAGTTTTCGATAGTGTCTATTGAAAACATGGCTTCTGGACAAGTCAAAATATCCAAGTTCAAAACGTGGTCATATGAGTAATATGGTAACTTGGAGAGTTATAGGCGGTCTATGAACTCTTGGCGATTACTGATATTAATCACGAGGATACACTATCTCCAATTTGTCTAGGGTATGAATGAGGAGCATCTTCCTTTTCTATCTTTATTTAAGAGTTCAGTTTTAGCTCTTTAGTGGAATGAGTTAAAATTAATGGATCGGACCTAAGTGAATCATTTGTTGATTGTGATTAGGTTATGTCTATTGAAGCTTAAATTTAGATGGCCCGCCAAGATCCCCAATCCACACGGACTTGCATGGATCACTTGACAATTCTACCCGGACCAATTTAGGGTCCATCTAGAATTGCATTTAATATATTAAGAATATAATTTGCACATTATTTAAGTAATGGGCTGCTCAATTATATTAATATATTAATGAAAACATGTGGGCTTGTTTCTTTTAGTAAGAATGGGTCTGGTTCACATGTGGGTTTTTTATTTAAAGTCCAATGGATTAAATGAAATAAGAAAATAATATTAGGCCCAATCTTATACAAGTGGGGCGGCAAGGTTAATGTTTTAACCTAAAATATTATTTTGTTTCATTTGTTTTAATTAAATAAGAATTAATTAATTTATTGATTAATTGTTTAATTAAAGAAACAAATCTTTCCTAAAGGTAAAAGACTTGTTTGATAAGGAAATAATTAAATTAGTTTTATTTATTTAATCAAATAAGGAGTCTTTTTATTTAGTCAAAATAAAAGAATAAAAATTAATGAGTTGGATTAGGGTTTGAAGTCTTAAAAGACATGTGTATTTGGGTGCAACACAACTCCTCTTTTGTAGAGGAAAATTGCGGCAACCCTAGTAGTATCACATGAAGAATTCGGCCACCCTAAAGGAAAGAAGAAGAAAATTTGGCCACCTATATAAGTGCTCTTATAGATTTCGGCCAACACAATGCTTGGTGCTTGAGATTTTATTTTTTCTTCTTCTTCTTAATTCATAGAGAGTTTTTATTCTAAAAAGACAAAAAGGAGTGTTAGATTATTCTTTGATAGTATACTATTGCTTAATCATCAATAACTTGTGTATACGATATCGATCTAGGTTCACGCGAGTTTCGATCATTAGATTGAAAACTCAAAAGTGACCGGAATAATCTTAGACATTCTTTTGATTGTTTTGTGACTAACAAAAAAAAGAAAAGTTTTGTTTGGTCCATTCACAGGTTTGCAATTCAAAGAAAAGGGAGACCACGCTCCTAGGTGATCCACGTTCGTGCTCGGATTGAAGGTCTTGCGGATTACCATCGACGTAAGTCAATCGGATCACGCGACAAAAGGTAATCTACTTTTTGTTAAAGTATATGCATGTTTATTGATTAAAAGGGTTTAAGGTTCATAAAGGAAAATTTTTAAAAGGTCACTAAATCTAATTTTAGTATCGCTTCCGCTGCGTGTACTACTTTTGTTATTTTTCCCTACATCCGTGCCATCTTCAAACCCAAGACCTCTCTTGTCACAAGGACTCTTTCCAACACTTAACATGTGGTCAAGCTTTTCGGTGCTAGAAGTCATCCTTGTCATTGACCCTTTAGCTTCTTCAAGCTCTCTCTTCAAACCTTCTTCATTCCTCATAGATAAGGTTAGCTCCTCTCTTAGCTTATTTTCAATCTTCTTAGCTCTCACCACTTTTCCACTCAAGTGGTCAACTTAGGTTGATAGCTCAAGGTTTTCTTCTTTCAACCTTCGAATTTCTCTCTAGTTCTTTACCCTTGAGCTCTCAAACTTGACTATATAGTTATGAACATCCATTTTCTCCACATTTCCATTTGTGGAGTTAGATGAGGAGTCATCTTCACTTGAGTCATTTTCCTCTTGACTCTCCTCATCTTCTTCACTATTACCTTTGCTTTTATTGGAGGAGGTAAAAGCTATAAAGTTAGCCACTTCATCGGAGTCATCCGAAGATTCATCTCTCTCATCAAAGTCATCACTTCCACTCTATGTGGCAGCCATCACCTTTCCCTTCTTCTTGTTCTTCAAATTTCCACAATCAGGAGCGATGTGTCATATGCCACCACATTCATAACATTGGATCCCCTTCCTTTCATTCTTCTCTTGCCTAGGCTTAAACTTCTTGAAGGGAGCTTTTTTCTTCAAGTATTGGCCTTTAGATCCAAAGCCCTTCTTCTCAAACTTGACGAACTTCTTGAACCTTCTTAACAACAAGGCCATGTCTTCGTCCGAGTTACCATTTTCCTCCTTCTCAACTTTGGAGGCCTTCAAAGCAATTCCCTTTTGCTTTTTAGGAGGTGTGGAGGTTGGACCCTTTATAGACTCATAAGCTAGAAGTCTCACAATCACCACTCGGCTCTCATATCCTTGTAGCCACTATTCTCCTCTAAAGCCGTTACCTTGGACTCAATCTTTCAGGGAGAGATCTCATAATCTTTTGCTTGATTCTCCTATCCGAATAAGGATCATCAAGTTGATGACTTTGGTTGACTACGTCCATCAACTTAATCTCAAAGTCATTGAAGCACTCGTTCTCTTCTATCTTAGGCATCTTGAATTGAGTTTGGAGAACTTGAAGCTTAAAGTCCTTAACCACTTCAGTTCCCTCATGTGCCATCTCTAGGATGTCCCTCACCTCCTTAGCGATCCTAGTATTTTGAATCAATTTGTATTGATTCTCGTCCATGGCACATAGGATGGTGTGCATCGCCTTTCTATTCCACTTAGATGCTTCAAACTCTTGTGCATTCCATTGCGCCTTAGGCTTGAATACATCCTCTACTCCACCCGTAGGAGTCATCATCGGTGGAGCGTAGCTGTCTTCAACTGCCATCCAAGCCCTATCATGGATTTGGTAAATGTACAACTCCATCTTGCCTTTCCATGAGGCATAATTAAACCCGGTGAGCAATGGAGACTTTGTGCTCGAAGCACCCTCATTTCCACCACCGTTTCTATTCATAGTGTTTATGAATGAATGAAATGAATGCAATGTATACAAAACACACCAAAAATCACACAAAATACAAAACACACCAAAAATCACGAAATTGCGAATCCACTATTTGTAATGGTGTTTACAACCTATTTGTAAAAATCATACATGCGCTACACACGATCCTCGAATCCACTATTTGTAATGGTGTTTATAACCTAGGTTGACCACCTCAAACCCTACACGGTGATGACATTTTTTGTGTCGTTACCAAATTGCGAATTATCAAAAGATGTTTATAAGGAATTCTTACAATATACTTTAAATTTTGAAAACTAGTAAAGCAGTAAGCTTAAGATTCGTTCCACAGGGATTAGGTTAGATTAATCGATTTGCTATCTAATCTAAGTTAGTCTAACTAGTATGCAAGAAAATAAATCATGTTAAGTTTGATAGTGTGTTGTTTGAGAAACCACCAAGCAATACATGAAAAGTAAATTACAAGAATGTAAAGAGAAAATGAATAGAGATAGGAATCCAATGCAAACAACTTAGATAAGAAAATGGATTAAACAATTAATAGGAATTCCAGGGAGATGATAGAGTAGCTATGGACTATTGAGCAATTCATATATGGCTTCATTAATGTGCAATCTACATAATCAAGGACCGATCTCGTTCGGAAGTGTAAGGATTCCCATATCTTGATTGGCTTATTTCGTGGACAAACCACCTGTTGGGGATTGTATGTAAGGTTAGCTTAAGTGGTTCATAATAAAGCTCAAGACCCTCTCATGTCCTCACGGTTGATAAGAACCAAAGGTAAACTTCTATGTGCTTAATTTGCTTTGAAGAGATTAGTTGCACACACACACTCACATCTCATGCTTAATTCATTTTCTTGTATGTTGTGTATGTGTTGTTATTATGTGCTCATTAATGTTCATTAACATCTCTTCTTGCATGCTTTACATGATTGCATTTTGTATGACAAAGTCATGTTCATTCTAGACTTAGGATTGCATTCATTGTGATGGGCGCTGTACAAAGCGCTGTACGAACAGTGCCCATATAAGCGCTGTACAGACCTGATCGATTTAAATCGGTCGCTATTGGGTCGCTGTACAAAGCGCTGTACGTACAGCACCACTCTGTTTTCCCGAGAGATCAGAGTATGGGCGCTGTACAAGCGCTGTACAAGAGGCGCTCTACGTACAGCGCTCAAGGCAAAATAGGTGTAACTTATCAAAACGCACTACTTTGGTTTTGACACCCTATATATATGCCTCTATGACTTTAAGTCATTCAAGTGAGTTGATTTTCAGATTTCATACTTAGAATATTTTTCAAGCAAAGAAAAATACAAAAGAACTCACCTTTAACCACTCAAATCAAATCCTTTGTGCATCAAATTTCATATTGCATCTTCTATGTCTATATAGAAAGCATCCATGTATGGGTTTGCATCATCACAACTTGCTTGGTAAGATTTTAATTAATTTCATCCTATTTTAGTATTTTTCTATCAAGCCATCTCTTTTAAATTACTTGTATGTTTTAGATCATATGCTAAATACAAGAAAAGAGAATTGATTGTGATGAATTGATTGAGTGTTGTATTGTGATAGCTATCTAGGTTTTGATTAATCTTGATTAGCTAAGCTATTTGACATGTCATCTAGCTCTTGATATCTAGGGTTGATTTAATTGATTATATCATCCTAGATAAGCATCTAAGGTTCCCTAGCCTTGTTTGTTATTTGAATATTCATACATATTCACATAGGTTGCATAATCTCTTCATTGAGAATTAAGTCTTGGGGCTAAGGTTGCTTAGGCCTTAAGCAATTAGAACTAGAGCCACTTTTAAAGGCCCGCATGGTAGAAGTGGGGGGTTATTGACCGGAGTGTTAGACGAGTTCTACATAGATTGTAAACTCCATTTCAATTAGTGGATTTCGAGGTTCGAGTGTGGCGCACTAAACAACCCGTGGTTTTTTCCCAGTGGTTGGGTTTCCATATATACATTAAGTGTTATTTAAATTCCGCATCTTAGTACACTTTTTATATTTTTGTGACTAGTTAGGGGTATTTTCGTAATCTTGTCATGCATGCGAAAATTGGATAATAATAGTTAAAATCTATTCACCCCCCCCCCCCCCCCCCCCCCCCCCCTCTAGATATATTTATCATACACACTGAGCATTTATTTATTGGACTTTCAGGAAGTGTTGTTTAGGCCGTCACTACGAACCCTAAACAACTTCCCACCGCAATGCCTAACCGATTAAGGAGAGGGGGTCACGGCGGAATCGGTTTGTGACGATCAAATGGCCTAGGCAATCGGGGTGATATCCCCACCAACAACCTAACCTATTCACTATGTGCTACAATCAATCAAGTGTGTCAATAACTTAACCAATTTTATCACAAATAAATCCTACAACAGATTGTAATCAACAAGTGTGTCAATACTCAATTAATCACATAAGTGCAGATCTAATTCAAAAGTAATATAACTATAATCATGTACACATAATATTCAAAGCTTTAATAAATACTCAATGTCCAAAAGTCTTCTCAAATCATCCCCTAAAATGGGGGTTTTAATTACACATAATCACAAATAAGAAAAGGAAGTAAAATGTAGAGAAATCACCCTTAGGTCTCTCTTGTAGGCTTGATCATCCCTTGAGCTTCCTTGTTGTGACTAGTGCAAAGATTGGGTGTTGAGGATGTGTCTAGATAGGTGGAGTAATATGGAAAGTGACAAAGGAAATGTGTGGAGAAAATGGATGGAGAGGAGTGATTTATGTGGAGTAATCTAAGTGTTTATTGGAGAGGAGAATGGTAGGATTAGGAATGGTGGAGAAAGGAGGTTTCTTGATGAACAAGAGTTGTCAAGAGTTGTTCAAAAGAGGAAAATAGTGATGAATTTATAGGCATTTCAAATTAGGTCACGGATGGCTAATTACCAAAAACTCCCCTCCTGCATGGCAAATTACCATTTAGTGTAAAATAGGGGTCATTATGTAATTTTCCTACCCAATCACAATATACAGAGAAGAGGTCGCGGTTTGTTTCAATGGTGACGCTTGGGCAATGCAAATGGCAACACAACTGGAGCCAAAACAACTCCCTATCGCCATGGCGACATCGAATGAGCAAACCGCGACATTGATTGGGTGCTCTTCGCGGTGATGTCACTGTTTTGAAGTTGGGGGCGACATGGAGGCGATGGCCATGGATTTACGGAGGTGATTGGAGGATTGTTGGGATCCGAGAAGAGGTCCATCCAGGTTTGCGTGACTCCGGCGAGTGTTTGGGCCAGAAATTGACCAGAATAAGGCACATGAGGGGTGCTTTCCGGCGGCTTGCAGTTAGGGTTTGGACTGCCTCCATAATTGGTTCGTGAAGCTTGAAGGAAGAAGATGAAGTTGAGAAGATGGGGTGCATTTAGCAGTCTTGTGGGGTGTAGATAGGCTTTAGGAATGGTGAGCTCACCACACATGATTATTGGGCATTTTTTACTTGGTTTTAAATTGGGCTTTCACTGATTTGTGCCCACCATAATGAAACGTCCCGTTTTATTAAATGAGGTGGCGTGAGCTGGCTGCTTGCATGGCAAATTACATATTGGTCCCTGAACTCTTTTGAAATCACAATAAATTCAATCATCCTTCAATAATTACAGTTTCACCCCTAATTGACTAATATTACTCCAATGCCCCTGAACTTTATAAATACCTGAAAATACTTAATTCACACCATTAAATCACGGGATAATGCCCGAGAATCAAGCAAAAAGAAGAAGGAAATGAGAGCCAAAATCATACCAATTTTGGTCCGATCACACGGTCACTAACCCACCACTACTACCCAACGGGCCTTTAATAGCAAACCTAGATCAATTTGCTTGTGGACTGAGCAACCTTAGCCACAAGACTTAATTCTTACTAAAGAGATCAACAACCTAAGTGAATATCATGATATTCAATTACGCAATCAATACTAGGTTACACTAAATGCTTATCTAGGGTGAAAGATGACAATAATCACAATCCTAGATATCAATATTGCTATATGACATGGCATACAACATAGCTATCAAGATTAAGCAATCCAAGGAAATAGCTATAACAATACAACTTTTAATCAATCAACACAATAATCTCAATCTTGTTAATAGAATTTAATCTAAAAGCACAAGTGATAAAAGAGATTAATTGATAAGAAAGGCACTAAATATGGATGAAATTATTGAGCAACTTACCAAGCTAATTGTGTTGAAGAAGACCTATGCATAGATGCATCCTAGATGATGCTAGATGAAGTTTGAATGCACATGGAAATTATTTGAGTAATCAAAGGTGAGTTCTTGTGAAATTTTCTCTCTTGGAAAATGTTCTAAGTAAAAAATCTAATTTTGAACTCATTGGGATGACCTAGAGAGAAAGCAATATATATATAGGTGTCCAAAATGATCCAATGCCGTTGTGACAAAACAGGGGTCGATTGTTGCGGGTACCGCTGCCAAAGCTGCAGCGGTGGACTAAAATTCGCATCAGGTCAATAAACCGTTGCGCCGACCACTGTGGCTTCCATAGTGGTTAAGACAACGGTATGCACTGGGCACAAACCACTGTGCAACCCGCTGCAGAAACCCACAGCGGTCAAGGAGCAGCCAAGACCGGTATCTCACCGATGTGGCTACTGCTACGAAAGCCGGCAGCGGTCGACAGGGCCATGTAAGCTTAAGTGAAAAAATCATGCATTCTTAAGCTACTAAATGGCATGGCAATAATCAAATGCATGAAGAGTTAAGAATATGAATGTGAAACAAATAATGCACGGTGTGTATAAAACTATCTAGAGGGGGTGAATAGATTTTAACAATTACCAATTTTCACGATTAATCAATGTTACGAAAATACCCTAAACTAGTCAAGACTATAAATCAAGTGTAATAAGTGTGGAATTATAAATGAGACTTGATTTTTACATGGAAATCCAAACTGGGAAAAACCACAGGCTTTTATGTGCGCCACATACAAACCTCGAATCCACTAATTGCGATGGTGTTTACAACATAATCCCGATCTATAACCCACCACCACTACCTGCAAGCCTATAAAAGTGGACCTAGTCCAATTTGCTGCGGCCTAAGCAACCTTAGCCACAAGACTTAGTTTTCACCAAAAGATTAGACAACCTAAGTGAATATGCAAAGATATCCAAATATACATAGTGCTGGGTCACACTAAATACTTATCTAGGATTATAATATGACAATAAAATCAACTCTAGATATTAATAGCTAAATGACATGGCAAAAAGCGCTTAGCCAACATAGATTAAACAATCCTAAGTTTAGCTATTACAAAACAACACTCAATCACAACAACACAACTATCTCTATCTTGTATATAAGAATATAATCTAAGAATATACAAGTAATTAAAGAGATGTCTTTTTAAGTAAAACACTAAGATTAGATGAAATTAGTGAAGAACTTACCAAAGCAATGTTGATGAAAGACCTACGAAAGCAAGCATCTTAGATATGCTAGAAGATGCTGATGAAGTTTAATACATATGAAAATGGTTTTGAGTATTTAAATGAGCAATCTTGATTGCCTTTCTCTCACAAAACTCTCTATAGACTTTAGGGCTCTTGTATTGAAAGAGTTAGGTTCAGAAAGATGAGAAAGTGTTGTATTTATAGACATCAAAAACAGCGCATGTGAAAAGACAAGTTTGCCCCTAAACTGCATGATCGGAGATTTCATTCGACAGTTTCAAAACCGCCAAATTGATCCTAAGAGAACAGGGGAACATCAACGGTTTCAATCGGCGGTTTCATAACGCCGATCACAACTGCAGAAATAGACCCTAGAGATTAAAACCAAGTTTGATCAGAGGTTTCAAATGGCGGTCGTGACCACCGATCATAACCACAGAAATGCTCCAGAGCCTTCTAGACATAAATGGCAGATCAGCAGTCACGGCCATAGATCAAACTGCCATTTCACCACTTTGGTGAAACCAAAGGAGAAGCCAAGGGTATTCTCTGAAGGCGATCATTGATCGCGCTCCAAATATTCACATTTAGCGCTCCCATTTCCTATCTTTTGTGTCCTTTCCGAGCACTTTTGTGTATATAATGTGTGTTTTAGCTATGTGCAGGTAAATATCTCATATAGAAGGTGTTTGTACCAAATGGGGGCAAAATAAGGCAATTTTGTGTGAAGAAGTCCAAGGATGGTTTGTGCGGCTAGAATGAACCCGCCGAGCAGGGGAGCATGAACCTGCTGAGCACCATGGCTAGTTCAGACCTTCGGGATGGCTAGACATGTCCCGCCGCACGAACCCGCCAAGATTCTGGCTAGTTCGTGTGGCTAGACATTGCCCGTGGAACCAAACCCGCCTAGATTCCCGCTAGCTCGTGCGGCTGGACATAACCCACCGTCCAAGCTCACCAAGACCAAGGCTGGTTCGTGCGGCTAGACATTGCCCGCCGCACGAACCCGCCTTACCCCTGTCCGAGCCAAAATCATGATATTTTCAGGGGCATTTCAGTCTTTTCACACCCCATTCCTGCCCAAATTTGCCCAACATATATATACACCCCTTTTGCCTCTCTTTCAACCGGGGTGACCAACCAAAAACACCACTTAGAGCTTGGCTCTACACACCAAAAGAGAGAGAGCAACTCCAAGCCTTCCATGGGGGATTTTCCTCCATGGAAAGCCTTCCATGGAGAGTAGATATGCAGAGATAGGAGGGCTTGTGTTCAAGCCATAGGAGTTTCATAGATAGGAAGAGCTTTTGGAGGTTGTCTTCAAGGGTGATTTCTTTAATTCTCATCTCTTTGTATGTCTATTGATGTGTAATTTCATTTGGGAATATTTGTAACCTACACTTATGTTAATATATGTATGTATTGTTCTTATGATTTGATTTGGTATTGATTCATTCCTTAGTTGTATATTGATTAATCTCTTTTTGTGATATTCATATGTATGGATGATTATGTGTTGATATGTATGTATGAATGAGATTAGGAGTAGATTGACTAATTGATTAGGAGTAGTTGTAATCAAATATCTCATTTGTTTATGTATGTTGATGTATGATTTACTATGTATGTGTTTAGAGTGATTAGAGTGATTAAGAGTTGAGATTGTACTTGGATGACCATTCCTTGCATAATCTTGACAATTAGCTTTAAGGAATGGAAATAGCTTGTGTGTGCATAATTATGCCACTTTAGCTTTGGTTCATAGTTCTTGTGCTTAATGGGTCTAAAACCTAGACACAATCACTTTTCCGACTGGAGAGTGATGACATGATTTCGGGAATTCCCTAATCAAGATTCCGGGGTAATTTCCCTAATCAAGAGAACGAACCCTTTACTGAATTAATTGGTATTAACATGTTATACAATCTACATAGATTTGCGTATTGTGTTTGGTAATCCGATTTCCCATATGTGTTGCATATCTTGCTTATCTCCAAGCCACCTTTATTTTCGTAGCTAGGGTGTCTTGCCTTTAGGAGTAGATTAACTTAATTAGGAGTAGATTAATTAGATAGCCAAGACACCCGGCTACATTTCTATCCTAGTTAGCTAGTTTACATTTTCGCACACACCACACCGCTTTCCATTTACATGCTTTAATAAACACTAGAACTAGTTACAGTTAACGAATTCCATTATCTGTGGGAACGACCCTTGCTTACTTGTTATACTTGTCCTTTGAATCGTTGCATTTGCGAGGTGATTAGAAAAGAAATATATTTTCTCGACCCGTGGCATCAACGGCCGCCGCGCGGTCAATCATCGCGCTAACCAAGCACACCAATGTGCATGCACGGACATTTCCGGACAACATTCGGGAAATGAATTACTAGACACACTAACACATAACAAAATACAACAACAAAGAGCAAGTGTGAAAGGTGGCACGTGAAGGGAATGCACATAAAAGAAAAGCATACATATGCAAACAATTGTAGTGTGTGTGTGCAACTAAATCTCTTCAATGAAAACTAAGCACTAGAGATATACCTTTGGAGTGCTTATCACCTTGAGGTCTTGAGAGAGTCTTGAGCTTGATCATCATTCACCTAAGCTACCCTTACAATATAAACCCCAATTGTGGTTTGTCAAAATCTTGACGCGTCCTAACAAGGTCTCTAATTACACTATAATATGTTCTAAATTACCACGGTTATATTACTGAACGCGCGAGTATTTCACCCTTTGCAATCGTACAAGTTGTCATGCTAGTATAGTGTACAAAGTAAGGGTATCGGTCCATAGGGAATCAAATAGCTAGTAAATGCTAGAATTAGTGAGTATTTTATGGAATTAAACTAATGTGATAATAAAATATTATAATTGATAAGCTAAGATGTTAGAGAATGTATGAAATCAGTAATGATGTACCACAAATAACCACCTTCATGCAACAAAGATCAAGTCACTCGTGTAGTTCCATTTATACAATTGGTGCACTCAACCATCCACTTAATATCTCATCTGAGGTTTAGATTAATCATCAAGGAATGTAAGTTGTGGAACTAAATTGATAGAATATATTCTTAGGATTTTGTATGATAAAACACATTCTATCCAGGAGTTTTGACTAACCATACTCAATTCAAACATTATGAACTTAGTATTTCATCACTTTACAATAACCAACTCCATGCTTCTAAGAATTATGATA
The DNA here is from genome assembly GCA_030490815.1 of Acer saccharum. Taxonomy (NCBI): domain Eukaryota; kingdom Viridiplantae; phylum Streptophyta; class Magnoliopsida; order Sapindales; family Sapindaceae; genus Acer; species Acer saccharum. The sequence goes on from CM059876.1 coordinate 29,700,347, forward strand.
TATATGGCATGATTTCATCAATTCAAGCATACAAACACAAGTGATGCATATAAGAAAGGGTAGTAACAAGTGATTACATCAATACTTTCATAAATTCCCCAACAAAGTGTTTAGTTACACATGATCATTAAATATTGCATATGAATGAACAAAAGGAAGAAATACTACCCTCGAAGAATCAAGGCCGACCTCTCCTTCCTCCACAGCAATACAAACCAAATGATCACAATAACTTTCAAGAGATTGATGAGCAAGGTACTTACTAAGATCAATACCTTTTAGCTACAAAGATTACAAATGAAAGCTTCTTAACCACTAATCTATTCTACGATAAATTACCCAAAAACTACTAAGAACTATTCTATACTATTTTTGTCACACTTTGTTCTGTAGGAGAGAGAAGTATATGTATGTTTTTCTTCAAGTGAGGCAAGGAATGCCAATTTGGGCCTTGGACGTGCCTCTGGTGGGTTTGTTCCGCGGGTTCAAACCCGCCGCTCGAACCCGCCGTGGCCTCTGGTGAGCTTCTCGGCGTCCTCTTTCCCGCCGCACGAACTCGCCGCGGCTTCTAAAAAGCTATCGGTGGCCTCTTTCCCGCTACATGAACCCACAGCACGAACTCGCCGTGCTTTCTGGCGACTTCAAACCTTCGGGAGGGCTGGAATGTTCCCGCCGTCAGAACCCGCCGTAATTTCTGGTGACTTCAAGCTCCCTGGCTAGCGGCTTATGTCCAGCCATGTCTTCTTCTCATGGTTTTGCTCCTCTTTTAATCACTTTGATGCAAAAACCTTCTTGACTGGTCAGATTACCTGAACTTAACAAAAACACACGTTATGCACACAAAAGTGCTTGAATACGAACACAAAAGGTAGGAATAAGGGGCACTAAATGTGAACATTCATAGCGCGATCAGACCCCCAAACCTATCTTTTGCTTGTCCTCAAGCAAAACAACGAAAGAAAGAAACAACTCTACTACTTATTAAGAACAATTAACTAATCCATTTTCGTAGGAAACACGAAGGTACTTAGCACGTACCACATGCCTTTTAAACCTCTAGGTGCCCTTAGTAGGAGGAGTGTAGTCTCCTGAGGGTTTACCAGATACGATACCCACAAACGTAACTCTGTAATCTACTACTGAGGAGTCACCTTGTATATGACAACAAAAAATCATGCAAGCTAAGCATTCTTAATTAGGACTAATAAAATTCCACTTCAGTCGTAACAACACATAATACTTGTATGCCAATAATTTGGATGTTTTTGGTCCAAGAATCAATAAATTATCTGCCTAAGGTAAATTCGCCTCGACTTCTATTTCTCACAGATCCATCTCTTTTTTCTCTCAGAATCCTAGGTTATCTCCCTTCAATCACATGCGAATTGAGTGTATGTATATAGAATTCGAATATAACGCATGTGAATATAGAAATAACGCATTTTCATAATGTCAAGTCTCATGAATGAATTGATAACCATGAACGTGGAGAGAACATGTTTGACTCGTATTCCCAACTTAGACTTCTCACAGATCCACTAGGGCTTCCTTGGTTGTAATGGGGCCATGGGTAATTTATGGTGAGTGGAATGAATTTGATGGAATCCTAGAGATGTTGATCAACCTTTCAATCACTTTACTAGCTCATTTTTTCAATGTCCACAAGTGTCTAGGCTAAGATTAACAATTTGATGATGTACTAATTGGTACTTACTACAAGTATTCAATCGATTAGGTATCATGGCTTTAAGTGTTTATTTTTACACCTTTACAATGTAGCCTCTCTATTGCACATTTTTCTATCATCGCCTGAGTACACGCTATTTACAGAATTGAGCTATCTACTTGCATTTTTACTTATGCAACTATGATCAACATCTAAGGATTTCATGTGATTGGTGTGTATGGATGTATGTGTTGATGAAATGAATGGTTGTGTTTGGCCTCAAATTTGGCAATTGGAGCACACATCATAAGGACAGTGTTTAGGTAATGCAGTTAAACACACATGCCTAGGATCATCTCTATCAAATCTTCTAACATGGGAATACAAATTTCACAAGCAGTCCACAATATTTCCTGTTCAATGGCAATCAATACTAGTGCATATGAATGAGATCTCAATGCATCCTATATTTGAATAGTGCTTTTTACAAAAAGAATGGATTATACCCTCTCAATTAATCAGCACAGGCTCGATTCCTCACATGGGTAGTCTCACAAATCCCCTAGGATCAAACAGTCTAAGGTTCCTTCACCTAAACATCCGAAAATTGGCACTGTACAAGCATATTTATAGTGGTGCAACAGCTTAGATGGCATGCATTTTAGTCAAAATTTAGCTTCCAAAGCAAGTATGGAATGGTTCCATTGGCATATATAAGTAACAACCCTCAAACCAATTTCAAAATTGTTACAGAGATTTGAAAAAAAAATTCTACCAAACACTACAAAATATAAACATATATTATAAAAATACTACAAAGATTTCAAAAAACTCAAAAAAACTTGTGCCACACCCCCAAACCTAAACCAAACATTGTCCTCAATGTAATTGCGAACATGGTTAGTTAGAGTTTAGATATAGCAACAATAAAATCAACACTAAACAAACAACCATATATATATATATATATATATATACATTAAAATACGTAAATAACACTAGGTAAGAAAATTGTACCTGGGTGGGGTTCCTCCCACCTAGCACGAGATTTTTCGTCTAGGCAAGACGCATAAGAGCTCTACTACTCTGTAAGTGCTACCTGCTCCAAAATCCTGACTTCATCCGCTCCTTGCAGATATGGCTTCACTCAATGCCCATTCACCTTGAATGTATCCCCATTTTTCTCATTCAGTAGCTCGATTGCTCCATATGGGAATATTTGGAGTATCCTATACGGCCCATACCATCTCGATCTGAGCTTTCCTGGAAACAACTTCAACCTAGTGTTAAATAGGAGGACTAACATCCCCGGGCACAGATCCTTGAGGATTACTTTCTTGTCATGCATTCTCTTGGTCTTCTCTCTGTAGATTTTTGCATTCTCATATGCTTCATCTAGGAGTTCCTGGAGTTCGTTCAGTTGAAGTTTACGTTCTTCCCCTACCTCGTCCATATCAAAGTTCAGCTTCTGGAGTGCCTAGTAAGCATTGTGCTCTAAGTCCACTGGCAAATGGCAAGCCTTCCCAAAGATCAAACGATAGGGTGTCATTCCGATTGGAGTTTTGAAAGCAGTTCTATAAGCCCATAAGGCATCATTCAACTTGAACGACCAATCTTTCCTGCTTGTGTTCACAGTCTTTTCAAGGATTTGCTTGATGTGTCTGTTAATGACTTCTACTTGACCGGAGATCTAAGGGTGATAGGGGGTTGCAACCTTGTGATTCACACTATATTTCTTCAGCAGTGTGGCAAATATCTTGTTACAAAAGTGACTTCCCCCATCACTTATGATGGCCCATGGAGTCCTGAACCTGGAGAAAATCGTGCCCCTTACAAACTTCACAACTACTTTACTGTCATTGGTCTTCGTGGCTATGGCTTCAATCCATTTAGAAACATAGTCCACTGCTACCAGGATGTAGCTGTATCCGTCCGATGGTGGGAATGGTCCCATGAAATCGATTCCCCAGACATCAAAAATCTCTACTACCATTTAGCCTGACTGCGACATCTCATTCCTCTTACCAATGTTCCCTGTTCTTTGACATCGGTCACATCGTAAGCAGAAGTGGTAAGCATCTTTGAACAATGTTGTCCAATAGAACCCCGAGTGAAGAACCTTCATCGCTGTCTTTCTAGAACTATAGTGGCCTCCGCATTGAAGTTCATGGCAGAACTTCAGGATGTCTAACTGTTCATCCTCTGGTATACATCTTCTAATGATTTGGTCTGCCCTGTGTTTGAACAAGTATGGGTCGTTCCAAAAGTACTGTCTTGCATTGAAAACGAATCTCTTTTTCCCTTGACTTGTCATGCCTGCTGGTAAAATCTTGTTCGTGAGGTAATTGATTATATCAGCATACCATGGCTCTGTGTCGCTTAATTTCAAAAGCTACTCATCTGGAAAACTGTCCCTCAGTGGTAGAGTATCTTCTTCTGTATATGAATCTAACATTAGTTTACTCAAGTGGTCTGCTACCACATTCTCACTCCCTTTCTTGTCTCTGATCTCTAAATCGAATTCCTATAGTAGAAGGATCCATCGAATGAGTCTTGGCTTGGCATCCTTCTTCTGAAGGAGATATCGGAGTGCTGAGTAATCAGTGAACACAATAACCTTTGCACCAATTAGATATGATCTGAATTTTTCTATCGCAAAAATAACTGCTAACAACTCCTTTTCTGTAGTGGAGTAGTTCATCTGTGCGTCATTCAGGGTCCTTGAAGCGTAATATATGGCGTGTGGAATTTTGTCAACCTTCTACCCTAGTACTGCTCCAACAACATAGTCAGAAGCATCACACATGAGCTCGAAAGGTAAACTCAAATCAGGTGGTCTCATTATGGGAGCTGTGGTCAACAATTCCTTGAGTTCTTTAAATGCTGCCATACACTTCTCGTCAAAATCAAACTCGATCTCTTTTTGAAGTAGTCGACACAGGGACCTCGAAATCTTCGAAAAGTCTTTGGTGAACCTTCTGTAAAACCCTGCATGTCCCAAAAATGCTCGAATTTCTCTCACTGATCTTGGAAACTGTAAACTCTTCATGACGTCGACTTTTGCCTTATCTACTTCAATGCCTCTACTCGAGATAATGTGCCCTAGCACAATTCCTTCCTTCACCATGAAATGACTTTTCTCCCAGTTCAATACTAAATGAGCTTGCTTGCATCTTGCTAGCACTGAGGATAGGTTTCTCAAACAGTCACCAAAAGAATTTCCCATTACAGAGAAATTGTCCATGAAAATCTCTATTATGCCTTCCACCATATCTGAAAATATAGATGTCATGCACCTCTGAAATGTACCTGGAGCATTACATAGCCCAAATGGCATCTGTCGGTAGGCGAATGTACCGAAAGGACATGTGAAAGTGGTTTTCTCCTGATCTTCTGGAGCGATAGCAATTTGATTGTATCCGGAGTAACCGTCCAAAAAGCAGTAATGACTGTGACCTACCAGACGTTCCAACATCTGATCAATGAATGACAGAGGGAAATGATCCTTCTTAGTAGCTGAATTAAGTTTCATGTAATCGATACATACTCGCCAGCCTGTCTGAACCCTTTGTGGCACCAACTCATTGTCTTCATTCTTCACCACAGTCAACCCAGACTTCTTAGGCACTACATGAATAGGGTTAACCCACTTGCTGTCTAAAATAGGGTAAATGATCCCATTTTCTAACAACTTGAGGATTTCCTTCTTGACTACCTCCTTCATGATTGGATTTAGCCTTCGTTGCCCTTCGATGGTTGGTTTGGATCCTTCCTCAAGAAAAATTTTGTGCATACACGTGGTAGAGCTAATTCCTTTCAAGTCATCCAACGACCAACCTATCACCTCTCTGTAGTATCTCAACACATTGATCAATTCTTTCTCTTCCTCTGGTTGCAAGTCTGATGCAATGATCACCGGAAGTGTCTCATTTTTCCCTAGGAATGCATACTTCAAGGTAGATGGCAGTAGCTTGAGTTCCAAGATAGGTGGGGGAGTTGTGTTTGGTTGCTCATCCCTTAGAATGTGCTCCCCAGTTTCTTCATCTTCCCCTGTGGCGCTAGCCCATACCAACATTTCTACCTAGTCAATTACTTGACCCTCTTCTAATTCATAGTCTTCAGAAGCCATAGAGTCATGAATATTCTTCTCAGAGAATTCAGCCACTAACACATCTTCAATGGAGTTTTCTATTTCCTGGTATGAACAATTATACGCTATATATACTCAATGTTAACAAGACTACTAGAACAGTGAATTCTACCTATACCTAAAATGCCTTAATTGTCCTAAGTATTTCTTAATCCTTATATTATTTACTATAATTAGGTGTGTGTGTGTGTGTGTGTGTGTGTAAACCATCATGCATATAAACACGTTATTCAACAATCAAAATCACAAGTTGGCTCACATATCATTGATTTTATCTTACTCTTGACAAACCTATCATCCTAGCATGCACATGTCTCTAGATAACTTCTAATGATTTCTCTTTTCTAATCCTTGAAATTTTTGCAGCCTAACATCACCATATAATCAAGAAAGAATAGAGAAAGAAAGAAGACTTGCAAACCAAGTAAAGAATTAGTATCTAAAAGGTACCTTGGCTGAGGATCAAGAAGAGTAAGGATGTTTGACATGAAAACTTCAGTTGAAAAATAGAGTACCAACCCAAAAGCTAGAACATTTACCTTTAAAACCCCTTTCTGACTGCCTCGGCGGGCTTGTGCGGTGAGTTTAATCCTGCCATACTAACTCGCCTTGCAACAACCCTTCTTCAGAAACAACTCGCCGCGGCTTTTGTTCCTTCTTCACGGTGGCCTATGTCCCGCCGTACAGGGTCGCGGTACGCTCCTTCCAAAACTGGTCTTCTTCTTCTGCTGCCAGGCGGTTTATGTCCCGCCGACCATGGTCTCGCCACAAGGTCATCAATTTTCGGGGGGCTTGTATCATCTGGACGGCGGCTTATGTCCCGCCGAACCAAGGTCGCTGAGATGCTCCATTCTCCTTTGGCGAGCTTGGCCCTTCTGGACGGCGACTTATGTCCCGCCGGGATTAAGCTCGCCACAATCCACCCCAACATTTTTGGGTTCCCTTTTCTCAAATTTGGAATGTTTGACCTGCACAACTCACTTCACACAACACACAATATATATATACAACCCTAGCTCAATGCTCGGGGAAATTACACACATAATAGATATTATTACTTATTAGAGTCTAAGGTTGTGGGTCAAATGATCCCACACCTTATTACTTGTCCTTAATTAATAATTACAAACAAAACAAATAAAACATTCCATTTCCGACCCTGTTCTTCGGTCACCCACCTACACACACACACAATATTCATTAAATCGTTCACGTATTTAAATGTGAACGAGACGTGCTCGTGCTTCCAATCTCAGAACACGACGTAGGAGGTCGACGTAACAAGCTAAAGGTCATGGGTGCCTCAGGGAGCCACATTTTCACATCTTGTGTGGAGTTCACTTGTGGTGGGGAAGATTCCTTGTATGTGTCCTTTCGGACCCATATTTGCCTTGGTCTCCCCACATCCCTCCTAGGAGACACATTTCTTGTTTTACAGAACTCATGATATCTCATGCAATTGGGCCTTTTGTGTCCTTGAGTTCCACAATAATAACATGTTGGAGAGTAGAAAGTACCTCCATGGTTGTCAACTCTTTCTGCGGTATTGAGGTTGTGGCCGGCTCGCTTCCTTCCCGGACAAGTTGTGTTCAAATCGTCCACCATATCATGTACCTCCAATTCTTTCATTAGATCGAAAATCCTATCTTGCATATTTTGTGTAGAGGACGCATAGGCCTCCTTCAAATCATATATGAGTTTCATAACCTCCGCAAGATATCCCATCTATTCCTCCTTCTCTTGATCTAGCTGCTCAATTCTTATTAACAAATTCGTGTTGTGGGCAAGCAATTCCTCCTTGTTCAGAGTCTCTGAATCCTTCAAGCTTTTCTCTTCTTCTTCTAGTGTCCTTAAAAATTCTTCTATGCTGTCAGACTCCTGAGTGTCTTGACTAAGTGGATTCTTTTCCTCAATTCTGGGTTTCTTCGTTGGCAATTGGTTGAGCTCCAAACATATTGAACTCTACTACATCATCCAAAACACTCAAAGTGAGTTTCCCTCCATGAACATCCACAACTGCTCGTGAGGTCGCCATAAAAGGCCTTCCTAACAACACTGGTTATGAGTTTCCATTCTCATCTCCATCCTCTACGTCCAACACTACAAAGTCAGTGGGAATAAGCAATCGATCCACCTTGAGGATCACATTCTCCACTACTCCTCTAGGATTTCTAGATGACTGATCTGTGAGATGCAAACTAATGGAAGTCGGCTTGAGTTCACTCAAACCCAGCCTTTCATACACAGAGTATGGCATCATGTTGATGTTGGCTCCTAGATCAAGCATGGCTTTTTCTGCTGAGGAGTTTCCCACAGTAATACTCAACTCAAAACTCCCTGGATCTTATTCCTTGGTAATGTACCCACTCCTAGAACTAGTAATGGCGTGAGCCTGCTCATGCATTAGGTCTTTCCCCCTGTCTTGCTGCCCGTTAACCTCCATCACCTGTCCCAACTGGATAGATAACTTTTTCAGTGACGCCTCTATTCCCATCATTCTTTGGTCCATCTCTTGTTGATATGACTGTGGAGGGTTATGATTGCTCCACTGACTTGAACTCCCAGCACCCTACTGTACTTGATATTGACTACGGGGGTTGTTTCCACCCCATGATTGATTCTGATCATACCTTGGCTGCTGGTAGGCATTGTTACTGTTTCTCTGCCTACCTTGATTCCACTGGTACATCGCTTGAGCTTCTGCCTCTGAATAAACCTCTCTGTGGGAGGTGCATACATCTGCTCCATGTCCAATCATGCCACATGATTGGCATACCTTACCCTGGCTATTCTGTTGCCCTTGCTGATTTACCTTCATTGCCCTGACACTGTTATCCAAGGTCTCCATCTACATTGCTAAATGTGCAGTCCCACTACGGCTTCCCTTTGTGCTCCTTTGTTGAGAATTTTGTCCCAGCATTTCATACTTGTTGAACACATAATCAGCGGTACATTCCCTCATCGCCCCACCACAAGCATTATCGACAATTGCTTGTGTGAGTCCAGTAAGCCCATCATAAAATGATTGCACCTGTGACTGAAGTGTGAAATTGTGGTGTGGGCACTGAGCTAACAATAGCTTGAACCTCTCCCACGATTCGTGGAATGCTTCTCCTTCCTCCTCTTGGAAGTTTGCAATTCTTCCCTTTATCTCTTTGGTTTTCCAGGACGGAAAGAACTTGAAGAAAAATTTCTGCTCCACCTCACCCCATGTGGTCAGTGTACCAGCAGGCAAAGCCATCGGCCATTTCTTGGTGTTTTCCTTCAAACAGTATGAAAAGCAATGCATCCTCAATAAGTCCTCTGTTAACCGGCCCAATGGTATCGTAGTGATAGCATTGTAGTATTCTTTCATAAACTGAAGTGCGTCCTCATTAGGTTTCCCATAGTAGGATGGCAAGATGTTATAGTGCAAGTTCTTCAGCTCATGGCAAAAATTAGAAGAATTTGCTTTCAAGGCAATTTGAGAAACATGGCAAAAATAAGCATCTCTTCTAATCCACCTAGGTGAAACACTATCTTTCCTAGTGGTCAAGGGTACATGGGCTCTAGATGTCCTAGGATCATGCAAATTAGTTCTATCATTCCTAGGAACATGCATCTTGGCTCTACTCTTTTTCTTTTCAATCATGCTTTTTACTCTACACATTTTAATATACCACACCGCGTCAGAAGGCTTGAAGCAATGAAGATCCAAGCCAAGGAAATGTTGCGGTACTGTCTCTGTTAGGACATACCGCGACAAAGAGATGAAATTCTGATAAATCGATTAGGTATGCCGTCGCGGTTGGTGTCGCTGTTATGGCATAACTGCGACAGAGAAGAAGAAAACCCAAGAAGTAAACCAGTTTCAGCGTCATTATTAGTGTCATTGTGTGACAATACAGCGACCACTTTTAAGGTCTCAAATCCCATTGTTGCTCTTCCGATGTCACTGTCTTCACAAACGCGAAAAAGATAAGAATTAGCCGCGACAACTAGATCGAAGGTCAAGTAACCGTCTGCCGTAGTGGCATCGCGGTCTCCACAACCGCGACAACACGTCCATGACACATGCCACATCAGCATTTCTAGCAGTTAAAGGACAAATCCGAGAGCCACTATAAAGATGTTTCTTCTCCATTTGAAAACACACAATTCACACCACGAAATTCAGAGATTTAGACTAGCATCATCTCCTCCATACTAGACACATTCACCTTCCTCCATCACTAATCTTGGACTACCTTTTCCATCCAAAAACTCAACACCAAATCTTGAATACTTCACCCAATCACTCCTCTCTTCCCATTCTCTACATCTCTCTGCCTTTGTCACTACCCATTAGACATCCATCATCTAGACACATCCTCATCTATCATTCTTTGCACTAGGAGCATTAAAGGAAAGAAGGATCAAACACTACAAAAGGAGGCCCAAGGGTGATTTCCTAATCTATTACTACTTTGATATTTGATTGTAACTATGTGTAACTAAATCCCTATTCTAGGGGATTGTGTAAGGTTTATGATTTGTATTGGCTTAATTCCATTGCAAAACACTCCATGATTGTATTAGTTGTTGCTTAGGACATTATTTGAAGAAAGGAAGCTTAAAAAGTGAAGAGCAACGTCTAGTGCAAAAGTCGTCTTCAAGAGGTGAAAATCGTCAAAGGTAAATCTTGACTTCCACCCTCTTGCAAGGCGTTAGCGCACACACACACAATTCATACATGTGTGTCCCTACATCGTGGTTCAAACATTTGGTATAACACATTCACACACTTCATAGCATGCTCATGCATTGATCTTGTATTGACAAACATTGTGAAATTGCATGCTTTGTGACTATCTCTTTGATATGGCATGTTTGTGTGAATATGTGTTTATTTGTTTTCGTATTTTGTGTTTAGGACTTGAACATGTTCTTATTTAATACCTTATCGAGTTTCGGTCGTTTCGGTTACTCATTCATAAGGTTTCGAGTCCAAACAAGTTGACTATGCTACTTTTCGTTCTCATTTGTTGTGTTGACTTCATCGTCGGATTTCGAGATGATTTCTCAACCATTTTTCAATGTTGAGTAGTCGTAGTCGTGCGTGAGGGAGTCATGGTTCGTAATCCAAAAACGGATTTGAAATCGGAGGTCAGATGCTCAAGATATGGGGCAACGAACCGAGGGAGCGCGCGAGAGATGTGCAAATCACGTGTGGCCACTTGGCCAGCCCGTGTGGGAGGCCGTGGGCCCCACGGGCAAGGGAGCCTTCTGCTCCCGTGGGCCCCACGTGACCCCCACGGGGTGCTGATGTGGCACCACATGATTTGCTCGGAAATTCTCTCCTTTTTCCTCCTTTTAAGCAAACCTCCTTCCCTCCACACTTATGCAATTTTTGAAGAACACTTCATTTCCTGCATCAGTTTTTCAACAATTTTTGTTTACTTGTTTTGATCATATCTCTCTCATACGAACTCGAAATCATTCGATTCAAAAACCAAAATTGTTGGTCTCAAAGAGAGCTACAAACCCCAAGCATTTCCAGAGGCAGTTGACTTCGGCAGTTTTCTCAGCTGGTCCATTTCCAGTCCGTGGTCAGTGTTTGATTTTCAACTTCTTCTTTTTCAATTTCATCTTTGATCATCTATTGATTCTTTCCATTTGATTGATGAAATTTGTTAAGAAGTATGTTAGATCACATGCTAGGGTTATTTGATCATTTGTTAATTGAGTTTTAGCTTTGTGATGTGTTTTGAACATATATGTGCTAAACTTGATTTATCATGAAATTGATTCTAGAAAACATATGTGTGATGTGCTTCATGTTATTTTCTATGTTTTATTTCATGATCTAAGAACTAGGTTTTTAGTGTGCTAAATGAATATTGATACCTTTGTTCTTATTGATTTGCATGTCTTGATTTCTAGATAACTTTTGTGATTGTGTGTTGAAATCATATTCTAGACTATCATTGAACATGTACATTTTGCTTGATTGATCATCTAGCTTAATTTGATTGTGTTTGCATCACTTGCATCACTTAGATCATAGCCTTGCATTAGGTTGAAGTCTCTAGCAAAGTGAGTGAAGCTTTGTGGATAGAGCAAGGAAGTCTTGATTAGAGTCGAGAGGACTCGGATAATCAAGCAAGGAAGTCTTGTCTAGGGTCGGGAGGATCCAGATAGGCAAGCAAGAAATCTTCCTAGAGACGTGAGCGTCTTGGATAGGAAGTTGCTTTCTAGAGGTGTAGGATACATCTCGGATAGGAAGTAGGCTTGGTGATTCACTAGCCCGAGGGTAGATTAGGAGTTGATAGCTTGAGCAGATATCATGAGTGATAGCTTGAGTGTGTAAGTCCTTTTTCACATAGTGGATTGCTTTGCCGGTGGTTGTGGTATCAACCCGTGAATGTTTCCTCTTTGAGGTTTTACCACGTAAAAACACTTGTGTTCATTTTTGTTTTTACTTTTCTTTATCTTCCATATCTTACATTGATTGCATATCTTGTAAATTGATTATCTCTTGTATTAGTGAAATCAATTCATTGGCTAAATCTAATCAAGTGTGCATTTTCTTTGTTATATTCCGCATCATTTTTAATTTTGGAAGATTTTGAGTAAATACCTATTCACCCCCCCTCTAGGTATATTTTACACTATATTGCTTAAGGGAATTTCAGATTGATGTAAGAAAGATTTGGATTTGGGTTTTGCTTAAGCTATATGTATTTTGAATCTCTATTTGTGTTCTATTCATTTGATAACTAGATTCTATTCATTATATAATTGGCATTGTACACCACTAGTTGATTATACTCTTGTTTAGGATAATTTGTTATACAATCATTATTGAATTGACACCCTTGAATGATTAAGGAACATAGTGAATAGGATAAATGGTTGGAGGGTATATCAACCGCAATCATCTAAACCTTGATTTGTAATCAACCGATCCCTCATTGACCCTCTCTCTTTAATCGGTTAGGCATTTTGGTGAGAAGTGTTTAGGTTTCGTAGTAACGACCTAAACACATCTAAGACGACAAATTGTTAACAAGTATGAGATTGGTTCATTAAAGTAGCTTGAAAAGCATTGCCTATAATCCACTTGCAACTCCATCATTTCCCTAGTATTCTCTTAATTGATTACATTCCATATTCTTATCAAAGATTGTTGAGCATTCTATTTTCCCTATCACCTTTTTGTTACATTTACTTTACATGTATGTTTGATGGTTTCTCAAACAATACATTATCTAACTATCCATGATTTACATTATTGCATTGTAGATTAGTTAATTAATAAAGCGTATTACTCTAATTCCCTATGGAACGAATCCTTACTTATCGTTTTACTAAGCTTTTATCCTAAGTGGTTAAACACGGTTTTCAAGTGAACAAATAAATACATTGTTTTGTTGAGCACAAACGACCTCATCAATGTGACACAAGATATCTAGAGGGACAAACTTTTTTTTGTTCAAAGGATTGAAAAAGGCTTAAAAACCTATTCACCCCCCTCCCCCAGGTTAGCTTTTGCCAATTTAACCGTGATTGTATTTACAAGCTGGCCATGCTTGAAATTGTTACCTTAACTTCAAGGAAAGGGGTGCCGAAGGCAGATGTGAGGGGTTATTTCTTGGTTTTGTCTAGTCATTAATAACTTGATTATTTTTAGATAATAGTAGATAGAAACAACGCTCGTAAGGAGTCCTATTGAAACCAAGAAATATAGGCCTGCTTGCCATCCACACCAGAATAAATAGAGTTTTCCGAAAAAACTTGCTAGTGGAGGAAGACCTCCTAGGGATAAGAGACATAGAGCTAGAGAGAGAGAGAGAGAGAGAGAGAGAGAGAGAGAGCCAAAAAAGGATCTTTTGTGTATAATCCCGCATAATCGAGAGAGAGAGAGAGAGAGCCAAAAAAGGATCTTTTGTGTATAATCCCACATAATCTCGAATGTTATCAGTTCTGGTACGTAGACCAAATGGTACAATGCAAGCAAGAGTTCCTAGATTCATGGAAATATAGAACAACATATAAGTTATCATGCTCGCATATCCACCATTTGAGTCTCCAACAATTATTCCAATAATTACATATCCGATTTGACCTATGGACGAACATGCAAGCATACGTTTCATGCTTATTTGAGTAATAGCAATGAGATTCCCCAATATCATGTTAAGAATAGCTAGGATTTCCAAAAGAAGATGACATTTGTTTGATGAGAAATTTATTTTCATTTTAAATCCTTTAATAAAATTAGATACCTATTCTATAATTATCCGTTCAAAATAACCATAAATACTTTCATCCACAATCTCTTTTATATATTTAAAATGAAGAAAAAAAAATATTTCAAAATTGAGAGGACATGACTCAAACTCACAACAGTGTGAGAGGCTTATCAATAAGCCTTCCTTTAAATGAATTCATCTCGTTTATGTCAAGTTGCATTACCATAGATATAATTTGCAAGGTTAAACTACTATATAGATTCAGTATAGTTACTAGGTTGTTATTAATCATTGGATTTCAATCCAATGATCTGAACAATAAAGATTAAATATATATATATATATATATATTTTGAAGAAAATAATTTTGTATCTCATAACTACTGCAATCGGTACTGTAAATCCTAATTTGCATAGTTATCCTTTGAGTGACCATACACACTTACATAGGAATACGCTACCAAAGACTTTCTCCATAACGAAAGAGGGCTTACCCATCTAAAGTCAGATCATGACCTACCAAAGTACCAAGACTTGTTCTTTGAACACAGAAGCCTGAATTATTACCACTTGTCTAACAGACATGCATTTTGTTTTCAAAACAATCACATTACTCATGAAAGTTTGAAACATATATATAACCTTTCTATTCTTCCTATATTAATGTAATTGCATATTCCATATTTTAGTAAAAACATGTACAAGACAATCCCATGGTTCTCTATTTCCTCACCCCAAAAAATATTGCAAAGAGATTCCTCACTCTTTGTGTATCACTCGGGCATTGCTAGCAGGACATCTAGGCCCCCTTCGCCGCCTTGTTATATTCCCCCAACCAATTACTCTCTTCTCCACTTTGCCTTTCTCTTTATAACCAGTCTGTGAGCAGATTTTGGTCTCTTTTACCTTAGATGTAGAGTTGTATGATCGCCTACCTCCCCTTGCTCGCGCATTTCTGTCCATTGTTCTCGAGGAATCTGTTCTCAAACTATTATTAGCAGCTTCAATTAGCCCTTCTATCGTCTGCAGATCTGCAGTTACCTCACACCTAGAAAGAGAGGCAAGGCTAGGGAGAATTTCACTCTGGAAGTCCTTCCGCTGCTGCCTAGCCCTTCTCATCTGACCCCTCCTTGGCTGACTTGGCAGAGATGTTGCACCCATTGCTTCCTCTTTTTTGTCCTTGTGGTCATTGCTCATACACCACAGTTCTTCTTTTTTTGTATCAGGCAGCTGCAATGTCATGACCTCAAAGTAGTCAAGCTCATTGGACAGACAATACTTGTTATCATTGCTGTCCTTATAACTTGTAACGACTCCAAACTCACTATTTGGATCATCTTCCACTTGAGAAACTACCCTGGAAAACCAATAGAGGTCCTCAAAACAAGGTTCAGATGGCCCACAAGTAGTCATCTCTGAACAAGTTTCAACCTTGGATGAAGAAATGGAAATTATAGCCTTCGCAGCATTCCTGACAATCTCATCTTGCACATTCCCGCCTTCTTGTCCTGACACTACACCCTCTACAAGATTACTGAGAAGATCCCCTTGTGCATCCCTATCTTCTTGTCCTGTCACTACACCCTCTACTTGATTGCAGAGAAGATCCTCTTGTGCATCCCTATCTTCATGTTCTGACACTACAGCCTTCATTGCAGTCCCACCAAATTCCTCTCTTACATCCCCGTCTTCCTGTCCTAACATTTGACAAGGCGTACCTACTTGATTTTCTTCCGATTCTCCTCTTGGTGGAGACCTCTCCTTATTTTCTGGACTAGCAGGTGCCTCCAAATCTAGTTTTTCCAAAAGAGAGGGTGTTGGCGAGGACTCAGGCTCATCTATGCACGAGTTCAGGTCAATGCCAATTCCAAAACCTGAAATATTTTTATTGAAACCAGCCCGTGCAACCAATTTATCTGAAGTTAACTGCTCTCTACCAAGAAGCCTCTTACTACTTGAGTTGTTGCTTGCCTCAACCTTCTTCAGCTCAGTGTCAAAGATACAGGCTGAATTAGCTTGTAATAAAACAGATTCCACTTGGGTAGATGATTCACTTCTTTTACCACATTTCATATCTTCTGCTGCATCTTCAATCTTCTCTGCATCTGAAGAACAGCTATGTGACATGAAATTAGGATCCATATCCTTTGCAGGCTTCATGTCCATGGAAGGTTTTATACTTTTTACAGGGCCATGTTGCTCAGATGTTAAATCATCACTGGTATTGCAGTCCATGTCAATGCAATTGATTGATGGTGAGGGAGACTCCGATGTCTTGGGCTCTGAATTAGAACCATAGCTATGCTGATAGAATTTTGTACCATCAAATTTTGGGCAAGACTTCAAATTTCTGCTATAATGGGACTTTTTTCCAGTAGTTCCAGGGCTTGTAATTGGTGACCGAAAACTTTTGCTCAATGGTACAGAGCTGGTAAAACATGGGAGTGCTTGAACTGCTATAGGGGTCCGTACAAAGTCATGTACATGTTTTCTCCAATTTGAAACCAAGGCTTCCTCGGAATTGCCTACATCAGTAAGAGAAAGATGCTGACAAGAGGTCCGTTCAGGATAGTTATTAGGCGAGAGCTCACTTCCAAGGTTCTGTAAACCTTTACTATCAGATATTTTCTTGCTCTGATCCATGACAAAAGACGACGGTAGTTCGTGAACTTCCTTCAGATCGACATCTTCAAAAGATTTGGATACTTCTTCTTCACTAAAGCCTGAAGATAAAGAAGCCACTTTGCTTCTACTTTGCCCTGGAAAAAGAGGAGGTAGCTATATAAATCATCATGAGTCATGAGTAATACTTACTAAATTTTGAATAATTACATTCCATGACGACAAGAAACACTAAACTAAACGTAAGCTGAACAACCAAAGAAAGTAAAACAAACTTATAATCTGGTGTAACCTTGTAACGGGATTCTCACCTGCTTCATCATCATAGGATGGCCATTCTTGCATTTTGTTGTTCTCTGGTTGTAAACCATTTGAGCAAGTTTCAAGATCCCTTCTTAACTTGATGTTTTGCATCACATCCATGGGCAAAACTTGTGAGTCTGAAATAGAATTTTGAGACTGATCCTGATATGGTAACTTCATGTGGCCAGTAGAAAGACTTGGAAAATCTCTGGATCGAGAAGCTACCTCTTCCTGAGGCGGTTCATTCAAGTCAGCCAGAAATTTGGACATACAAGTTGCCTCTTCCTCGAGATTGATTGGTTCATTCAAGTCAGCCAAAAATGTGGACATTGGATCTGTAACTTTCTCAAGTTTAAGTGGTTCGTTCAAATCAGCCAAATAATTCTTTTTAAAAGAAGTTGTATCAGGAGTCAAATAATCCTTTTGTAAAACCAAGTTGAAACCGGCATTTTCATGGTAGTATTGTTGATTGCTCATATGCTCAACCTCAGAAATTTTTCCTTGAGGAGAACCTGACACCTCAGGCACCTTTTCTATAGATTCCTCTTCTTCACTATCAATGTACTCATAAGCTGGAAGTTCAAGATTCAAGATCTTTTTACCAAACTTCTTGCAATTGGACTCTAACTGACAATCTTTTAAAGAGAATTTACTTTCAGCGGGATCAAGACCAGCATGTGTGCTCTTTCGTTCATTGAAATTTGAAAGCAGTAAGCTATTTTCAGCAGTTGAGACAAATAATTGATTGCATGTAGGGTTTACCCGAGGTAAGCTGAGAACATGACATTGTTTCTGGGCAAAATCACATGATTTCTGAGACAAATGAGGATTTGACTGTAAGGTCTCCAGATTTAGATGATGGTTTTGTAGCTTATTCCTTTTCATTTCATCCATTAATTCCCGCTGTCTCCAGTAAAGGCGATGAAGCTCATGGATCTGGTCAGTCAAAACACATGTCAGATGCATGTGTGTTTAAGAATTGTGATACATAATAATAGCAAGAACATTGTATACAGAGATGCTAAATGTAAAATACACACACAAAAGAAGAAAAAAAATACAAATAATTTACATGTGATTTATCAAGATGATTCCTTATTAATAGCTTCCTGTCTTTCCTTTCAAAACATTTATGAAAGACACAATGCCAGGACATGCATATCTAAGAAAGTAAATATATTTCACCCTTGGGCTAACAACACCATTATTTCAAGAAATGGGATATAACTTCTTTCCAGAAGTATGATGCACCAATCAAACTCATCAGACTGATTCAGATATGAAAAATAAAATATCCATCTTCTCAGGTTCTCTTAATTAATTGCATTGCACCCTAAAGGTAACAAAAAATCATAATTCTTCAATTGGGAAACAATAAATCTTCAGACCCGAAATCTGATTTACAAGTGTCACAGCATAAATATTAGACTGCTCTGACAAATGCATATGGTTGTTTTCAAGATATCAAAAAATGGATTTACCTATATAGACAGATATCCAGAAAACAACTAAAATTCCTGCCAATGCACTCAATTATTCTTCAGTACACACGACTTGTATATGAAACGCAAATGAGGTTTGGTTTTACTATCTATTGCGCATCAAAATGAGTTTTTAGATAATTAGAAATGATAAACAAGATGACAAAAGAAGTACCTGATCCTTGAATGTAGCTTGATGCATGAGCATTGTCTGCTTCAATGCTTCCTTGCTACACACCAAATGCTGATTAGGAGATGACCGTGACAAGGTACCATTGCAATACTGTTCACTCTTCATAACTGTATCAACATTATAGAAGGGCCATATACTGCCACTAGTATCCATATTAAGATCCATAGTTGAATAATGCCCTGGGAAGTAGCTTTTACACTGCATGTCTGCTTGCATTCCTAGTAATGCCATTTATATTGGCACACGAATTCAATTAATAATACACTATAACTTAACTTGCCACACTCAGTGCAATTAAGAGAGAAACCTGTAACAGAAAAGAGTAGGTTAGAGTTTAGCCTTTGTGTTATAAAAGACAAACTTTTTTTTTCATCTTCTCAACTAAAAGTGCAAAGAAATGTTATGAATACTGCACCATTCGAACATCTTCTCTTTTTTCTCTTTAATTGGACATACTTCTGTAATGGCTTTGACTACAAACATAAGGACAGTTAAGTATAAGTTTTTACTTGAGATGTTTGTATATATTGACCAGCAAAAAATGCATCAGAATTCTATGCATACATGTGGCAATGCTATCATATTGGAACTCTGCTACGTTTCATGAATCATGAGTAAAGAAATCAAAGACCTACTGGTTTAAGGATCCTATGTTTTCATCGGTAGACAAATTGATTGATGACATGGGACAACAAAATGATCAGAAAAGGTTTACCAACAACTAAACGGTACCATAACATAAAGAAAAATTAGTCAGAAATAGTGGGGTTGGAGGTAGAGATAAATAGAGAACTTAATCATCATAACCACGGTTGAATAAAATAGATGTATAATAACCAGAACTCAAAAATATGCAGTGCAGGGAGACACCATGTGAGGAGAAGGTGCGCCATGACCAGATACACCTTCAGGTACTTGTGACAATGTATCTACCAATCTGATGACAAATTAAAGGGTTCTTAAGTTAAACAAATTGTCTTTGGTTAAAATGAAGTTTCAGGGAATGATTGGTGATTGTTCTGTTTGTTTTCATAGAGTTCTACTTGCTATGTTCCTAAAAAAGAGAAACAACTCAATGAGTAATGTAGACTTAAAGGGAAGTCCATTGTCACAGGGCGTTGTTAAGGTCATAATGCAAGCACATTGAACATATAACTAAAAAACTTAACGCTACTAATACAAAATTATAAATGCAACTTAACAAAATTAATTTTTATTTAAAAAAAAAATGAAGCAATTTTGCCAATAATCAGCTTAAATTTACCCAGATAAGCAGTCTGTGATGCAAGTCTAAACCAAGGCAATATAAAGAAAGAAATCCAGAGTTAGGCTCTTCAAAATCATAAAATTGTAAGCTTGAATCTATAGCTTGCTGGGGAAAAAAAATAATGCTAGGTAAGTCCAGATATTTATTGCAGTCAAGCCACCCAAAACCTCATGACACTCACTATAGTAAGAGATAAACTGGGAAAGCATCTAATGCATATTATGAAAGCAGGATCATATGCCCAGCAACACAATCTATTAAACCCAATATTTGCTAAGCAGAAAAAAGTGAGTTGAAAAAGGAAACAAAGATATTAAAGGGTGTTTCGAAGCACATAAGATCAGTTTCCATCAAACTTGTTTTCAATGAATGTCCAACACAAGAATTACCAAAATTAGAAAACCAATCAAAGCCATAAAAAAGTGATCTTGAAGAAATAATCCTACCTCAAAATCACGTCTTCAAACCATGGATTCATTCGCTTAAAAATTTCATGACTTCCAGCTCTGCAACTGCAACTCCAAAAAACAAAAAAAGCAATAAGCAAGAACATCAAAGTGGGTATCTTTGACAAGCCGTTAATAAATCATAGAACAGAAGATGAAGCCTCAAAAGTATCCAAAAAAAAAAAAACAAAGAGAGAATTTTTAAAAGACCTTGAAAAGCAGATAAAAATGGGGATTTGGATCTGCTTACTGGGCCATTCTCTCTAAGAAGATTTTGAGAGAGATAGAGAGTGCGTGTTTGTGTGTGTGAAAGAGTGAGAAAAACAAAAATCCCAGTAAAGAAAATCCACACAAACAAACGAAACTTATATGAGAAGAGACATGAAAGTTGTCAAAAGACTCTCTCTCTAGTCTCTCTCACTCTCCTTCATTTTCTGATTTCTTTCTCATTAAATGTGTTTTATTTTTATTTTATTTTTTATTTTATTTTTAAGGAAGTGTGGGATTAGGTGTGTGCTGGTTTTTGGAGAAACTCTTGTCCTCTACACCAACAACTTTGTCTAAAGGTACATGATAAATCCCACAAGCCTGAAACTTTGATTTTAGGGAAATTATCGTTCTCCCCCGTGTAGTTTTCCGTATTCTCCAGTCTCCCCCCTCTAGTTTTAAAATTCTCCAATTTCCCCTCTCCTATGCCTATTTTTATATGGTGAGATTGGTTGTATTTGTGCATGGGAGGGGGAGAAATTGGAGAATTTTGAAATTATAGGGGGGAGAATGGAGAATATGGAAAACTATAGGGGAGAGAATAATAATTTCCCTTGATTTTAATACATAAAAAAAAAAAAAAAAAAAATTAAACAATAAAATCTTTTTGCATTTAAAAAGTTGAAGCTACTTTCTCTTTTTTCCTGAAAAACCACAAATGAAATCAGACAACAGTACAACACAAACAGACAACCAATTTCCTAAACTAGCTTGATTTTTTCCATTTTAATATTTTAACTAATACTTTATTCTCCAACCTTTAATGGTTTTCTATTAGTTATAACAGTATCAGCAGTGGACCCTATTTTCATATTAAAGTTATCAAGCATGAGTTTCATGGAATATCATCAAATCATATCATTTGGTAGATATTAGTGGACACTCATGCCACTCAAAACTAACTTTTAATTAAACATGGTTTGGTTTCAATTTGTATCTAATATAAAAACTCTAAGGAATTTAAATATGCTTATAGCCTTATACATATCTAAAATTTACTTTGATTCCAAAGAAAATAGAAAAAAGAAAATAAACAGAACTAATTTGAATGTTCCATATTTAGGATTTTATTACAACTTACATCCCCCAAGTTTGATTTTTAAAATTTAGAGATGAAGTTTCTCAAAATTAACACTCATCTCCCATACCGTCCGTAAGTCAAAATTAAATATAAACAAGCATTATCTTCATTTGTATTATAAAATAAGATAAATATCAAATCAATTAAGATTTATAGAAATAAAAATAAAAATAAAAAAGTTGAAAACGAAGAAGATCTCAACAACAAAATATGATATCGATAAGGCCTCATAAGCCAAATCTATCATGAAGGAGACTAGATCTCCTAATCAGTGACCTCTGTAATGAGGCTACCGTCATCATCAACAACACTAGCCTTATATCAATGGAGAGGCGTGTGCCTCCTCCACAAAACTGGTGAGAAGATCCTCCTTAGGATTAGTTATATCTCATAATCACAAACACAATTAACACTCGCATTAATTTAAACATCCAAATAAAATAGACACCCAAACAAAATCATTACCACAAATAAACACCTAACCACAAAATGAGATCGACGGAAGAATTCAATTTAGAAAGTTAGCAGTTAGGCAAGCATCCTCAAGTGATTTTCTTTCGAAAGATGCGACCTCTATGAGAAGGGGAAAGAGCAACAATCCCCTCTTTTCAATTTTTTTTTTTTATATGTATTTTATTTGTGGTATTTTTGTATTTATATTTTAATTAATTTGGTAGGTATGTTATTATTAATAATTGAAAAATCGATAATATCCCTAGTATTTTCGTATCTCAAGGGTACTGATATCAATATTATAAAATTAAATATCAACAATCATTATTATCATTTGTAATATAAAATAAGATAATTATCTATTCAATCACAAATTTTATAAATTAAAAAAATAATAATAAAAATAATTGAAGTTGAAGTAGGCCTAAAAAAAAAAAAAAAACTCGCACCGATGAGGCCTCGACAGCCTAATTTATCATGAAGGAGACTAGATCTCCTTATCAGTGACCTCCGTAATGAGGTTACCATCATCATCAACACTAGCCTTATATCAATGAAAAGGTGTGTGCCTCCTCCACAAAACTAGTGAGAATATCCTCCATAGGAATCGATATATCTCATCATCACAAACACAATTAACACTCAAATTAATTTCAATATCCAAATAAAATCAACACCCAAACAAAAAACAAGGTCAATGGAAGAAGCCGATTCAGAAAGCTAGTAGTGAGGCAAGCATCCTCAAGTGATTTTCTTTTGAAAGTTGCGGTCTCTATGGGAAGTGGAGAGAACAACAATCCCGTCTTCAATTTTTTTAATGTATTTTATTTGTGGTATTCTTTATTAGTTTGGTATTATTAATGATTGAAAATTCGATAATATCTCTAATACTTTTGCCAATATTTCTGTATCTTAAAGGTACTGATATCGATATAGGGTATAATATCATTTCTGTAAAATATCTTGGATATTTCTAGAAATATACAAGATATTCCCGTAAAATATCGATATCGGTGAACATGTAGTGTAATTTTACATAATATAGTGGAAATTTTGTGAAATATAGAGGAAATATCTGTGAAATATTTGGTATATTTTTCGTTAATGTAAAGTGAAAATATAATGGTATTCCCTATTTTTTTTTGTACCGTAAGTTTTGTTTATTTTTTTAATTAAACAAATTAGGTACTCACATTTGCTTTTTATTTGTATCAATATTAATTTATTCCAACAAACCATATAACTATAATTTATACAATCATGTTATAATTTCTTTTTTATTTTTTTCAACAAGACACTCATAATTAACTTTTGAATTTTCAAATAAGAATCTCATAGTTATATTGAAAACTATTCAAATTTTATGTTATGGTATAAATACTTTATGAATCAAGACGGTAGCAGCACCATACTTGTATATGCATTATATTCATATTTATATCAAATAGTTATATATTTTTCAAAAAATATATTTATTTTTTTTTGTTTGATTATTGGTTATTTCACCTCTTAAAAAGTTTCATTAAATGTTTTTAATGCTTTTAGCCAAATTTCCGCTCTTTCTAAATTTTACGTCAGTTTCCGTCGATGTTCATATTTTCACCAAATCGTACTATCGATATTTATGTCGATAATCGATATTTTCATCCATGATTATTAAGGGAAATTTTTGGTAATTTAAATTGTTATGATAGAGATATTTTTGTCCTTTTAACTGTCAAATTTAATCAACAATTAGATTTAATGATGACTCCCTAATGTTAGGGAAGGTGAGGTTAGTTTTGGCAAACTTCGTGTTTTACTGTAAATAACCAAATTGCAAGGGAGGTTAGTGTAGTTGGTTCTTAGGATGTTAGTGGATTTTTTGCAATTGTAGAGCTCTTAAAATAGGTTAGTTTGAGAATTATTCAACATGAATAGCATTAATTGTTGATTAGGCAATTTAGTGTTATCATATTCTAGATCAATATATTAAACTACTAAACATGACCCCATCTATGCTCTCATTATATATATATATATATATATATATATATATATATACACACATAAATACAATTTTTCTATTTCCAATCCGTCCTTATATATTTGACGAAGAATGTAGACCATTAGATTTACATACTTTGACTATAATCTATATTCTAGTGCATGTACTTGTAAAAACTATCCATAATCTATAGTCCACATTTTTCGTCATAATATATTTTATATCAGGACGAACTGATAGTAGAAATATATATATATATATATATGGTCATGCTATAGAACATTAGTGTACCCATACATCGTGTAGGAAATATTGTGATCGTAATTTGAAAAAATGTGATCCAACCTTCGATCGTAATATTTTTTAAAATTTTAAAAAATTCTTTTCTTTTTTTTTAATAAAATTGGACTGATCTAAAGGGAAAAAACATCACAAGCGATCATATGCTGAAAAACCCCTAGACAGTATCCATATATATTAAAGATAAAAGAAAAGAAAAAGTGACCAAAAGCAATAAAGCACAAAGACCCAAGGGGAAAACAACCCCAAACAAAAAGAGGCACGCATGCCACACCACAAAAGAAAAACGAAAAGACTCCCGGCCCATGCAGTCATTGCCAACTAAAGAATAATTGAATGGCGGGGCAAAGAACCACCAAGAATCAGCCTGAAGCTCCAAAGCATGCTTAGAAAGCGTATCTGCAACCTAATTCCCCTCCCTAAAAATATGGGAAACCTAAAAATCCATATGCGAGATCTGGAAGATGCAGCGCTGCCATGCCTGACGAACCTTCCAAGGAACCATTTCAGAACGAGAAGAAAGAAGATGAACCACATAAGAAGAATCGCTCTCAAGCCAGATACAATGCCACCCATACTTCCAAGCAAAATTAATGGCCAATGAGGCCGCCAGAAGCTCGGCCTCAAACGTGAAAACCTGACCAAGAGGAATAGCAAAACAACCTTTCACAAAGGCTCTACAGTTCCAAAAGATACCACCACAACCACCAACCCCCGGAGAGCCTAAGGCAGTGCCTGTAGGGAAAAGTACCGTAGTACACGCAGCGGAAGCGAGACTAAAAATAGATTTAGTATGTTTTAAAATTTTTCCTTTTTATGAACCTTAACCCTTTAATTAATTAACTATACATATCAAGTAACAAAAGTAGAATACCTTTTGTCGCGTGATCCGATTGACTTACGTCGATGGTAATCCGCAAGATCTTCAATTCTAGCACGAATGTGAATCACCTAGGAGCATGGTCTCCCTTTTCTTTAAATTGCAAACCTGAGAATGGACAAACAAACTTTTCTTTTTCTTTTGTTAGTCACAAAACAATCAAAAGAATACAAAGATTATTCCGGTCACTTTTGAGTTCTTAATCTAATGATCGAAACTCGCGTGAACCTAATTCGATGTTGTACACACAAGCTTATTGATGAACAAGCAATTAGTGTACCATCAAAAGAATAATCTCTTCTCTCTTTTATGTCTTGGTAAAATAATCAAACACTTTCTTTGAGTTTAGAAGAAGAAGAAAAATTGATTCAGTAAACAAGTGGGGTGGCCTAATTCTATAACAAGTGTTATATAGGGTGGTCGAAATTTCTTCTCCTCTTCCTTTAGGGTTGGCCGAAATCTACATGTGTTCCAATTAGGGTTGCCGCAATTCCTCTACAAAAAAGGTTTTGTGTTTCACCCTAATACACATCAACTTTAGACTTCTAACCCTAATCCAACTCATAAGTATTTTTATTCTATTATTGACTATAATAAAAAGACTTCCTATTTGATTAAATAAATAAACTTAATTATTTATTTTCTTACCAAACAAGTCTTTTATTTTTAATATACATATAGTATACCTCTAGGAAACATATTTCCTAATCAGAAAAAGATTTTGTTTCTTAATTAAATAAATAATTAATTAATTAATTAATTCTCATTTAATCAAACAATGAAACAAAATAATATATTTGGCTAATATTTTAACCTTGCCGCCCCACATGTATAAAATGGGCCATATATTATTTTCTTATTTCATTTAATCCATTGGACTTTAAATAAAAAGCCCACATGTGAACCAGACCCATTCTTACTAAAAGAAACAAGCCCACATGCCTTTCATTAATATATTAATATAATTAAGCAGCCCATTAAATAAATAATGTACAAATTATATTCTTAATATATTAAATGCAATTCTAGATGGACCCATAAATTGGTCCGGTAGAATATATCAAGTGATCCATGCAAGTCCGTGTGGATTGGGGATCTTGGCGAGCTATCTAAATTTAAGCTTCAATAGACATAACCTAATCACAATCAACAATGATTCACTTAGGTCCAATCCATTAATTTTAACTCATTCCACTAAAGAGCTAAAAATTGAACTCTTAAATAAAGATAGAATAAGAAGATGTTCCTCATTCATACCCTAGACAATCATGTTGGAGATAGTGTATCCTCGTGATTAATATCAGTAATCGCCAAGAGTTCATAGACCGCCTATAACTCTCCAAGTTACCATATTTACTCATATGACCACGTTTTGAACTTGGATATTTTGACTTGTCCGGAAGCCATGTTTTCAATAGACATTATCGAAAACTCAACGTTGAGATTTAATATCTAATTACCTCAAAACATCCATATGATGATATTATACTCTCATTTAATAAATGGAGCCACGATGTCCATATCTATAAATGAAGTCCTCTATCGATTAACAAATGAATATCACCAAACTATCGAGGATAGACTATGTTATATAATCGTACTCATTGATAACTCAAATGATATCACTTGCAACCATAAGTCCATCATTTATCTCAGGATTAAGATGGACTCTCCGATTGTCCTGATAATGAAAAGACTATTATCTATTGACGGTTCTAGATAAAGCTTTTCATTGTGATCCAGTTCAATGCACCCAATGCACTAGATTCTTTTACTCGAAGACACTCCGATGATTTTAGACTCATCATATCTCATTTGATCCCACTCAAATGCTAGCAAAAGAATTCTACAACTTTAACAAGATAAATGTGCCTAACCTTTAACTTAAGTTGTGAACATTATTCAAGACTAACTAAAGAATTGTGTCTACCTCATACATATCCAGATGTACGAACAATTCTTCTTTTCTCATAGTCTTTAGACCTTATGATTATTTACTTTTGACAATTATAATATTGAACTATAAATGCTATAGGATTTGTTAAAATAGAAACCACTTTATTAATATGAAAAAGATTGTCAATTACAACATTACACTCTTGCTATTGAGCATAATCCTAACAATCTCCCACTTGCGCTATAGCAAATGTGTCATATCTCTCATGCCCATGTTCTCTAGATGCCCATCGAAACTCTTCTGAGGTAAAGCCTTTGTGAAGGGATCCGCTAGATTTTTTGCTGACGCGATTTTGGTAATCGTCACGTCACCTCTTTGAACAATCTCCCTTAAAAGATGATACTTTCTTTCAATGTGTTTTCCTCTCTTGTGACTTCTTGGTTCTTTCGAATTAGCCACTGCTCCACTGTTGTCACAGTAAATAGTGATCTGCTTATTCGCACTAGGAACCACTTCCAAGTCAATCAAGAATTGGCGGAGCCAAACAACCTCTTTGGCAGCCTCGCATGCAGCAACATACTCAGCTTCCATGGTGGAATCAGCAATACAAGATTGCTTGATACTCCTCCATATGATTGCTCCTCCTCCAATAGTAAACACAGCCCCTGATATGGATTTTCTAGAGTCAGAATCTGATTGGAAATCAGAATCTGTATACCCAACGGGAATCAAATCCCCTCCAGAGTATACAAGCATATTATCTCTCGTTCTCTTGAGATATTTGAAAATATGCTTGACTGCCGTCCAGTGATCAGGACCAGGTTTCGATTGAAACCTGCTAACTATGCCAACAGCAAAACAAATATCTAGTTTAGTACAGAGCATTGCATACATGAGACTTCCAACTGCCGAGGTATATGGAACTCTACTCATGAATTGCTCTTCATGCTCATTCTTAGGAACTTGTTCCTTAGAAAGCTTGATTCCATGTCTGAAAGGTAACATACCTTTCTTGGAATCCTGCATGGAAAACCTAGACAAGATCTTGTCTATGTATGAAGCTTGGGATAATGCAATCGTTCTATTCTTTCTATCCCTTATTACTTGGATACCTAGAATAAAACTTGCTTCTCCTAAGTCCTTCATATCAAATTGTTTTGCTAACCATTCTTTTACTGATGTCAATGTAGGGAAAAATACCGTAGTACACGCAGCGGAAGCGAGACTAAAAATTGATTTAGTAACTTTTAAAAAATTTTCCTTTTATGAACCTTAAACCCTTTAATCAATTAAACATATATATTATCTAACAAAAGAAGAATACCTTTTATCGCGTGATCCGATTGACTTGCGTCGATGGTAATCCGCAAGATCTTCAATCCTAGCACGAACGTGGATCACCTAGGAGCATGGTCTCCCTTTTCTTTGAATTGCAAACCTGTGAATGGAGAAAACAAACTTTTCTTTTCTTTGTTAGTCACAAAAACAATCAAAAGAATACTAAGATTATTCCGGTCACTTTTGAGTTCTCAATCTAATGATCGAAACTCGCATGAACCTAGATCGATGTTGTACACACAAGCTTATTGATGAATAAGTAAATAGTATACCATCAAAGAATAATCTATCACTCTTTTATGTTTTAGTAGAATAAAATAATCTCTCTATGAATTGAGAAGAAAAAGAAAATAGAATCTCAAGCACCAAAACTTAGGTTGGCCGAAATCTATAAGAGTGTATATATAGGTTGCCAAATTTTCTTCTCTTCTTTTTCTTTAGGGTGGCCGAAAATCCTAACCTAAAAGGGACTAGGGTTGCCGCAATTCTCAAGCCCAAAGGAGTTTGTATTGCACCCTAATTCCTATTTAGTTTAAGACTTCAAACCCTAATTTAATTCATAAATCTTTTATTCCTTTATTTGACTAAATAAAAAAGACTTCTTATTTGATTTAAATAAATAAAATTAATTATTTATTTTCTTTTCAAACAAGTCTTTTACTTTTAGTAAACTACTACAATAGTATTACTCTAGGAAATATATTTCCTATTCAGAAAAGATTTGTTTCTTAATTAAACAATTAATTAATAAATTGATTAATTCTTATTTAATTAAAACAATGAAACAAAATAATATATTAGGTTATAAAACCTTCTTGCCACCCCACTTAAACAAATGGGCTATATATTATTTTCTTTATTTCATTTAATCCATTGGACTTTAAATAAAAAGCCCACATGTGAACCAGACCCATTCTTACTAAAAGAAACAAGCCCACATGTCATTCATTAATATATTAATATAACTGAGCAGCCCATTACATAAATAATGTGCAAATTATATTCTTAATATATTAAATGCAATTCTAGATGGACCCTTAAATTGGTCCGGTAGAATATATCAAGTGATCCATGCAAGTCCGTGTGGATTGGGGATCTTGGCGGGCCATCTAAATTTAAGCTTCAATAGACATAACCTAATCACAATCAACAAATGATTCACTTAGGTCCGATCCATTAATTTTAACTCATTCCACTAAAGAGTTAAAACTGAACTCTTAAATAAAGATAGAAAAGGAAGATGCTCCTCATTCATACCCTAGACAATCATATTGGAGAAAGTGTATCCTCGTGATTAATATCAGTAATCGCCAAGAATTCATAGACCGCCTATAACTCTCCAAGTTACCATATTTACTCATATGACCACGTTTTGAACTTGGATATTTTGACTTGTCCAGAAGCCATGTTTTCAATAGACACTATCGAAAACTCAACGTTGAGATTTAATATCCAATTACCTCAAAACATCCATATGATGATATTATACTCTCATTTAATAAATGGAGCCACGATGTCCATATCTATAAATGAAGTCCTCTATCGATTAACAAATGAATATCACCAAACTATCGAGGATAGACTATGCGATATAATCGTACTCATTGATAACTCAAATGATATCACTTGCAACCATAAGTCCATCATTTATCTCAGGATTAAGATAGACTCTCCGATTGTCCTGATAATGAAAAGACTATTATCTATTGACGGTTCTAGATAAAGCTTTTCATTGTGATCCAGTTCAATGCACCCAGTGCACTAGATCCTTTTGCTCGAAGACACTCCGATGATTTTAGACTCATCATATCTCATTTGATCCCACTCAAATGCTAGCAAAAGAATTCTACAACTTTAACAAGATAAAGGTGCCTAACCTTTAACTTAAGTTGTGAACATTATTCAAGACTAACTAAAGAATTGTGTCTACCACATACATATCCAGATGTACAAACAATTCTTCTTTTCTCATAGTCTTTAGACCTTATGATTATTTACTTTGACAATTATAATATTAAACTATAAATGCTATACGATTTGTTAAACCAGAAATCACTTTATTAATATGAAAAAAAAAATTGTTAATTACAATATTACACTCTTGCTATTGAGCATAATCCTAACAATCTCCCACTTGCGCTATAGCAAATGTGTCATATCTCTCATGCCCATGTTCTCTAGATGCCCATCGAAACTCTTCTGAGGTAGAGCCTTTGTGAAGGGATTCGCTAGATTTTCTGCTGACGCGATTTTGGTAATCGTCACGTCACCTCTTTGAACAATCTCCCTTAAAAGATGATACTTTCTTTCAATGTGTTTACCTCTCTTGTGATTTATTGGTTCTTTCGAATTAGCCACTGCTCCACTGTTGTCACAGTAGATAGTGATCTGCTTATTCGCACTAGGAACCACTTCCAAGTCAATCAAGAATTGGCGGAGCCAAACAGCCTCTTTGGCAGCCTCGCATGCAGCAACATACTCAGCTTCCATGGTGGAATCAGCAATACAAGATTGCTTGATACTCCTCCATATAACTGCTCCTCCTCCAATAGTAAACACAGCCCCTGATGTGGATTTTCTGGAGTTAGAATCTGATTGGAAATCAGAATCTGTATACCCAACGGGAATCAAATCCCCTCCAAAGTATACAAGCATATTATCTCTCGTTCTTTTGAGATACTTGAAAATATGCTTGACTGCCGTCCAGTGATCAGGACCAGGTTTCGATTGAAACCTGCTAACTATGCCAACAGCAAAACAAATATCTGGTCTAGTACAAAGCATTGCATACATGAGACTTCCAACTGCCGAGGCATATGGAACTCTACTCATGAATTGCTCTTCATGCTCA
The DNA here is from genome assembly GCA_030490815.1 of Acer saccharum. Classification (NCBI taxonomy): domain Eukaryota; kingdom Viridiplantae; phylum Streptophyta; class Magnoliopsida; order Sapindales; family Sapindaceae; genus Acer; species Acer saccharum. The sequence goes on from CM059876.1 coordinate 29,731,742, forward strand.
TTCTTAGAAACTTGTTCCTTAGAAAGCTTGATTCCATGTCTGAAAAGTAACATACCTTTCTTGGAATCCTGCATGGAAAACCTAGACAAGATCTTGTCTATGTATGAAGCTTGGGATAATGCAATCGTTTTATTCTTTCTATCCCTTATTACTTGGATACCTAGAATAAAACTTGCTTCTCCTAAGTCCTTCATATCAAATTGTTTTGCTAACCACTCTTTTACTGATGTCAATACACCTACATCGTTTCCAATGAGTAGTATATCATCAACATAAAGAATCAGGAAAACCAACTTGTCGCCCTTAATCCTTTTGTATACACAAGGTTCGTCAGGATTCTGAATAAATCCAAAACCTTTGATAGCTTGATCAAACCTTATGTTCCAGGATCTGGATGCTTGCTTTAATCCATATATGGATTTCTGCAACTTGCATACCTTATCCATTTGGCCCTTTTCAATGAATCCCTCTGGTTGCATCATGTAGATGCTTTCGTCAAGACTTCCATTAAGGAAAGCTGTCTTGATGTCCATTTGCCAAATCTCTAGATCTAAAGATGCTGCAATGGATAAGAGTATCCTAATGGATTTAAGCATGGCCACAGAAGAGAAGGTTTCCTCGTAATCGATACCTTCTCTGTGTATACCCTTTAGCTACCAATCTAGCTTTAAAGGTTTCCACCTTTCCATCCATACCTCTTTTCCTCTTGTATACCCAGTTGCACCCAATGGGTTTTATCCCTTTAGGCAAGTCTACAAGGGACCAGACTTTGTTATCGAACATAGATTCAATCTCAGATTGCATTGCCTTTTGCCAATGGCGACTATCAATATCCTCCATAGCTTCCTTGTACGTATAGGGATCATCGTCATCCGGGAGATTCTCCACTGATTCTCCCAGACCGATGTATCTTTCGGGTTGTGTAACTGCCTCACTTTTGATTGGCTTATTTCATGACACACCACATTGGGATTGGTATGTAACGGGTAGCTTAGGACTTCGTGGTTGGCAAGCTTCCGGACTTCCCAAGGTGACGTCAAGAGCTTCTAAAGGTATACCACTTGACCTTGATTCTTGAAGAGATTAGGTGCACACACACACTTGCATGCATCTTTATATATTGAGCTTTTGTTCACATGCTTGTGTTTCATTGTTTAGTGCATCTATGTCTTTTTGCACACACACACCTTCATTGCATTTATATGATTGCATTTGTGTGAATCTTAATTGTGTGTCACATGCTTGGTGATTTTTCATGTTGATATCCATTTCCATGCATGTTTAGTTGATTGCATCTAGCTTATTGAAATGCCATGTCATGTTAGGCATTAGGATGTATTCACATCCCACACTTGCACTTCATGTATGTTTGTCTTAAGTGTGGTGTAATTCGTTTCCGTTTGTGTGATCGGAAATGTCCACGCTTGCACGATGGTGTGCATGTCTTAGCGTGATGGTTGACCACTTGAGAAGGTCTCATCCTTCTCTTGGATAAGTGTTAGATTCGGTTTGGTTATTTGGAGTAAAGTGTCTAGTTTAAAAAGATTGGATTTCAATGTTTTAAATGTTTTTCAAAACCGACCTTTGTATAGTCTTGTGACCATAACTTTTTATCAAAAGATTTAAATTGAGTTTTGTAAAATTTTGGACAAACTAGACACCCATACCTTTCCAACGATATATTATTCGTAATATTTCATGACCGTTTGGATTGGTTTGAAATTTCCAAAGTGACCACTAAAACAGGGCATCACAGCTGTTATCCGAATCTGACCTTTGGTCACTCAAATGACCATAACTTTTTATACATTTATCCAAATCATGTTTTGTTAATTGGATTAGAAAGTAGACTTCCATACCTTTCCAATGATATATTATTCGAAAGGTTTCGATGTCGTTTGGTCATATTTTGGGGCGCTCAAAACTTGAGCTGATGCACTGTCAGCGATTTACCGCTGGCCAGGCACCTTGCCTCTTGAGCGGTACGCTCAGCGAGCCACATCAGTGTCTTCTCGCCTGATTTACCGCTGCCCATGCACCTTACACTCTTGCTATTGAGCATAATCCTAACAGTGCCATCTGTATTCACTTTGATCCAACCAGGGGCCGGAGGCGACCAAACCACACTGTTGATCACCGGGGCTTTAGAAGAGCGACCTTGAAGACCAAAACGACGAAGAATCAAAAGGTCGTCCATACAATTATGAATACAACCAATCTCCAGGCGATTAGCCTCTGAAACCGCACGCTAAACCAAAGAAAGGACGGATCTAAAGTCCACTAACTTCCCTTCAAAGATCCACTGATTACGAGCAGTCCACACCCCCCATATCACTGCATGGATAGCCACTTTCCATAAAATCCTGACCTGCTCACTGAAGGAAACCGACATGGCCTGCAAGAAGAAGGATTGTCAAGTATCAGTAGAGACACGTCGTTGGAAAGTTGAGAAAACTGCTTCCCAAAGAGCAACCGCCAGGGACAATGAAGAAAAAGATGATCTGTAGATTCACTACTAACCCCACAAATACTGCAACGGGAAGCCAACTAGAACCCATACCTGCAAAGGCGATCCTCAGTAGGAAGCCTGTTCAACATCAGACGCCAGGTCAAAGCTGAACGAGAAGGGGGAATAAAACGGGACCAAACATCCCTCTACCAAACAACCTGAGGAATATCACGGAGAAACTGGGAATAAGCAGCCTTGCAAGAAACATGACCATCCTGAGAATTAGCCCAAACAAGAGAATCCACAACAGGAGAAATTGCAATCCGATCAATCCGAAAACACAGATCCGAGAAGCGTGCGTGGAAACAACTGTCCAGCACCCATTTACCCTCATGAATAAAATCTGAGACCTTCGCCCGAAGCGGATTAGCTAAATAATTTGGAATCCCTAAAAGCTCCAAAATGGGAACCCCCAACAAATTATCCCGCCAAAAGTCCCTCTGAGAGTTCTCTCCAATCAGCCAGATACCTTCCTTAAAAAGGGAACTATAATTCGTCCGAAGAGAAGACCAAATTGAGGAGGTGACATACCCTTCACAAGGCTTCTGCAAATACCTGAGATACCTCTCCCGAAGAAAAGTGAAAGCAAGACTATCAAAGGTCATAAACTTCCAAGTGAATTTCCGTAACAAAGAGTCATTCAGCAACCCAAGATCTTTCAGACCAAGACCACCCTGAGAGTAAGGCCTACAACAACGATACCAAGCGACTCGAACCAACTTAGTCTCCTCACAGGAACCAGTCCACAAAAAGTTTCTCAACTTGTGGTTAATTAGAGACAGTAAAGAAGAAGGCCACTTGTAAATCATGAAAGAGTGCACAAATGAACCAGTGATGACCGACCTGATCAGAGTAGCACGACCAGCCAGAGAAAGGGACTTGCCCTTCCATTTAGCGAATTTAGACAAGATCTTATCCGTAATAGGTCGTAACACCGCTTTTTGAGGCTTACCCAGAAATAAAAGGACTCCAAAATAAGAAAATGGAAGCTGCCCAATCTGCATACCAACCAGAGAGTGCAAACTACCAATCCGAGAGGGGGAGATAGAAGATCCGAAATAATTGAAGACTTACCCCAGTTAACTAACTGACCTGAAATATCACCATAATCCCCAAAAGCACCCATGATATGCTTCAAATTCTTTTGAGTGCCTCTGCAAAAGATCAGAACATCATCTGCATAGAGCAAATGAATTGGAGCTAAAAAACCCATAGGGGAAGAAATTGGCAAAATCTGAGAAGAATCCACCAACCTCATCAATAATCTACTAAGGAAGTCCTCAGCAATACCAAACAAAAGCGGAGAGAGCGGATCTCCCTGACGAACCCCTCTAGAGCAACAGAAATATCCCTCTGGGACCCCATTCAAAAGAACTGAAAGCCTAGAAGAACGAAGAATACCATCTATCCAATCCACAAAAACAGAAGAAAACCCAAAAGCCTGAAGCACTCTACAAAGGAAAAACCAATACAAGGTGTCAAAAGCCTTTCAAATATCAATCTTCATGGCCAAGTTACCCCCATAGCACTTCTTCTACAACACATTTACACAGTTAGAAGCCAAAGCAATACAATCCTCGATATGCCGGTCTCGAATGAATCTGAACTGTTGAGGAGAAATAATCCTGGTGGCAACCCAAGCTAAATGATCAGCCAAAATTTTTGAAGATATTTTAAATAGAAAGTTACTAAGAACAATCGGTCGAAACTGATCAACCGAAATCGATTCCCTCAACTTCGGAAGGAGAACAATGAAGCTGAAATTGAGACCCGGGAAAATAACTCCAGTGCTGAAAAAATCCTGAACAGCAAGGACCACGTCACTACCTACAACATCCCAACATCCCAACATCTTTAACAAAATCTACCAGAAAACCTATCTAGCCTAGGGGCAGAAGCAGCATCCATAGCAAAGACCGCATCTTGAATATCATCAGCAGATGGAATGCTAGTCAAGAAAGCGTTCTCTATGGCAGTTACCAAGGAAGGAACCACATCATCTACAATAGATAAATCTCTCCCAACTCGAGAAACATTAGAGGAAAAGAGGTCAGAATAATAACTAATGATATGATCCCTGATGGTAGGCCGATCCTCCGAGAGAACCCCATTAATCGAAAGGGTTGAGATAGCGTTACGATATTGCTTACGTTTGATAGAGGCATGAAAGAAAGATGTGTTACGATCCCCATCACGAAGCCACCTAACTCTAGACTGATCTCGAAGAAAGCACTCTTGTCTGCGTAACAACACATCTAGCTTAGAATGAACACTCGCCTCAGCCATAAAAAGATCATCTAAAAAACCCCGATTAGACAAATCCTGCTGAATAGAATGAAGCTCCGCACACTTCCCAGCAATGGTAGAGTCAAGATCCCCAAAAACCTCCCAATTCCAAGACTTGAGAGCCTTCTTCAATCTTCTCAGTTTGTAGATAACAACTTGAGAAGGCCTACCCATAACAGGAGAGCTCCAAATCCTGTGAACAATAGCTATAAAATCAGGATGCTCTAACCACATACTCTGAAATCGAAATGGCCTTTGACTAGAAACCTCAAAATTTAACAACCGAACCAACAACGAATAGTGATCTGAACATATACGGGGAAGAGCCACACATGAAATTTCCCGCCAACAGGAAATGCAACCATCTGAAACCAAAACTCTATCTAATCGTCTCTTAACTCTAGTGCGGTTATTGCGACCTCGAACCCAAGTGAATCGAGCACCCTGAGAACGAATGCCAACCAAATCACAATCTTCAATCATTGACTTGAAATCCTCACAAGAACCACGGGCAGGAGAACGAGAACCCAAAGCCTCATGAGCACCCAGAACCGCATTAAAATCCCCAACAACCAACCAGGAAGAAGAAACCAAACTAACCATATCTCGAAGAGACTGCCAAAGAGACCTACGAACCACTGTAGAAGTGCTTGCATAAACAAAAGTGTACAAGTGGACCCGAGAACCGATCGAGAGCGAAACAGTAAGTTGTTGATCATGACAGTGAACCATCTGAGCCTCAGGAAACGAAGCACAAGCGAAAACCCAAATAGTCGAAATCAACACACCCCTATCATTCATTCCCACCAAACGAAGACCGAGCGAAGACCAGAAACCTGAAGAGATAAAGGAAAAATCAACCATAGGCTCCGTAATACAAACCAAAGTAGGTCTATGTAAACGACACAACTCTCTAAGAACCCGCCTCGTGGACTCGCCCCAGATCCCACGACAATTCCAAAAGAGAATATTAATCATCGGAAACCGTTGGAGGAGCCCGGTATCCAGACTTTAAAGAAGCCAGCCTATGCTCAACCCTCAAAGCTCTCTGAGCAACCTCAGCATTGGCTAACTCACTCTTCTCCATCTGGGAAGCTCATAAAGAATCTGCAATGAGACAAAGCTTAGCATAAGATTTGAAAACGGACCCGAGTTCTGAATCTGCACCCTAGGATCCATATTCAAAGAACAAGAAAAATCGGATCCATCCTGTAAACTACTCTGATCTACAATGACATTCGGAGATGAAGACACAATTGCCTCCTTAGATGGCTAATTGCTTGAAACCTCATGAACCCTAACTTGCCGATGAGCCGTTTGACCCAGACGAGAAGATGACCTAGATAAAATGGTAGAGACCATAGGGCGAACCTAATTGACCACCGAAGAACCCTAAACAAAAGTCCTCGAATCATGCACCACCCCTACAACAGAACTAACAGAACTAATAGAAGGATTAACAACCGAAGAACTAGAAACCAGAACTGAATCAGTGACCCCATCATCAAATCCTGAACCCTTGCTATTCTGCAATGCCCAGGAAATCATTGGAGGAACCGAACTCGAAACCACTTCCGAAATAACTGAGACAGTAGACGAAGACGTATCCGAAGAGTGAACCAAACCAGCGGACAAAGTGGATCCTGAGATCAAATTAGACCCTACAGAAGTATAGACAACCACTGAATCTTGACCACCTACGTCCTGGCGAATAGCTGAAAAAACGTTGGATAACGGGACCTCCTCTTGAGATGTAATAATAAGGCGATAAACTGATTTAGAAGAACGGGTGTGAACAGGCTGAAAACCATCAACCCTAAAAACACTAGAATCCCCCGTTATATCCTGGGTTGATTTTGCAGAACTAGTCAGAGGAACCTTAAAAGACTTGTTCCAATGACAAGAACTAGGCAAATGACCTTGATGTGTTAAATCGTGTTATAAAAACCTAACTCGCAAGTGCACGAATCGTGAGATAAGTACAGCGACAAGTAGGGATCGTTCCCACGAGGAAAAGTGATTTACTAGTTATAACTAATTCTAATTAAAGCTAAGCAATTAAAAGTAACCAAGAGAGTTTGTTTGATGATTGATTTGATTAAAACTATATTAAACTAAGAAAGCAATTAACAAGAATATGTGAATGTGATCAAGAGGTGAGCGGAATAGGTCATCAATACTCCCCAACTATGTTTACTCAATGCTTCGAACTGACTTTGATAAAAGATGTAACTCAAGTTAAGGATTCGTTCTTATCTTATTTATGATTGTTACCGTATGATCCTGGGATGAATCAAGTGTTCTCAATTATAATTTACCCATAGATCAATGGTGCAAACTACAACCGAGAACCCATTAAGTGCAAGAACTAATGAACCAAAACCTACTTGCATAGATCAATGCTAAGATCAGTTTTACCCATTCAATTGAATATTAATTAAGGTTACGTGTAGATCAACACTCCAAACTTAATTGTTAAATTATCAAAACCCTAAATTCATGCCAACGTATGATCATGCATCAACACAAACAAAGAATTGAGACGTAGAATGAATTGAATGAATCAAAACTTAAATTAAGAAAATATAGTCAATTCTAACAAAGAGTATTCATAGAGGTTCACATTGATTCCCTAGTATGGATTAGTTACACATCATGAAAATAACAAGACAAGAGATAGAGGAGATAAAACCCATTGAGGCCTTCAACGACTTCTTCCCATCTTCCATGGTGAGTCTTCTTCGTCTTGCAAACCCTCGATGTGTAAAGATGGATGATGGTGATGGGGGATGACCCCCTTGGTGGCTTGGGACCTCCCTTGGGTGGTTCTCCAACTGGTCTCCTCCTCTCTCCAAAATTAGGCTTACAAGGGGTTTAAATAGGTGTAGATGCAAGGCCATGACCTAAAACAACAAGGAAATCTATTCCCTTTGAGAATACAAGCCTATTTGGAATTCTATTTCTTTCCTAATCCATCCAAATTGATTACTTATTAAAGGAAGATAAGGATTAGATGTCTACTTGCTTCCCAAGACTCTCACACATGTCCAAGAAGGTAATATTTCCCGTTCCGACAACTTGTGAAACAAATCCCGAAAGTATTCGCGGATTTTATGACTGACTGATCTGACCTTCGGGCACTAAAACCGACATAACTTCTTCTAGAAACTTCAGATCGACAAGCCGTAAATTGGGTTGGAAACTAGACTTCCGGGGCTTCAAATCCATAGGTGGCAGGACACACAGTTCAACCGGAGCTAAGAGATATGGGCCCCGCAATATTGATGATCTGCACTGTGACGGGCTACCGCTGCGCTACCGCTGCGAGAGCCAGAGCGGTTTTGGCAGCGGTTTACACTGTTTTGCACCGCTTTCATGCCGCTGTGTGGAAATTGACAGAGGTCTTTCATGATGGTTGATGGCCATTTGCATAAAAGTCCCTCAAATCTACCAAAATCACCTTTTTTCTCTGAAATACTTCAAACATATCACTTGAATCCAACAACCTGAAAAATGCTCAAACACACAAATTAAATCCCAAAAAGACTCGAGAAATAAGCAATTGATTGGAGGAATGGGGATCAAAAACATATACAATAAATGACCGATCAAATACCCCCAAACCTATCTTTTGCTAGTCCTCGAGCAAAACTAAAATAAAAACAAAACCTAAAAACTAAACTAAAAATAAACAAAAATACGAACTAAGCCACTTTCGTAGGGAACACGATAGCATTGAGCATATGCTACAAGCCTTTAAACCTCTAGGTGTCCCTAGTAGGAGGAGTTTTGTCTCCTGAAGGTTTACAGCTATGCTACCCACAAACATATTTCTGCGAAGAACCAAATAATCAAGATGCAAACTCACATGTACCATTCAAAGCCAATGCATGCTAGAGCCAATAAGTAAAGACTAAAATTAAGTCACAAAACTGAATGCATTGCTAGTTTGAATGAAAAGCCCACGCTCAAGATATTCTAGCTTCAAAGACGCATCGTCAAACACCATAGATATAATTCGCCTTGACTCTAATTCTTACAAGATATCGCTCATATTTTCACATAGAACCTAGGCAAATACACTCATCAAGCATATGCGAATGGAATTTATGCACAAGAAATTTCAAGTTATTATCGCATATGAATATATCATTGAAAGAACGCTTGATTTGTATGCAAAAGATCTCATGAAAAGAATCAAACATGAAGAACAAGATAGAGCACATGTTTACCTTACTCTTAAGCTAGCATCCCCAAAAGATCAATTAGGTCTTTTCTTTGGTTGTAACGGGGCCATTGGGTGAAGGTTATGAAAGAACGGAAAATTGGAATTCAAAAACCTAGGATCATACCATGAGAGTCTTCCATTACCTTTTCGGCTTCGCACAAGTCTCTTGGTCTCCTTTACAAGTGGGATGATGCCACTTGTTGTTGTTCAATTCTTCAAAATTCACCTTTCTCTCTTTGTCAAACTCCTTTTGAGTAGATACAAGCTTTGCAATATTAATTGACTTAATTGCACTCATCAACATTCTATTTTTTTTTTTTTTTTTACAACAATTTTTCAATACATTTCTTCTTGACACCACTTTGGTGCTTGTCTTCTTGCTTCTTCTTTCTTGGTACATGCGCATCACGAGTCACCCATTTCGAACTCCCTTCAATCATTTTCATCACTTTCTCTATATGATCCCAAGCTATAAGGTATGGCTAAATTATGGTTTATTGGGGTTAAGTTAATGTGGGTGATGAAAGAAAAAGGCTCATTGTGTTTGGCTTCAAACAGGGCTATGGAGCACACACATAAGGTAGGAAATATTTAAGGCCTTTTAAGTGAGTTCAAGCACACATTGCCTATATCACTTCTAATGGTTCAACCAAATCAAGAGCAAAGTCCACATGTGATATCTTTTTTTGAGAATCGTTCTTTAATGCTCAATGTACAACCTATAGAGATCGAATCTAATGCTAAGAACCTACTGAGTGTTTAAAGAGTAGAAACAACAGGACCCTCATAGTGTGTCATTTATGTACACTTTTTGGTTTAGTGAACTCACAAGGGTAGTCTCCACTATTAATCATGACAATCCAACTAAGCTTCCTATCCACCATCACATCAAGAGCATGTCATAAGTTTTGAAAATGCAATGCACTACTCTAAGTGGCAAGAAGTTAGTTTAAACTCAGTGAATAAAGCATATATTACGGCTCTTAAAGCTCACAAAAGAAGCATCTCAACATGGAGGGCAAAAATTCAAAAACTGATGACTTTCGAAATTGACCTACGTCTGTTCATTAATGCATATCTCTCAAATAAATTAACAAAAGTTAACGAAATTTTAGCACAAGATAATAGACATGCAAACTCACACTTTTCATTTAGACAACATTTCAAAATTCGCATTGCAAAAGTGAGAAAACAGACGACGAAAACAGTGCACGCACTGTTTCGCTCAACAGGGCATTGCCCATGACCTTTGGTCGAAGAAACATTCATAACTTTTAAACCACCGCCCAGAAATTTACGTTCTTTATACCGTTGGATTCGTATCGAAAAATCAAAGAACTCAACGTGGACGGAAAAATTTATTTCTTCACCAATCAATACAGTTTTAACAAAACGTTTGCCTCAAAATTTTCAAAACAGAGCACTTTTTTCGCAGATTTTTTTCAAAGAATAAAACAAACACGAATTCACACCCCCAAACCTAATCTAAACATTGTCCTCAATGTTTGTATGACATTAAAAGCATGGACAACAAATAAAGAAAAAGCATGGGAGGCAAGAACTTGAAACACAAAACACACAAGCTAGAAAACTAAAAACTAAAACTAAAAACAAAAACAAAAACAAATTACCTAGGTGGGTTGCCTCCCACCAAGCGCTTAATTTAACGTCTCGGCAAGACGGATGCTAGGACGAATTAACCAAACTCCAATGTCTCGAATTTGCGCCTATATGTGATTAGGTCTTGGAAAAACTTTTCACGCATCGGCATGTTCCTACACACAATAAGCAAAGGCAAGTAAATGTTCACTATAAAGTGTGATGAAATAAGTTTAGAAAACCACTTATTCCACTTGCTTTTGTGTGGGCAGCTCGAAAAAGTAATAGGAGGGACATAAGGCTTGAGTTCCTTGTATAGGAGCGGTTCCTCGAAAGGGACATCTTCCGCTTCCTTTGCTGTTTCTTCCGTCTCCTCTTTTTTTTCTACTTCTTCATCATTTAAATATGCTTTTGTAACCTCAACATGTTGAACTTCTTCATCATCCCCAAAAACATCTTGGACCCAGTCTAGCAGCTCATCGAGTTCCCTGCTTGACAATTCTTCTTGTACATAACAAGGGATGGTGGTAGCCTCATCTTGCTCCGGTTGGCTCGGGAAAGTAATGGGAGGAACATAAGGCTTGAGTTCCTTGTATAGGAGCGGTTCCTCGAAAGGGACATCTTCCGCTTCCTTAACTTTTTCTTCTGTTTCCTCCTCTTCATCTGCAACACTAGAAAAATCATCAGAAAATTCATATCTCTCGACAATCTTACCATAAGAAGGGATGGTGGCAACATCTTCTTGCTTCAGTTCAGCCAATTGCCTAAGTTTCACATCTATCCTCCTCAGTGAACCCTCAATGATCTGAAATTGTTCCTCATTACGTTGGTTCATTTGCTGCAATTGTTGCTGCATTTGTTGGAGAATATCTTCTATTGCCAGTGAGACCGACTGCTCATAGGAGTCCATTGTTCCTGAAAAGAAAGGAAAGAAAAAAAATAAAAAGAAAACAAAATCTAAAAGCTAAAAGAAAAAGAAATAATAAAAAAAATCAAAATCAAAAAAAATATATATATATAAAAAATAAAAAAAAAATTTTAAAAAAAATAAAAAATAAAAATAAACTAAAACTATTAACTAAAACTAAAACTAGAAATAACCAATAAATTCAACTATTCCCCGGCAACGGCGCCAAAAACTTGATGTGTTAAATCGTGTTATAAAAACCTAACTCGCAAGTGCACGAATCGTGAGATAAGTACAGCGACAAGTAGGGATCGTTCCCATGAGGAAAAGTGATTTACTAGTTATAACTAATTCTAATTAAAGCTAAGCAATTAAAAGTAACCAAGAGAGTTTGTTTGATGATTGATTTGATTAAAACTATATTAAACTAAGAAAGCAATTAACAAGAATATGTGAATGTGATCAAGAGGTGAGCGGAATAGGTCATCAATACTCCCCAACTATGTTTACTCAATGCTTCGAACTGACTTTGATAAAAGATGTAACTCAAGTTAAAGATTCGTTCTTATCTTATTTATGATTGTTACCGTATGATCCTGGGATGAATCAAGTGTTCTCAATTATAATTTACCCATAGATCAATGGCGCAAACTACAACCGAGAACCCATTAAGTGCAAGAACTAATGAACCAAAACCTACTTGCATAGATCAATGCTAAGATCAGTTTTACCCATTCAATTGAATATTAATTAAGGTTACGTGTAGATCAACACTCCAAACTTAATTGTTAAATTATCAAAACCCTAAATTCATGCCAACGTATGATCATGCATCAACACAAACAAAGAATTGAGACGTAGAATGAATTGAATGAATCAAAACTTAAATTAAGAAAATATAGTCAATTCTAACAAAGAGTATTCATAGAGGTTCACATTGATTCCCTAGTATGGATTAGTTACACATCATGAAAATAACAAGACAAGAGATAGAGGAGATAAAACCCATTGAGGCCTTCAACGACTTCTTCCCATCTTCCATGGTGAGTCTTCTTCGTCTTGCAAACCCTCGATGTGTAAAGATGGATGATGGTGATGGGGGATGGCCCCCTTGGTGGCTTGGGACCTCCCTTGGGTGGTTCTCCAGCTGGTCTCCTCCTCTCTCCGAAATTAGGCTTACAAGGGGTTTAAATAGGTGTAGATGCAAGGCCATGACCTAAAACAACAAGGAAATCTATTCCCTTTGAGAATACAAGCCTATTTGGAATTCTATTTCTTTCCTAATCCATCCAAATTGATTACTTATTGAAGGAAGATAAGGATTAGATGTCTACTTGCTTCCCAAGACTCTCACACATGTCCAAGAAGGTAATATTTCCCATTCCGACAACTTGCGAAACAAATCCCGAAAGTATTCGCGGATTTTATGACTGACTGATCTGACCTTCGGGCACTAAAACCGACATAACTTCTTCTAGAAAATTCGGATCGACAAGCCGTAAATTGGGTTGGAAACTAGACTTCCGGGGCTTCAAATCCATAGGTGGCAGGACACACAGTTCAACCGGAGCTGAGAGATATGGGCCCCGCAATATTGATGATCTGCACTGTGACGGGCTACCGCTGCGCTACCGCTGCGAGAGCCAGAGCGGTTTTGGCAGCGGTTTACACTGTTTTGCACCGCTTTCATGCCGCTGTGTGGAAATTGACAGAGGTCTTTCATGATGGTTGATGGCCATTTGCATAAAAGTCCCTCAAATCTACCAAAATCACCTTTTTTCTCTGAAATACTTCAAACATATCACTTGAATCCAACAACCTGAAAAATGCTCAAACACACAAATTAAATCCCAAAAAGACTCGAGAAATAAGCAATTGATTGGAGGAATGGGGATCAAAAACATATACAATAAATGACCGATCAGACCTATAGAAGAACATGTAGAGCAAAAAGCCGGGAGATTCTCATACTCAATAGCTATAAAAGAACTATGAAATTCATCCCTCTCTAGTAACACTGAAGTAGGCAGCACTGATGACACATCCACATCAACTAGAACTCTAGTATAATGACCAAAATCCCCATCACTAGTAGCCTTGTCCAACTGCAATGGAACCCTAATCCCTCCAGCCAAGTCAAAAATAATTTTCAGATGCCAATATTCCCACGATAGATAAAAGAGCTGAACCCAAACCTAAGCATTGGTGGACTTCTGCAGCGATGGGTTAAAATCCGGGACCCAAGGCTGTAGGCGAAGAATACCTGGCTTTAGATGAACTGAACCTAACCCCTAGACATGAGTCTTATCAGCAGGAGACTTCAAAAGAATCTAATAATAGCCTCTCCCCAGAGATATAAGTCGCCAATCAAAATTTAGCATCCAATGCTTGCTAAGTCTTACCTTAAGATCCACAAGCTTCCAAGGCAGCTCACCACTAGAAAGCACCACACGACCAATAAGAGCATTCCTGCACAACTCAAGATAGGCCTGATAAGCAATCGAATCCACCCGAATAGAAACATACTCCCCCCCCTCCCCTTTCTTAGAGGGAACTGATGGCACCGGTAAAGTCTCAACAAGAGAAGATTTGAAGAGACCCGCAAAAGACTTACCACCCTAGACCATATGTGTTGAACTCTAAATGAGACCTGTAACCGAATCAGGAACAATCACCGAAACACCCCCCTCAGGCTGAGGAGGAATCGACCCACCAACCAAAGAACACATCCCACCAGATGCGAGAGGAACAACCCGAGAAGAGGAATTCACTCCACTCACCGTACTCAGACCAATCTGACTATTCAAGGTGGAAGACACTGCCACCATAGATGAAACAGACAAAGCGGCCTCCATGCACATAGGATCCATAGAGCTCGATAAATTCTAAAGAAACTTCATTTTATTCCAAGATTATCCTTTTTATCCTTTGGAACTCCTATTTTAATGACACTCCATTTTAAAAAATAAATTTATAAAGACACTCCATTTTATTTTAATAAAAGTTAGAATAAACCATCATAACCTTTGGATTCATCTGATGAGTAATCTTTTTTGAATTAAATTATTAAAAAAAAAAATTATCTCTCCTAAATCATTAGATTAAATATTACATATTAAACACTCTCACCTAAATTTTTAATTACCATATTAAACTCACTCTCTTCCAATACATATTTCTAATTTTCTATCTTCATTCTTTCTCAAACAAGACTAACAGTTAAGAAATAAAAACTTATGTATAAGCTTGATTTTTAGGAACCGTATATATGTATATATTAAAAATAATAAATAAATAAATAAAAAAAAAAAAACTCAAAAAGCAAGTACCTTGTTATTCAAAAAAAAATCGAAATATGAAAATGCTTTTTGTTACTTTTGTAGGTACGTGATTGCCTAGAGAACTTTAATTCTTTCATTAGTCTTAGAAATTCTGAATTTAATTGAATCTAGTTGAAACAAATCAAGTTTTCATATACCTTTTTTTTTTTTTTTTTTTTTTTTTGGAGAAACAAAATATTTGTATTGAAATTTTAATATATATATATATATATATATATATATATATATAGGGACAATCTATAGAACAATGGTGTTTCTATACACCTTTAAAAAAAATCCAGCTCATCAAATCTTGACCCTTGATTTGTCCAACTTTCACATCTAATGGTTATGTTTTAAAGTTGTTATGATTCCCTATGCATTCTAATATTACCTTCTTAGCAGGTCACAAAACCTAATGACCGTTTGTTCTTCACAAAGCCCAATAGTTTCCGTTTTTAATTTTCCTCCTTCCCAACGCTATTTTCTTCTCCTTTCCAAATCCAACTCTTTTTTATTTAAACATACATAAACACTTCTTCTCCTTTCCAAATCAAACTCTTCTCCTTCCCAACGCTATCTTCTGAACTTTTCTAGTTTACCAGCTCAAAAACTCTTGTGAACTTTTCTTTATTACCAGCTCAAACACTTCAATCGAATTTTTTCCAAACATCAACTTCAATCGATCATTCAACTTGCTCATTGGTGTTTCAGTCTAGTGTTTTGACTTGTCTATTTGCATTCGTATTGAAATCTCGTCTCCATCCTATTCTTTTTTGCTTCATCAAGTTTGATCTAACAGGTATACATCCACTTTCTTGCTCATTGGTGTTTCGGCCTGGTGTTTTGACTCGTCTATTTGCATTCATATTGAAATCTCGTCTCCAACCCATTTTTTTTGCTTCATCAAGTTTGATCTCACATGTATGTCTCTTCCATGGCTTTTTTTTTCGATTAGCTTCGAATTCAATATGAAATTACTTATTGTTTGAATCGTTATTTTTATCTCATCTTTACAATACATCAATGGTTGTTTTGATTAGTTTCGAATTCAATATGAAATTACTTATTGTTTGAATTGTTATTTTTATCTCATCTCTACAATACATCCATGGTTGTTTTTATTAGTTTCGAAATCAATATGAAATTACTTAGGGTTCGAATTCATAGAATCAATAATGTGTTTTCTATTTGTAATTGTTTCTTTATCTTATCTCTATAATAATCTTTCTATAATTTTGAAGGTGAATGATTCATGTTCAAAATCTCAATGATTCCTTATATCAATAATGTTGTCTATAATCTGTGTATAATTTCTATGTTGAATGATGCATATTCAAAATCTCGGTGATTCCTCGTATCAATTTGTTTTTCTGTTTGCTATTACTTTTATTATAATTTGATCAACACATATTATTGTGATTAAAAATTTACTTATACTTCTATCATCATGGTTTGACTTTGTATAGTAATGGTTGGGAGTGAATCGCAGAGTAAGCCTGACAACAAGGATGGATTGTTTTTAACACCAAATAATATATGCTCTACTGGGGTTAATTATGCGCAAATTTCGTCATGGAAAGGCAGTGGCAATCAAGATGTTGATTTGAATCATATCAAGAATATGAAATTTGATTTTGTGGAAGATGCAAGGTCGTTTTATCTTGGTTATGCTAGGGGTAATGGGTTTGGTATAAGAGCGACAAACTTGGACTATGACCATAAAGGTAGAGTATTAAGGAGAAAGTGGATTTGTTATAAGCAGGGATCAAGAAAGGAGGAGTATTTGACCAATAAAAATAGGAAACGCAAGTCAAAGCTGCAGACAAGATAGAATTGCAAAGCTTGTTTCTCAATTGGCCTATACAGTCATACGTTAAAGTATATCGTAAAGGTATTCATCAATGATCATTCACACAAACTAGCAACTTTTCTTGAGGTTTCATCCCATCGATCTCACAGAAACGTAGATGAAGGTGACTATGCTCAAATTGACGCCATGGGCAAAAAGTTCATAAGAGGTTGTCAAACATTCGAGTACATGGTTGACCAGAAAGAGGGATACTCAAAAATGGATTCACTCAGAAGGACTTGTAATACAAGATTGCTAATATGAGACGATCAAAAGCTTTTGAAAGTAATTCAAAAACAGCAATTTCGTAATGTTATGAAAACCAAAGGCAGACCCACCGGTCCAATTGCACCTACCATACCAGCAGCCAAGCTGCAGAAGCGTAAAACACCAAATCAGTGCCGTATTTGCCACATTTCTGGGCACAACTGGCGTAATTGTCCAAAAAAGAATCAAACAGCTAGTCACTTTCATTAGTGTTTGGGTTCATGATGCATTTGGATTTTGTCATTAGGTTGTTTGTTATGCATTGTATTGTCATTGGGTTGTTTTTTAATTGTCATGAATGTTAGTTACTTTCATTATTGTTTGTTGTTTTGATAATTCTCATAGGGTATTTTGTTATATGATTTTAATTGACATGTACTTTGCTTGATTTGTGGAGTTTGAACTGGACCACATGAACACATAATTTTCTATAGACTAAAAAAGCTCAAATGTTATAAGATGACTTCCATTGAAATTTAAGTAGTTTTGTTTGTATATTTTGTACCGGGCCACATGAAGCCAAGATGTTTTAATATGTGTTAATAAATGTAAATGTTTGAGATTACGTTTAGAAAAAGACGATCAAATAAAAGATGAACCGATTACATTATAAAAGAATTAATTACGTGTCTATAAGCCCAACAAATGCTTTAAAGACGGCCCAGAAGATTTTATTGATAATAAAAGGGTCAGTGTTGATTATAAAAAACCAATTTGTTTTTATTTATTCACAGTTGCCCTATACGTACTTAACCAAAATTATCTTCCAACTCAAAACCTGCACTTATCTTACCTCCGATACCAACTATTAAGGTACAACATAAATAGCCTAATATGAAGAAATTTTAGGCTTGAAACACATGGTTACAAAATAGATGTAATGCGATCACGTCAAAAAAAATGCAATTACATGAGCCATAGTAATGCAACGTTACATAGGATATCACATTTGATATTAATCAATTATACCACAATACACATTGTTGTAGGAATTTAGACGGTTGCCAAAGAATGGCAATCAAAGACAAAATATAAAAGACCGAGTTTTCTGAATAGTTGCCCTCTTCCTAGCCAAATCAAACTCCAACACCCGAACATGAGCTTTTAAGCCCATATTTTGGCTTTTGTAGAACTGATGAAGTCGTTCTGACCTATGAAATTCCCTCGGTAATCTCTGTATTTCTTCATTCAATGACATAACAGATGGGATAATTGTGACCGGTATTTCAGGTTCCAACCATTTGAAGAAACTACATCCACCAAGTTCTTTCTGTAGTATAATATTGAAATGTAAGCTGTATTAATTCATAAATCAGTATATATGAGTATAGTATATATAAGTATAACTTAAAATAGTCACTTATAGTTCATTAACCTTTCCTTTGGAGCACCCTTCGAATAGTCTCTTATAGTTCTAAGGTGTTATGGTAAGATATTATCTCAATGGTATCCCACATTTGCATTTTCCCATGTATGTTTGATAAAGAGGCAGATGACATTAACTAAACCTTTTATTGTGCAAGTAAGCAGATATGATTACAAGCTTCCCCAACAAACAAATAATTTGCAACTACTACTGTTTTTAAATAAATAAATAAAATCTAACATCCAGATTTATCAAATTTAGAAAAATAACAGTCTAAAAATCAGATTAAGTACATGCAAACACTTGATCAAGTCTAAATTGCGAAATATTATATATAAAATTTAAAGAATTTCAAACTTAGCTACAGCTATAAAGTTCAAACAATTTTTTTTTTATAAAAAAACTATACAACAGTTATGATGAAATTTAAACAAACAAAAAAATCATGAAAACTTAGCTACACCATATGGGTATGAATGCGATAAATCATCACACCATTATCAGACTCAGTCAAGTATAACTTTCCATTTTTTCGACTTCTAACTACATATGACAACCAATAATCATCACAAAAAATTGAAATATATTAAATTAAAATTATTAAATTACAAATCAGTAATCGAAAGTTATTAAATAAGAGAAAAAAAAGAAAAAAAAATTAAATAACCTAGCGTGGTTTAGATTGTTCCAAGTTTGATGGATGTACAGCAGATCGAGAGAGAGAGAGAGAGAGAGAGAGAGAGAGAGAGAGAGAGAGAGAGAGTTTTAGGGTTTATGAAAGTTATGTATGGTGTTTAGAGTGAGTTTTAGGGTTTTTTTTTTTTTTTTTTTTTATAGATCATAACTATAAAATTACTCAAATAACCTTAACACACCATAAAATATTATTTCAAACGATGCATTTATTGCACATATTTCAAAATATTTTTTATTCACTTTTCATTTTTTTAATATCCCGAATCCATTAAGAATAAAGGTTTTCTAGAAGCAATTAATGTTTCATCTTCCCTTTCCATTATTTTCCATACTTTTATTAAATTAGATTTATTAAAATAAGGAAATAAAAAGAAATGTTTGAATTTTTTTATTTTTCTTTTAGAAACGAAAGGTTTTAACATATTAACTTTTTTTATTTAAACATATTAACTTTTCGAATATTGTTAGGCAACCCAAATTAGTTGGCTATACGATTCCATTATTTTTTTCTTTATACAATCAATTAAACTATGGATACATAGCCATATGATGCTTTTATTTTTCTAACATAAATATAAATTATTGTAGGGTTGCTTTATGATGCACGTTTTTATTAATTGAAATTTATTAGTTATAATGTTATTACTAAATGTGTATAATTGCTCAATTCATGTTCCCATGGTCATTTTTATTAATTAAAATTTATTAGTTACTTACAACAATATTACAAAATGTCTTATAACTATACAATTGATATCCGTATATACATAAAGTGATTTAAGCATTCATAGTGTAATATTGATACCAATGGATATCAAAATTATACTAATATCATATGATTGCCCAATTCATGTTCCCATATGCACATAATATTTTTTGAATAATTAGCATATAGTATTTATAACGTTAGTACTAAATGTGTACAATTGCACAATTCATGTTCTCGTAGTTATATTTATTAATTGAAATTTATTAGTTATAACAATATTACAAAATATTTTATAACTATACAATTCATGTTTCCATATGCACATAAAGTGATTTAAACATTCATAGTGTAATGTTGATATTAAAGGATATCAAAGTTATACCTATATCATATGAATGCCCAATTCATGAATGTTCCCATATGCACATAATATGTTTCGAATAATTAACATATAGTAGTTATAATGTTATTACTAAATGTGTACAATTGCTCAATTCATGCATGGTCCCATATTAATTTTTTAAAGAGTGAGGTATAACAATATAATATTTTTATTTACAAAGTAATCAAAGTTTAATAAGATTGAATATGTTGACACACCATTGAACATTTTACTTGACTGATGCGTGAATGTTTTCATAGAAAAGTGGTTTCAAATAATATATCAATGCATGTATGTAGCTACAGTGATACAAATTGTTGTATAACTATAAAATTCATGTTATCATAAACACATAAAGTGATTTGAGCATTCATAGTTAAATATTGATTATAGGATATCAAGGATATATCTATATCATATGATTGCCCAATTCATGTCTTCATATGCATATAATAGGATATTAGGGTTATACCTATATCATATGATTGCACAATTCATGTTCCCAAAATTATATGTTTATTAATTGAAATTTATTAGTTATGAAACTAAATATAGTAAACTATCTAGGGGGGGGGGGGGGGGGGGGGGGGGGGGGGGGGGGGGGGTGAATAGATTTTAAGCTTATTACCCAATTTTTCGTATAAGTCAAAATTACGAATTTACCCCTAAATAGATAAAGCAATAAATCAAGTATAAAATGCGGAAATTAAATAAGACTTGATTTTTACGTGGAAACCCTCATGGGAAAAACCACGGGCTAGTAAGTAAGCCACACTCGAACCTCGAATCCACTAAATGTGTAAACAATTACAACCTAATCCCAGAAGTAATCACACAACTACCTAATCCCAGTATGAGTGAACCTAGTCCAATTTGCTTGCGATCTAAGCAACCTAATCCCGGATGCTACACACAAGACTTCCTTTCTCTAGAAGAGAATAACAACCTAAGTGAATATATGAATATCCAAATGCAACATAGAGCAAGGGAAACCCTATATGCTTATCTAAGATGATGAATTTGCAATTAAGAACAATCCTAGATATCAAAACTAAATGACATGTCAATTAGTTTAGCTAATCAATTAAGCACAAAACCTAATTTGCTAGCACAATACAACTTCTCAAACATACATCATACTAATCTCAATCTTGTAT
Source organism: Acer saccharum (assembly GCA_030490815.1). Taxonomy (NCBI): domain Eukaryota; kingdom Viridiplantae; phylum Streptophyta; class Magnoliopsida; order Sapindales; family Sapindaceae; genus Acer; species Acer saccharum. The sequence continues at coordinate 29,753,020 of CM059876.1, forward strand.
CCAAAGCATACAAAATACATACAAGTAATTAATTGAGATTGCTAGATAAGAGAAACACAAAACATGTAAGATATTAGTGAAAAGCTTACCAAGCAAAGTATGATGAAGAATCCATGCTAGATGACATCTAGATGATCAAAGATGATGCTAGATGATGATTGATGATCATGAAAAAGTGTTTGAGTAATTAAAAATGAGTTCTTTGTGTATTTTTCTTGTCTTGAAAAATATCCTAAGTATAAAGCTTGAATATGAACTCTCTTAATTGATCTAAAATCAAGTTAGCATATATATAGGGGCCATAAGTGAAGTGAGGTCATTTTGAAAAACGCGCCAGAAATTGCTCTGTGCGCTGGTGGACCTACGTTGGACGACAGGCGCACGACCAGCGCACAAGCACATTTTTGCAAGGGCGCTTGACGACCAGCGCTCACACAGGCGCCAGACCAGGCACGCCACTGGGCGATTAGCGCTGGTGGCTTGCGCTGGTGTGGACCAGCGCACGACCAGCGACAGACCACTGGGTGATCTGCGCTGGTGGGCTTGCGCTGGTGGACCAGCGCACTACCAGCGGCAGACCACTGGGCGATCTGCGCTGGTCAGGCGCTTGAGGACCAGCGCACAGCCCACACCTTTGAACCCCACAAGTAAGCATGCAAGGGGTAAAAAGGTAAATTAAGATGCATCCTAAAAGCCTAAAATGCTATGACATAATCACAAGATGCAATCAAAATAACAAGCAAGAAGAGATGTTAATTGAACATTAATGCACAACCATAAGAACCACAACATACAAGGAATAACATATGCATGAGTTGTGAGTGTGTGCAACTATCTCTTCAAGACAAGTAAGCACTTAGAGTATTACCTTTGGAGTGCTTAACACTTGCAAGGGCCTTGAGCTTGAACACATTCCTAAGCTACCCTTACATGATCCCCACATATGGTTTGATCACGAAATAAGCCAATTAAAAACAACGGGAATCCTTACAATCTCCCCCTTTGGCTATTTCGTGACAAAACCATCACTCACATGATTCCTCACATAAAAATAGAAACAACGGGATAACATAGATCTTCTACAATACAAAGAGATAATAAACAAAATAAAATCTTCAATGCTCCAATCTCTTGTAGAACAACCAACCCTACAAAACAGAGTTTCTATATTTTTCCAAAAAGTACATGTGAGATTAATCAAGTGATATCAAAACAAGCATTTGCATTTTTAGAATTTAGGCACAACATTACAAAATATATGCAATGTATGATAAATGCAATGCTCCCCCTCAAAGGGTTACTCCCCCTCAATGTGTTATCTCCCCAAAGTGCACAATTGCAACACCAATTTGCATTCCCCTTACCATATCCTACTCCCCCTTTTTGTCATGATATAGGCAAAGGAGTAGTCCCCAACCGGGTCACTCAAGGCAAAGAGAGATAGAAGCATGCAAGATATTTGCATATACATATAAGTCACTTTATGCATCTCAATTAATTGAAGAGAAACAAGGAGATTTATTTGGAAAATGTGTGAATCCAACATGCTTTGCATACAAGACATATAGCATTCAAGTCCAAAATACAATGGTATTTGGCAAAGCAAATGACAAAGGTTTCTAATAAGAATTCAAACCAATTTCACCAATGTCATGGGAAAAGCAAGGATATAGAGATTATTGATTTCAATTTAAGAGTAACTATATCCAACTTTATAAGCGAAACATGGCATGAGCGACTTTGCACCCTATTTGATTTTTCCGGATAAGATATCCGTATGATAGTACCATGTTCAACTAATAAAGAAAGAGAGACATTTGGAATGTAAATTCCTTTGAACGGATACAAGATCCTTTATTCATTTTGAGTCTCATAAGCTTTCACACAAGTTTTGCATTTTAAGAATATGCAATCATCAATTCATGCTTTTCATGTGAGCATGTTATATGAATTTCATGCTTTTTCATTTACATTAGCATGTTATAAGAATCATCATGTCATGGAGATAACTATAGGTCATTCACATCACTTCCTATGTAAATCTCCTAGTCCAAAAATGCATGTTTGAACATAAATATGACATGGATTGTAAACAAGCAAGGTTCACACTTATAGAATTGAAACATATATACATATGTACAACCAAGCTTACTCAAGCAATCAAAAGAAGAGGCATAAGTTATTTCAAATTTTTGCAAGTTACAAGAATGCAAAATAGCTCTCTTTGCTTGAGTTCCCCATATGGGGTCAATCATAGAACACATCACTCCACAAGACATATCCCAATAGATCTACTAAGAGTTTTAAATCGAGTAGCATCTAAGGGTTTAGTAAATAGGTCCGCAAGTTGATCATTAGTACCTACATGTTCAAGTACTATGCATTTATTTTCAACAAGCTCTCTAATGAAGTGATGGCGGATGTCAATATGCTTAGTTCTAGAATGTTGAACCGGATTCTTGGAAATATTAATAGCACTCATGTTATCACAAAAGAGAGTGAGAGTACCTTGGTTGAATCCGTAGTCTACTAGCATTTGCTTCATCCATATAAGTTGAGTGCATCCACTCCCCGCGGCTATGTACTCGGCCTCGGCCGTGGACAAGGAAATCGAGTTTTGCTTCTTGCAAAACCAAGACACCAAGTTGTTGCCTAGAAAGAAGCAACCGCCCGATGTGCTCTTCCTATCATCACAATTTCCTGCCCAATCCGCATCACTATATCCTACAAGACTAGGATTAGTGTCAAATGAGTACCAAATCCCATAATTAGAAGTCCCATTCACAAAGCGAATGACTCTCTTAACCGAAGAGAGATGGGACTCCTTGGGATCGGATTGGTACCTAGCACAAACTCCTACACTAAATGATATATCGGGCCTACTTGCGGTCAAATAGAGCAAGCTCCCTATCATGCCACGATATAAGGTTTGGTCCACACTTTTACCGCTAGCATCCTTGCTTAGCTTCAAAGTGGTGCTCATAGGAGTATCACAATGTTTGGCTTTTTCAAGACCAAACTTCTTCACTAGGTTTTTGGCATATTTGGCTTGGGATATGAAAATCCCATCATCTAGTTGCCTAATTTGCAAACCTAGGAAGTAACTAAGCTCACCAACAAGACTCATCTCAAATTCATGAGACATGACATCAACAAATTGTTGGACTTTGGTGTTGTTGGTGGAGCCAAACACTATGTCATCAACATATATTTGAGCTATGAAAAGCTCATCATTGTCTTCTTGATGAATAGTGTCTTGTCAACACTACCTCTTGTGTAGTTATTGTCAACAAGAAATTGAGTGAGGCGCTCATACCAAGCCCTCGGTGCTTGTTTCAACCCATAAGTGCCTTTTGAGGCGATAGACATGGTTGGGGTGGTGAGCATCCACAAACCCCTTGGGTTGTTCAACAAACACTTCCTCTTGCAAGAAGCCATTGAGGAAGGCACTCTTGACGTCCATTTGGTGCAATTTGAACTTGTGCACACAAGAGATGGACAAGAGAAGCCTAATGGACTCTAAGCGGGCAACGGGAGCAAAAGTCTCCTCAAAGTCGATACCCTCAATTTGAGAGTACCCTTGTGCTACAAGTCTAGCCTTGTTCCGCACTATGTTGCCATCCTCATCGGATTTGTTCCTAAATATCCATTTAGTGCCTATGACATTAGTGGTCTTAGGCCTAGGAACTAGAGTCCAAACCTCATTCCTTTCGAATTGGTTTAGCTCTTCTTGCATGGCAAGAACCCAAAATTCATCATTTAAGGCTTCTTCAACCTTTTTGGGTTCAATTTGAGAGGTGTAGCATGTATAGCTAATAAGATTAGCAAGTTGACGTCTAGTCCTAACACCCTCATTACCTCTCCAATGATATCTTCTTTATCATGGAGTTTCCTAACCCATGGAGCGGGTTCTTTAGAGTCCAAGAGAGGAACTCTATCAATAGGTTGTGTGTCATCATTGTTGACATTAGATGTCCCAACATTAGGAGACCACAACCTCCTCCAAAGGAGAACATCACTAAAAATAACCTCCTCCTCATGATCATTTGACTTGAGCCTAGTATCAAAATACGACATTGGATGATTCCATAACACTTAGAGTCTTTAAATTGAAAACTCTATAGGCTCTACTATTCAAGGCATAGCCAATAAAAATACCCTCATCACTCTTAGCATCAAATTTGCCAAGTTGATCACGGTCATTCAAAATGTAGCATTTGCTTCCAAAAGTGTGGAAGTAGCTAACATTTGGCCTCTTGCCTTTCCATAACTCATAGGAGGTGTTTCTAGTACCGGGCCTTAGGAAACTCTATTTCCTATATAGCAAGCCGTATTGATGGCTTCGGCCCATAGGTTCCTAGGGACATTGTTGCTAAGCAACATCACACGGGCCATCTCTTGAGGACCCTATTTTCCTCTCAACAACTCCATTTTGTTGAGGTGTCCTAGGAGCGAAAACTCATGGGAGATGCCTAAACCATTACAAAAGGTTTCAAAGGTGGCATTCTCAAATTCCCTCCCATGGTCACTTCTAATCCGTTTATGCTTTTAATATTAGAGTTCATTTCATTTTGTATTTATTACAAAGCATTTTAAACTTATCAAAAGTTTCGGATTTTTCTCTAAGAAAATATGTCCATGTGAACCTAGAGAAATCATCAACACAAACAAAAATGTATCTCTTTCCACCCAAACTTTCGGTTTGCATGGGACCCATGAGGTCCATGTGGAGAAGCTCAAGAGGCTCCTTGGTGGTGAGATACTTACCCTTTTTGTGCATGCTTTTAGTTTGCTTTCCTTGTTGGCAAGGTCCACAAATACCATTGGCTTTCTTCCCAAGCTTAGGGAGGCCACGCACACAATTGAACTTTCCAAGGGTCCGTAGATCCCTAAAGTTCATGTGGCCAAGTCTTTCATGCCACAACTCAATTTGCTCATCCATGGACACATGATTAGATACAATACTAGCTTCAAGACAATAACAATTGTCGCTAGATCTCATGCCCTTCAACAAGGTTTGTCCATCGGGTTTTAGGATAGAGCAATAATCTTTAGAAAACAAGACGGAATATCCTTCATCACTAAGATGTGAAATGCTTATTAAATTGGCTTTCAAGCCATCAACAAATAAAGCATTGGATAAGGAGGGTAATCCGGGAACGGAAATGGTTCCTTTCCCTACAACATTTCTTTTGGATCCATCACCAAAAGTGACATTTCCACCTTCCTCCATAACAAGAGTCTCGAAGAAACTCTTGTTTCCCGTCATGTGCCTAGAGCACCCACTATCCAAATACCAAAAATTAGAAGAATTTGCCTTCAAGGCTATTTGTGCAACATGGCAAACATTTTCATTCTTTCTAATCCACTTAGCAACAATTTTAGCTTTCTTAGTGGTCTTTGGTACATGTGCTCTATTTCTAGGATCATGCAAATCAATATTTCATTCCTAGAAACATGCATCTTGGCTCTATTCTTTCTCTTTTCAATCATGCTTTGTTTTCTACACATTTTAATATATTGAAAGCAATTTGGTCTAATATGACCATCACAACCACAAAAGTGACAAATAGGGATGAAAAAAGGAATCATACCTCTTGTCCTTGTCTTTGTGGATGAATGGGTTCAATCCGTCTTCGTTGTTGAACCGATCTAGATTGCTTCCTAGCTTGAGGTTGCATGATAGGTCCTCTTTCTTTTGTGAGCCAAGTGTAGAGGAATGTTGGCTTGAGGGACCCTAGGGGGTTGAGCTTAAGGTTGCCTTCTTGGCCCCATCTTCACTTGTGCATTTGAACATTGTCCTACTTCTAACTTCTTCCTAGGAATTTCACATATGAAGTTTCTTCGTTCCTCAAACTCTTGACAAACACGGTCTTGTTAGAGTTAGAGATCTTCTTGCCATCTTCATACCCAAGACCCTATTGTCACATGGACTCTTTCCAACACCAAGCATATGGTCAAGCTTCTTGGTGCTAGAATCCATCCTAGTCATAGACTCTCTTACTTATTCAAGCTCCCTCTTTAGACTTTCTTCATTCCTCCTAGATAAGACTAACTCCTCTCTTAGCTTATCTTCCATCTTCTTGAATTTTTCCACTTGTTCACTTAAATGGTCATTATGAGATAAGAGCTCAAGATTTTCTTCTCTCAACATCTTGATCTTTCTTGTGCTCTTGATTGCTAAATCATTAAACTCGGCATGGTATTTAGCAAGCACCTTTTTCTCCACAAAACCATTTATGGAGTTAGAAGAGGAATCACTTTCTTCTCCACTTGAGTCATTTTCCTCTTGACTCATTTCCTCTCTCTCACTAGCACTTTTGCTTTTATGGGAGGAGGCAAAAGCTAGAAGATTAGCCATGAGCTCTTCATCATCCGAAGACTCATCTCCCTCATAAGAGTCATCACTACTTCCACTCCAAGTGGCGACCATCACTTTTCCCTTTTTCTTCAAATCTTGACCTTTTGATCCAAAGCCCTTTCTTCTAAACTTCATAACCTTGTTGAACCTTTTTACAAACAAGGCAAGGTCTTCATCCGAGTCAATCTTCTTTGCCTCCTTTTCATCCTTGGAGGTCTTCAAAGCAATTCCTTTTTGCTTTTAGGAGGTGTGGAGATAGGACCCTTCCTAGACTCATAAGCTAGAAGTCTCCCAACCACCTCACTCGGCTTCATATCCTTATAACTACTATTTTCTTCTAAAGCCGTCACCTTCGATTCGAACCTATCGGGAGAGATCTCATAATCTTTTGCTTGATTCTCCTATCCGAATATGGATCACCAAGTTGATGACTTTGGTTGACTATGTCCACCAACTTGATCTCGAAGTCGTTGAAGCACTCATTCTCCTCCATCTTAAGCTCTCGAATTGAGTTTAGAGGACTTGAAGCTTAGAGTCCTTCACCACTTCGGTTCCCTCATGTGCAAATCTCTAGGATGTCCCATGCCTCCTTAGCTCATCCTAGTATTTTGAATCAATTTGTACTGATTCTCATCCATTGCACACATGATGGCATGCATAGCTTCCTATTCCACTTTGAAGCCTCAAACTCTTGCGCGTTCCATTGCGCCTTAGGCTTCAAAACATCTTCTCCCCCGCGGGAGTCATCATAGGGAGATCAATCTGTCTTCCACCGCAATCCATGCACGGTCGTGAATTTGGCATATGTAGGATTCCATCTTCACTTTCCATTGGGAATAGTTCAAACCGGTAAGAAGTGGAGGCCTTGTGCTAGAAGCACCTTCGTTGCCACCACCATTTCCACGTTTCCACTCATAGTGTTTATGAATGAATGAAATGAATGCAAGTGTATGAATGATCAAAAATCCACAAAATGTAAAACACACCAAAATAAGTAAGGCTCACCTATGTATGTCTAGGAACTCGCTCTGATACCAATTGAAACTAAATATAGCACGGTGTGTATAAAAACTATCTAGAGGGGGGGGGGGGGGGGTGAATAGATTTTAAGCTTATTGCCCAATTTTTCGTATAATTCAAAATTACGAATTTACCCCTAAATAGATAAAGCAATAAATCAAGTATAAAATGCGGAAATTAAATAAGACTTGATTTTACATGGAAACCCTCACGGGGAAAAACATGGCTAGTAAGTAAGCCACACTCGAACCTCGAATCCACTAAATGTGTAAACAATTACAACCTAATCCCGGAAGTAATCATACACCTACCTAATCCGGTATGAGTGAACCTAGTCTAATTTGCTTGCGATCTAAGCAACCTAATCCCGGATGCTACACACAGACTACTTTCTCTAGAAGAGAATAACAACCTAAGTAAATATGAATATCCAAATGCAACATAGAGCAAGGGAAACCCTATATGCTTATCTAAGATGATGAATTTGCAATTAAGAACAATCTAGATATCAAAACTAAATGACATGTCAATTAGTTTAGCTAATCAATATTAAGCAAAACCTAATTTGCTAGCACAATACAACTTCTCAAACATACATCATACTAATCTCAATCTTGTATCCAAAAGCATACAAATAACATACAAGTAATAATTGAGATTGCTAGATAAGAGAAACACAAAAACATGTAAGATATTAGTGAAAAGCTTACAAGCAAAGTATGATGAAGAATCCATGCTAGATGACATCTAGATGATCAAAGATGATGCTAGATGATGATGATGATCATGAAAAAGTGTTGAGTAATTAAAAAATGAGTCTTTGTGTATTTTTCTTGTCTTGAAAATATCCTAAGTATGAAGCTTGAATATGAACTCTCTAATTGACTAAAATCAAGTTAGCATAATATAGGGCCATAAGTGAAGTGAGGTCGTTTTGAAAAACACGCCAGAAATTGCTCTGTGCGTGGTGGACCTGCGCTGGACGACAGGCGCACGACCAGCGCACAAGCACATTTTTGTAAGGGCGCTTGACGACCAGCAGCACGCCACTGGGCGATTAGCTGGTGGTCTTGCGATGGTGTGGACCAGCGATAGACCACTGGGTGATCTACGCTGGTGGGCTTGCGCTGGTGGACCAGCGCAAGACCAGCGGCAGACCACTGGGCGATCTGCGTGGTCTGGCGCTGAGGACCAGTGCATAGCCCACACCTTTGAACCCCACAAGTAAGCATGCAAGGGGTAAAAAGGAAATTCAGATGCATCCTAAAAGCCTAAAATGCTATGACATATAATCACAAGATGCAATCAAAATAACAAGCAAGAAGAGATGTTAATTGAACATTAATGCACAACCATAGAACCACAAAATACAAGGAATAAACATATGCATGAGTGTGAGTGTGTGCAAACTATCTCTTCAAGACAAGTAAGCACTTAGAGTATTACCTTTGGAGTGCTTAACACTTGCAAGGGCCTTGAGCTGAACACATTCCTAAGCTACCCTTACATGATCCCACATATGGGTTGATCACGAAATAAGCCAATTAAAAACAACGGGAATCCTTACAAGTTATAAAATATTACAAAATGTTTTTGTTACTATACAATTCATGTCTCATATGCATATAAAATGATTTAAGTATTCATAGTGTAATGTTGATATCAAGGGTTATCAAAGTTATACATATATTATATGAATGCTCAATTCATGTATGTTCCCATATGCACATAATATGTTTCAAATAATTACCATAATGTTAACACTAAATGTGTACAATTGCTTAATTCATTTTCCCATATTCATTTTATTAATCGAAATTTATTAGTTAAAACAATATTACAAAATGTTTTATAGCTATACAATTCATGTCCCCATATGCACATAAAGTGATTTAAGGATTTATAGTTTAATGTTGATATCAAATTTGTTAATATAATAATATAATTGACATTATTTATTTAAAGTATGAGGTATAACAGTTATATTTTTATTTGCAAAGTAATCAAGTTAATAAGATTGAATTAGATGATACATCATTGAACTATACACAATAAGTTCTATGCATTATGTAACATGAAAATAACACAAAAAACGAAATTGATTTGAATTATGTAAATATATTGGGACATGTGTGCTGTGTAACTATTGTAATTTGAATTGGAAAATATACATGCATGTTGTTATTTTAATTTAAATATCGTTGATAGGTATTTAAAATTTAATGAGACTGTATTAATATATGAAATCCATAGATTTTGAATTTAGGTGTGTGTACATACGAATTATTTAAGACATGATTGTTTAGGGCATAAAATATGAAGAGTTTAGGGCTTTCCAAAAATATAAGGATGTAGTGCTTCTAGTTTATTTTGTTACGCATTCATGAATATGTGGCTAGTTGTTATTTTTATTTTTAATAAGATTGGTAATTGGGATACAGGTTATCCACCTATTATGTTCTTCAATGAAATTTTGGTTTGCTGGTTGATATTTATTTTTTTTAATAAGATAGATTGTGATCATTGATATAGATTAGGGATCGCTTAACTTCAAACTCTTCATATTTAATATTTTAATATATTTTTTCTATTGGTGTTTTAGTCCACATGGGTTGGTCTGAATTTAATAGAAAGCCATCTGTAATGCATGCATAACCTGAAATTTATTATTAAAACAATTTCCAATACAAAGCTGAAATATAATTTTATTTTCCCTTTTTTTTTTAACTTCAAAAGACATTTACTCTCTCTCTCTCTCTCTCTCTCTCTCTCTCTCTCTCTATGTCTTTGATTCATAATTTGAAACCCTAAATAAAACTTTTTTCATCACACCGTTGTTGTTACTTTCAGGAAACAATGTACATCATGCAGTTATTCTTCTGTTAACGAAAGGCTTATGTGATCAGATTTATAGACCTAAAAGGTTTGTGAAAATCACACGGTCTGATCTTTGTAAATATTTATATTTCCACATCAATGTTTATATTTTTGTTTTTTAGGTTTTTGCAAGATTTTGTACTCACACATTTGAAGGTGTTCTGATTGGTTTCGCAATCTCTGCATGTGTTTGTTGAAATGTTTATTGTGAAACTTCGTGTTTGAAAAATGTTTTTGCACACACTGAACACCTAACTGTACCATCAAAATCCCAAACTCTTCAAAAAACATTCTTCTATATTGCTTCTTCTTTGATCTGCTATATGTTTGATGAATGGTTTATAGTGATAGTACCTGCTTGTTCAGTGGCCAAAGTTAGATATGATTGCAATAGTTTAATATGAACATGATTACCTTCAACATGCAAGTTTTGAAAATAAAACCAGATTTGCTTGAACATGTTTCGATGAATAAATTTTGCTCCCCAGATTTATGTTTTATTGGCTATTATTCTTGTATGTTGATAATTTTTGTCTGGTCTTGGTTAAAATTCATGTTATTGTTTTTTAATTATAATATATCAACATTGTACATGTATTGTGATTCAGTTAATAATTGTTGACATTTCAATAAATATATGTTCTTTATAACACATTAAACATAATTTCATAGTCTGTTACAGATTTTGTGTGTATGTCTTATTCATTGTAAAAATTTTAAAATTAGTATTTTGTAGGGATTTGATAGGAAAGTCCGAATAGCTAAGCATGGGAGGCTCTCTAGAGGCATGAGTGCCTTGGTAGGCCCGGGCGTTTGGTTAGATATAGGCTCTCCTCTTTGTGCTTTTATGGAGACTTTGTCTTAAGGGGGAGAATTCTTGTCTTAAGGGGGAGAATTCTTGTCTTAAGGGGGAGAAAAGAATTCTTGCCTAATTGGGTTATGGATTTTAGGGAGAGCTTTAATGTGAAAACATTCATACACTTGAGATAATGCATTTTTGTATGAGATAAGGGAAGTCTTGTTATTTGTTTATGTGAATATATCTCACCATTCTTCTTTAGAGAAGATCTCTTGTTTGGTTACTATTTTCTCTCATAGGTACTTTGAAGACCAAAAGAGGAATTCTTGAAGACTTGAAGACTTTTTAGTCTAGGAATTTCTTTGTAATGTGAGATTGAGAGTATGCTATCTTTTTGAGTTTATTTGAGTGAAACATTGTATGGTGAGGTTGAGTGCTTTTGCCATGGAATAGCCAAAGGGGGAGATTGTAAGGTTTATGATTTGTATTGGCTTAATTCCATTGCAAAACACTCTATGATTGTATTAGTTGTTGCTTAGGACATTATTTGAAGAAAGGAAGCTTAAAGAGTGAAGAGCAACGTCTAGTGCAAAAGTCGTCTTCAAGAGGTGAAAAACGTCAAAGGTAAATCTTGACTTCCATCCTCTTGCAAGGCGTTAGCGTACACACACACAATTCATACATGTGTGTCCCTACATCATGGTTCAAACATTTGGTGTAACACATTCACACACTTCATAGCATGCTCATGCATTGATCTTGTATTGACAAACATTGTGAAATTGCATGCTTTGTGACTATCTCTTTGATATGGCATGCTTGTGTGAATATGTGTTTATTTGTTTCCGTATTTTATGTTTAGGACTTGAACATGTTCTTATTTAATGCCTTATCGAGTTCCGGTCGTTTCGGTTACTCATTCATAAGGTTTCGAGTCCAAACAAGTTGACTATGCTACTTTTCGTTCTCATTTGTTGTGTTGTCTTCATCGTCGGATTCCGAGATGATTTCTCAACCATTTTTCAAAGTTGAGTAGTCGTAGTCGTGTGAGAGGGAGTCACGGTTTGTAATCCAAAAACAGATTCAAAATTGGAGGTCGGATGCTCAAGATATGGGCCGACGAACCGACGGAGCGCGCGAGAGGAGTTGGAATCACGTGTGGCCACTTGGCCAGCCCGTGTGGGAGGCCGTGGGCCCCACGGGCAAGGGAGCCCTATGCTCCCATGGGCCCCACACTGCCCCCCACAGGGTGGTGATGTGGCAGCTCATGATTCGCTCGTAAAATCTCTCCTTTCCCTCCTTTTAAGCCAACCTCCTTCCCTCCACACTTGATGAATTTTAAAGAACACTTGAACATTCTCGCATCAGAATTCTACAATTTTTTGTTTACTTGTTCTGATCATATCTCTCTCATACGAACTCGAAATCAATCGATTCAAAAACCAAAATTGTTGGTCTCGAAGAGAGCTACAAACCCCAAGCATTTCCAGAGGCAGCTGACTTCACCATTGTTCTCAGTTGAGCGTTTTCCAGTCCGTGGTCAGTATGTGTGATACAACTTTTTCTTTTTCAATTTCATCTTGATCTTCTTTTGATTCTTACTATTTGATTGATGAAATTTGTTGAGAAGTATGTTAGATCACTTGCTAGGGTTGTTTGATCATTTGTTAATTGAGTTTTAGCTTTGTGATTTGTTTTGAACATATATGTGCTAAACTTGATTTATCATGAAATTGATTCTAGAAAATATATGTGTGATGTGCTTCATGTTATTTTCTATGTTTTATTTCATGATCTAAGAACTAGGTTTTTAGTGTGATATATTGAATATTCATACCTTTGTTCTTATTGATTTACATGTCTTGATTTCTAGATAATCTTGTGATTGTGTGTTGGAAGCATATTCTAGACTATCATTGAACATGTACATTTTGCTTGATTGATCATCTAGCTTAATTTGTTTGTGTTTGCATCACTTGCATCACTTTAGATCATAGCCTTGCATAAGGTTGAAGTCTCTAGCAAAGTGAGTGAAGCTTTGTGGATAGAGCAAGGAAGTCTTGTCTAGGCTCGGGAGGATCCGGATAGGCAAGCACGAAATCTTCCTAGAGACGTGAGCGTCTTGGATAGGAAGTTACTTTCTAGAGGTGTAGGATATATCTCGGATAGGAAGTAGGCTTGGTGATTCACTAGCCCGAGGGTAGATTAGGAGTTGATAGCTTGAGCGGATATCATGAGTGATAGCTTGAGTGTGTAAGTCCTTTTTCACATAGTGGATTGCTTTGCCGGTGGTTGTGGTATCAACCCGTGGATGTTTCCTCTTTGAGGTTTTACCACGTTAAAACACTTGTGTTCATTTTTGTTTTTATTTTTCTTTATCTTCTATATCTTACATTGATTGCATATCTTGTAAATTGATTAACTCTTGTATTAGTGAAATCAATTCATTTGCTAAAATCTAATCAAGTGTGCATTCTCTTTATTATATTCCGCATTATTTTTAAATTGGAAGAATTTGGAGCCTATACCTATTCACCCCCCCTCTAGGTATATTTACACTATATTGCTTAAGGGAATTTCAATTGGTATCAGAGCGGGTGTCTAGAAGTAATTAGATAGATCCATATTATAGTGTTTGTGTTTTGTTTTGTTGTGTTTTGTTGTGTTTGTTCATTTTTGTAGCTATGGGCGATTCAATGCCGGAAGGTGCTTCTAGTGCTAGACCTCCACTCTTGGATAGTGGTAACTACACCTTTTGGAGAAATACAATGAAAGCCTACATTAGAGCCATCAATGATAAATCATGGATGAGTGTGAGTGATGTAGTAGAGGAAGAGGAGTCCTTGGATGATAGAGAATCTACTAGCAATCACATTGCTCACGTGGCTATATATGAAGGAAGATTTGAGGATAGTAGTGAAGACTCCTCAAGTAATGAGGAAAGTGAAAACTCTTCTAGTAGTGAAGATAGTGAAATCTCCTCCAATGATGAAGAGTTCGAAGCCTCCTCAAATCAAGATTATATAAGCTTCAGTGACAAGATCCTTCAACAAAAGAATGAAGAGAACAACAAGTTGAAGTTGATCAATGCCAATTTAGTGGTGATCTTTAAAGCTCTTGTCAATGAAAAGAAGATGTCTTTGGAGAAGATGAGCAAGCAAAGTGAAGTCATCAAGGAGCATGAAAAGACCATTGAAAAGTGTGTCTCAAAGGTTGAGGAAAGTGCTCAAGAGCTAGATGATCTAAAAGAAGACTTTACTATGAAGTTGTTTACCATGGAAGGAGAGATTAAGCAAAAAGAGAACTCTTTAAGTATCATGAAGATAAAAGAGTGCGAGCTTAAAGATGAAGTCAAATCTCTTAAAGAGTCAATTAATGGCATGAAGATTGGAGCCATTAAGCTTGATGAAGTAATAAAGCTTGGAAAGCATCATGGAGATATGAGTGGCTTGTGATTGCCACAGATTTGGTTACGCGATAGTTCTATAAACTATCGGAAATGATCGGACGTGCGAGTTTATACCCTTTCGCAAGTATACGAATCGTTTGCCACGTATAGTGGTTACGAGTAAGGGTTTCGTTCCCACGGAGGAAGTGTGTATACATTAAGTGGGTTCTACGCCTATGTTATAGTCATGCTATTTACACTATAAACACTAATTACATGCATAAAAATAAAGGGAGGATGTGGCAAGGCAATTACACTAGCTAATAACTAAATTACACTAAGAATGGCATGAATTGAATAACAACTAAATTACACTAAATTTAACTACAACTAAGGTTTGTCATTCCTTAGTAATTAATTAACCTAATTAACTAGATTACCACTACAATTATCTAAATTAACTAATTTAACTAATTAACTAAACTAATTATCACTAATGCAATATTGGTCATGCAAGAGTGATAATGAAAGTGAGGTGGTATGGGAATGGGAATGGAAATGCTAGGAATTTATGATCATGTAATTAATCCAACTCCTAATTGATGGCAAATAAGCTCTCTAACCTAGGATTAAGACACATACATAAATGATTATTCATGCATGATATTGAGGTCTCAATATGCCTAAATCCATTACATGTTAATCAATGGTTATTAAATCAACATATATTACTTCAAGCTCAAGCAAATAAAAACATCAACAAAAGATGAATATTATTACAATTTCACAAATATCCCATCATAAACATGTAGTCCCACATACAACAATAAGCTAAACAAGTAAAAGAGAGAAAGAAGACAACCCAAGGTGTTGGAGAGGTCTTCAAGCTAGCTTCTCCTTGCTCTTGGTGACTGCTAAACTATTTGTGTGATGAGATGATTTGTAAGTGTTCTAAGGTGTAGTTTAGATGAATCTAGGTGGTTTTGGATATTAGGGATAGTGTTTAGGGTTAGGAGAGAAGAATATATATATAGGGGAGTGTTTTGGGCGTGCAAAAAGGGCAGAGTCGGTCTGGTCGGCGGGCTTGGATCCCCTGGCTCGCGGGTTCTTGCCCGCCGTCGAAAGTCGCCGCGGGTAAAATGGACGTTCTCGCGAGTTTGTACCTTCTGGATGGCTGGAATAAAGCCGCCGCATGAACCCGCCGTAGTTTGGCGAGTTTGGACACTCTGGAACGCGGGAAAGAAGCCGCCCAACCAAGCTTGCAAGCTTGCACATCCATGGAAGTTGGTGGACTTGGAGGACATGCAAAACTTGTGCATGGAGGCTTGAAAATGGGTCCATCGTGTTCGGGAGGAGGAGGACAGCCGATCTGGGTAGAAAACCTGTCGGAAAAACCACCGAAAAATGGCCGAAAATGGTCGGAGAAGAAGTCGGGTCAGTCGGGTCACGGGTTGGTTGGGTCAACTGGGTCGCGGGTCAACCCGGCTGAAGGTTGAAGACGCCATGACGTGTGCATGACATCACGCTGACGCGAGCTTCCCTCAAAACGGCGCCGTTTCACTTGCTGACGTGGCTGCTGCGCTGACCTTTGCTGGAAAATTACAAGTAGCCCCCCTGAACTCTCCTCAAATCATAGAAATGTCAATACTTTCCCGAAATTTGCACTTTTGCCCCTGATTTCTCCATATTGACAACAATGCCCCTGAACTTCCCTAATTACCTGAAACACTTATTTATTCCATTAAATACCCGGTTTTACCCGAGAAACAAGTACAAAAATATAGGAAAAGGGGGCGCTAAATGTAAACATTTGGAGCGCGATCAGACCCCCAAACCTAACTTTTGCTCGTCCTCGAGCA
Organism: Acer saccharum; assembly: GCA_030490815.1. Taxonomy (NCBI): domain Eukaryota; kingdom Viridiplantae; phylum Streptophyta; class Magnoliopsida; order Sapindales; family Sapindaceae; genus Acer; species Acer saccharum. Next base: position 29,769,324 of record CM059876.1, read on the forward strand.
AAACAAAAACTAAAAATTAACAACTATTAAAGCGTAAATAAAGCATAAACTAATTAGTCCGCTTTCGTGGGAGAAACGATGGCACTTAGCACGTGCCACAAGCCTTTTAAACCCCTAGGTGTCCCTAGTAGGAGGAGTGTAGTCTCCTGAGGGTTTACCGCTACGATACCCACAAACGTAAAGCTAACAATTAAAAACTAAAAATAAAAACAATTTGCAAAAGCCACACAAAATGAGATAATAAAAGAGTTGTGCTTATGAGGAGTAGTACATGTGAGAACCACTGAGCGGAGGATAACCTTAAGTCATTCAAATGAATGAAATACATAATGTAAATCCCACACTCAAAAATGGCATAGCATCAAATTCTACACACTCTAATGCTTGGATGTAATTCGCCTTGACTCTAATCCTCACTAGATTTCACTCTGTTTTTCTCTCAGAGTCCTAGGCACACTCTCTATCAAACACATGCGTTTTGGAAGTTAAGTAGATGGCAATCAAATATTACGCATGTGAGTATTCGAAATAAAGCACATTTTCTGAAAATTGATCTCATGAAGGAATTGAATGCCACGAACGTGGTAGAGCATATTAAATTTCGTATTCCCTAAATAGACTTCCTAAAAGATCAATTAATTCTTCCCTACTTGTGTTGGCCAAGGTGATATGTGGTGAATGTATATGGAAGGTATATGGAAGTACTAATCATGCCAAGACGTTTTACTTAACAATTTTCAACTCGAAGCTCATTTAGATTATTCATTGACACAAGCGTCTAGGCTATAATTTTGAACTATGATTTGTGCTAATTTGTTACTCTCATTGGAGTAGTCATTGCTTTGAAGATTAAGGGCTTTAAGTGCATAATTTTTAACACTTAAATTTTAAAAGCCCTTTCTTAGCACAAGTTACAAAATATGCCTCAGTACACGCTATTACAATTTAGAGCTTACGGTTGAATTCTCTACTTTAGTAGAACTTGACAAGATTAGTAACTATGTAAGATTAAGTGTTTAGGTTTATGGATTAGGGTGTTGTGTGATAGGTTTGTGTTTGGCCGTATTTACATTGAATCATGCATCAAGGGAAATGGACGTGTTTAGGCAATTTGGTAGTGAATACTACAAAGTCCTAATATCATTTCTAAAAGTCCATCTATTATGGGAATACAAATTCAACATGTTATCCACATTTATGAATGTTCTATGGCAAACAATGCAATTGATGCGTTGAGATCATAATGAAAAACATGTTCGAAGAGTGTTTAAGAATAGAAACATATTTACCCTCAGAAATGAACGCTAAGGCACAAAACTCACGGGTAGTCTCCACTATTAATCCTAACAATGAAGTATGGAGTCTCATCCACTTAGACACTAAGAGAAAGGGACTAATCACATTATGCGCAAAAAATTCCTAGACTGACAACAATTATCCAGGACTCAGTAATGAACACATGCAAAAGACTCCTCAACGGCACTACTCAAAACATCTCATTCAAACAATTTGTTCAAAGATGGCTCATTTGCAAAAATTTCAAAATTTTTGACAAAAACACAAAAACACAATATTTACAACACAAAAATCAAAAATTTGACACATATGTGTCCACACCCCCAAACCTAAACTCGACATTGTCCTCAATGTTGAAAACTTGAAGAACATGGACAAAGAGTTCATGATTGGGAAATCCGAACACAAAGCATCCTAACACTTATATACAACTAAACACAATTAAAAACAAAAAATAACAAAAATACCATGTGAAAGATGCTTCTAAACATAGAGGAAAACATTTCGAGAAAACTGTCAACTTTTGAAACTCGAACAATGTCTGCTTTTACATGCATATTTTCAAAGATACCCCATAAAACATGCTCAAATTTGAGACAAGAATATAGACATGCAAATGAACACTTTTCATGAAGAAAATATTTTACAATTCAAATCGGAAAAGTGTGAAAACAGACGTTGAAAACAGGTCACGTGCAGAATTTTTAAAAACAGGGCACGCCTGTGACCTTCGGTCAAAGAAATACTCATAACTTTTAAACCGCTGCCCAGAACTTAATGTTCTTTATACCGTTAGAACCGTATCGAAAAAACGATGAACACAACATGGGCAGAAAAATTTATTTCTTTACCGATTAGTACAGTTTTAAGGAAATATTTGACTCAAAAGTTTCGAAACAGGGCATCTTCACAAGGTTTGAAATAAACTTACAAAAAACAAAAACAAAAATACAACATAATTATATATACAATCCTAATATCTACAACTAACATGTAAACATTTATACAATCCTAAATATCCACCACTAATCACATTACAAAAACTAATCCTAATCACTAGGCAAAAACAACCAATCCACACTCTTAAGCTAAACATAACATATTAACTTGAAGTGAAAGCTTAAAAGTAAAAGATTGGACCTTTGATTTCGCCTTCGTAGGATGGTGTGGCTTCGTGGTTTGGTGTGTTGTGCATGGTGTGTGCCGCAGCTTTGTATCCCTGTTCCTGCGAGTATGTTGCTCGCTGATCTGAATTCGCGGCGAATCTTGAAGCTTTCCCGCAAGTTCATACATGCAGCAAGGCGGGCACTTTCCCGTGAATCTGAGGTTCGCGGTGAACTCCGTGAATTCACTCCTTCTGGCCCGCTGGTTCTTTTCCAGCGGTTACTTCTCGCGCAAGGTATTTCTTCTTGATTCCAATCCTGCACACACACACAAAAACAATACCAAAACTACAAGCATATGCTATACAAGTTTATAAGTAAGGAGTATAACCCCCAAACCTATCTATTTTCATGCATTTCATAGCACATTTGCAATATGGTAAGTGGATAAATATAGACTCAAGACTCCTAAACTAAACTAAACTTAAAAATAACAAAAAAAAATATGTTCATACGTGTAATGAAACATGTAATTCACTCGAAAAACAATCATGCAATGTATGGAAGCTAGAAGGACTATCTAATGTGACATGATTTCTATCGTGGTTCTTCACTACCCACACCTTACCACTAGGTGTATCATTACTTGCAACGAAAGGCATTCGTTTTAACTGGTCTAGTTTGTCCTTACGGATCCAAACTTCCCTCACTTTTCTCACTCTCCTCCTAAGCATGCCTTTTCTATTTTTGCAATATTCATCATGTTTAGCACATTGTGCCTTTTTGTGACCTCTAATATGGCAAAAATAACATGTGGGAGCAAAGTTCGAAAGACTACCTTTGTTGACTTTCGTCGTTGCTTCGGCTTGCTTGTGGGCAACCTTCGGGAGGCTTGCTCCACTTTGGGTAGTGCGAGGCTTCTTGGTTGATTTTCTTTTGGCCCCTTTCTTTTCCAAAGCCTTGATTGGCAATTCGGCTTTGTCCACTTCCACAATGTAGTCACATATCACCACTTGTGATACCTTCAAGGCATGGTCTTTCTTGATGAGTTCTTCTTTCAAACCCTTCAATGCCTTGTCCTTCTTTTCTGCTTCCTCTTGCATTCCTCTCATCTTCCGAGAGAATTCTTCTTCTTGTTCTACCACCAATACGGAGAGCTCCTTGTGCCTTCTTCAATGCCGAGTCTCTCTCCATCTCAAGTGAATTGATCTTCAAGACTAAGTCATTGTTTTGACTTATCAATTCCTTGCTTTGTAGGGCACCCTCTACTCCCATTTCCTTTTTACCTCCCAAATCAACTTCGAAATCCTCATCCTCATCCAATATGAGCAAAAGCTCATCCAAGTAATCATCTACGGTCTTTGAGGACTCCTCCGGTTTTTCAACCTCTTTTCTTTCCTTTTCTACCCTTGGCTCTTCTTCACCCCTTAGCAAAACATCGCCAAGGTCACATTCTGAGCTACTTGAGGAATCCACCGGTTTGATTCCTCCAAGAGTGAGACAAAAGAACGGGCTTGTTGATTTGTGGAGTCTTGAGGTTCTTCTATTTCTTTTGTCTCTAAGAACCCATCCAAATATTGTGCCAGCCAAGCTCCCAACCATTCTATGCGTTCTTCAAAGTCAAGCAACCGTTGATTAATGTTCTGTTGGTAGGCTTGCTCTTGGTCATGGGCTTCCTTGGCTTGCCCTTGGGAGTCTTCCACACATTGAGCCAACCACTTTGTACACATCACTATGTGTTTTTCCACTTCAAGAAATCGTTGGTCAATGGCATGTTGGTATGCCTCTCCATCAAAGTTACTCCATTGGTGGTCTTGTTTCTCTTGATCATATCTAGCTTGATGGTTGTGGTGTTCATACGGATACGTGGACGGTACCTCTGGCATTCCCGACCACTGGCTCTCCTTGTGGAACAAAGTCCGTGTGTCCATTCCACCCCAAAGATGGATAAACTGGTGCCGGTGCCTGCCTAGAGTGTGACACGAAAGTTGCCACTTTCCCATTCAATTCGGCCAATTGACTAATCAATGCTGAATTACCACTTTCCATATTGATATATAATCTGAAACAACCAACAAACAAAACAAAATCAAATCGAACAAGATAGATTATGAACACTAAAAATAAAAATAAAAATAACAAAAATGACAAAAACAAAGACTAGACCTACTAAATGTATACTATGCTCCCCGGCAACGGCGCCAAAAACTTGATCGCCACAGATTTGGTTATGCGATAGTTCTATAAACTATCGGAAATGATCGGACGTGCGAGTTTATACCCTTTCGCAAGTATACGAATCGTTTGCCACGTATAGTGGTTACGAGTAAGGGTTTCGTTCCCACGGAGGAAGTGTGTATACGTTAAGTGGGCTCTACGCCTATGTTATAGTCATGCTATTTACACTATAAACACTAATTACATGCATAAAAATAAAGGGAGGATGTGGCAAGGCAATTACACTAGCTAATAACTAAATTACACTAAGAATGGCATGAATTGAATAACAACTAAATTATACTAAATTTAACTACAACTAAGGTTTGTCATTCCTTAGTAATTAATTAACCTAATTAACTAGATTACCACTACAATTATCTAAATTAACTAATTTAACTAATTAACTAAACTAATTGTCACTAATGCAATATTGGTCATGCAAGAGTGATAATGAAAGTGAGGTGGTATGGGAATGGAAATGCTAGGAATTTATGATCATGCAATTAATCCAACTCCTAATTGATGGCAAATAAGCTCTCTAACCTAGGATTAAGACACATACATAAATGATTATTCATGCATGATATTGAGGTCTCAATATGCCTAAATCCATTACATGTTAATCAATGGTTATTAAATCAACATATATTACTTCAAGCTCAAGCAAATAAAAACATCAACAAAAGATGAATATTATTACAATTTCACAAATATCCCATCATAAACATGTAGTCCCACATACAACAATAAGCTAAACAAGTAAAAGAGAGAAAGAAGACAACCCAAGGTGTTGGAGAGGTCTTCAAGCTAGCTTCTCCTTGCTCTTGGTGACTACTAAACTATTTGTGTGATGAGATGATTTGTAAGTGTTCTAAGGTGTAGTTTAGATGAATCTAGGTGGTTTTGGATATTAGGGATAGTGTTTAGGGTTAGGAAAGAAGAATATATATATAGGGGAGTGTTTTGGGCGTGCAAAAAGGGCAGAGTCGGTCTGGTCGGCGGGCTTGGATCCCCTGGCTCGCGGGTTCTTGCCCGCCGTCGAAAGTCGCCACGCGTAAAATGGACGTTCTCGCGAGTTTGTACCTTCTGGATGGCTGGAATAAAGCCGCCGCATGAACCCGCCGCATGAACCCGCCGTAGTTTGGCGAGTTTGGACACTCTGGAACGCGGGAAAGAAGCCGCCCAACCAAGCTTGCAAGCTTGCACATCCATGGAAGTTGGTGGACTTGGAGGACATGTAAAACTTGTGCATGGAGGCTTGAAAATGGGTCCATCGTGTTCGGGAGGAGGAGGACAGCCGATCTGGGTAGAAAACTGCCGGAAAAACCACCGAAAAATGGCCGAAAATGGTTGGAGAAGAAGTCGGGTCAGTCGGGTCACGGGTCGGGTCAACCGGGTCAACCGGGTCGCGGGTCAACCCGGCTGAAGGTTGAAGACGCCATGACGTGTGCATGACGTCACGCTGACGCGAGCTTCCCTCAAAACGGTGCCGTTTCACTTGCTGACGTGGCTGCTGCGCTGACCTTTGCTGGAAAATTACAAGTAGCCCCCCTGAACTCTCCTCAAATCACTAGAAATGTCAATACTTTCCTGAAATTTGCACTTTTGCCCCTGATTTCTCCATATTGACAACAATGCCCCTGAACTTCCCTAATTACCTGAAACACTTATTTATTCCATTAAATACCCGGTTTTACCCGAGAAACAAGTACAAAAATATAGGAAAAGGGGGTGCTAAATGTAAACATTTGGAGCGCGATCAGCTTGGGCTTTGTATAATAAGTTAAGAAGACTCCTACAACCAAGAACAAGTCAAGAAAGTCCAAGAAGAAGAAAGACTCAACTACTATTCCTTCCAACATCAAAGACAAGGACAAGAAGAGCTATGGAACTTCTCAACCGACTTCTCAACCAAAGCATGCACACCCGAAAGGTAACTTTTCTAAATTCATTCCGGTTTGTCATTATTGTAATGTGGTTTGTCCACATTAGGCTTAAGTGTTATGAATATGCTAGGCAATGCAAACTAGGAAATGTGGAACATGATAAAAATGTGAAAAAGTTACCTAATCATTCTCCTAAGCATGTGTTTAAGTCTAGAGCTAAACATAACATCTCTAAGTTTATCCCGGTTTGTCATTTTTGCTAATGTTGTAGGGCTATATCAAACCTAAATGCTACAAGTATATTAGACAATGCGAACTAGGGAATGAGATGCATGCTAGTGAGATGAAAAGACTTCCTTTGGTTGTTTCTAAACATGTTAGGGCATTAGAGACTATGCATGATGAACATGTTAATGAAAAGAAATCAACAAGGAAAGTTTGGGTTAAGAAAAATAATGTGCATTCTTGTGAAATAGATAAATCTTCTTTGAAAGTTTCTAAACATGACAATAGCTTTGATGCTTTGAGAAATGTGCATATTGATCATATTCATGTGAAGAAACCTACCAAGAAAATTTGGATTGAAAAGAATGACATGCATGTTAAAAATAATCATGTTAAGAAATATGTTGAGAAGAAGTTGGTTAAGAAGAGTGTTAACCATGATCATTTGAAGAGTCTTGATGAAATATTTGTACGTGGCAAAAATGTTGACTTTAATATGAGTGATGTTTTCATGAAGAAGATAGTTGATGATTTATCTTCTAGATTTCATATTGCCATGCGTAATGATCATGATGTTGTTTGTGTTGGTTCACCTAAGACCAATATGGTCAAAGGTGAGTGCTCTCATACTTGATTGAGTAGCACATATGAGAATTTTTTGTTCTTGTTTGATAAGAGTTCTAAGTTTGATGCTTGACTATGCCATTTTTAATGTGCTAGGTCTAGTATTCAAATTTGGTGTCTCTAGTCAATACATGAACTTAATATTCTCATAATCACTATGATAGTCAAAATTTGTTGATTAACTTTAAAGAAGTTGAATTTTGAAATCTATTTGGTGAAAATTTTTGTTAAGACTTTTAGAGAAAGTCATTTTTATGTAATTGTTTGAGTTGAAAGTGTTTGGTCTTTATTTTCTTGGGATGACACACCAACAACTTGTTGTCATGAGGACAAACAAGCCAAGAAAGCTCATAAAAAGAGCGGAGACCTTTCATTGGTAAAAAAAAAAGCTTGCTAAGGTATTTCTCTACTCTAAAAGCTTGCTTTCTATTTCATTTTTTCAACTCTATGTATGCATGATATCATTGCACATAGATATTAGGCATCATTTCATTAGAGAACATGTTGAACATTCTATTGTTTCTCTAAAGCATATGCCTACTAAAAATCAACTTGCGGATTTGTTTACTAAGTCCTTGGACAAAAAGAGGTTTAAAACTCTTCTAAGATCCATTGACATGATTTGTGTTGATTATTGTCTATGTGTGATTGTGAGTGGCTTGATGAGCAAAACTTTATTTGAATATTAATATCTTTGAGAGCTACTCACTTGAGAAGTAATGATCTTAAATAAATAACTCTTATTGTTTCTAGATCATGCACTTGAGCTTGAAATTTTTTTTTAAAGAAAGTGCACTAATGCTTCTCTTGTATGTTTTAGTTTTGAGTATATGTGGTTGAATATGTGTAGATAATGGATGCATCTAGAAGTTTATTGTTAAGTACATGATAGATGACCTATGGTATGTATCCATTTTGCTTCGGCACTACATAGTAATCAACGAGCACCCTCATGGAAAGGGCTACACACCTTGGTTGTGAAGCCACCCAATGTAGGAAAGGGCTACGCCATTGTGATGAGTGAAAGCTGCCATGAGGAGTATATGTTTTTGTTAGTAAAATCAAAGAAGTGTTGAAATGAATCATAAAAAAAAAAAAAAAAAAAATTATTTGATTCAAGCCTAAAACAAAACAAAAAGGCTTATGGTGTATAGTTGAGAATTGTGAAAAAGCTCGGGTTGACAAATAGAAACGGGAAAACGAGCCACATGCACACACACGCTCATATGTTGATATCTATTCATTTTAAAAGCAAAAATCCGGATGAATATCGGTTTGACCTATTTTTGGAAAGGCTTTAGATGGATAGGTGTGGATAGAGTTTGCATGTTGATATCACAATTACTCCTACTATATATTTGAGAAGCATTCACACAAACACACATTTTGCTTATGTGCTTGATTCATTAGCAATGTGAGAATATTTTTGAGAGATTAATGAAAATCTATGATTCTCTCTTGGACTTTGACAAGTTATGAAATATTTTCTCTTATTGCTTGATTGTGTGATTGTGTGATGTCCCTTGTGAACAAATCTACTTGGTGATAATATGTGGAGCATATGTTAAGGGGGAGCTTTAGTTTATTCAACTTCGCTCTCTATACGATTTGTTTGCTTTGTATCTCGTTCTTTATCTCTTATGTCCTTTGTCTATTCCTTGACAAAAAGGGGGAGAAAATGTATACCTTACTATGTTTGATATGGAGGAATCCATGTTTGATATAGGGGAGAAAATTGTATACCTCACATCATGTGTGGAAAAATGTTCCAATTGTGTGAGTCTTGTACCTCTTTGTGCTTTTATGGAGACTTTGTCTTAAGGGGGAGAATTCTTGTCTTAAGGGGGAGAAAAGAATTCTTGCCTAATTGGGTTATGGATTTTAGGGAGAGCTTTAATGTGAAAACATTCATACACTTGAGATAATGCATTTTTGTATGAGATAAGGGAAGTCTTGTTATTTGTTTATGTGAATATATCTCATCATTCTTCTTTAGAGAAGATCTCTTATTTGGTTACTATTTTCTCTCATAGGTACTTTGAAGACCAAAAGAGGAATTCTTGAAGACTTGAAGACTTTTTAGTCTAGGAATTTCTTTGTAATGTGAGATTGAGAGTATGCTATCTTTTTGAGTTTATTTGAGTGAAACATTGTATGGTGAGGTTGAGTGCTTTTGCCATGGAATAGCCAAAGGGGGAGATTGTAAGGTTTATGATTTGTATTGTCTTAATTCCATTGCAAAACACTCTATGATTGTATTAGTTGTTGCTTAGGACATTATTTGAAGAAAGGAAGCTTAAAGAGTGAAGAGCAACGTCTAGTGCAAAAGTCGTCTTCAAGAGGTGAAAAACGTCAAAGGTAAATCTTGACTTCCATCCTCTTGCAAGGCGTTAGCGCACACACACACAATTCATACATGTGTGTCCCTGCATCGTGGTTCAAACATTTGGTATAACACATTCACACACTTCATAGCATGCTCATGCCATTGATCTTGTATTGACAAACATTGTGAAATTGCATGCTTTGTGACTATCTCTTTGATATGGCATGCTTGTGTGAATATGTGTTTATTTGTTTCCATATTTTGTGTTTAGGACTTGAACATATTCTTATTTAATGCCTTATCGAGTTCCGGTCGTTTCGGTTACTCATTCATAAGGTTTCGAGTCCAAACAAGTTGACTATGCTACTTTTCGTTCTCATTTGTTGTGTTGTCTTCACCGTCGGATTCCGAGATGATTTCTCAACCATTTTTCAAAGTTGAGTAGTTGTAGTCGTGTGAGAGGGAGTCATGGTTCGTAATCCGAAAACGGATTCAAAATTGGAGGTCGGATGCTCAAGATATGGGCCGACGAACCGAGGGAGCGCGCGAGAGGAGTTGGAATCACATGTGGCCACTTGGCCAGCCCGTGTGGGAGGCCGTGGGCCCCACGGGCAAAGGAGCCCTATGCTCCCGTGGGCCCCACATACCCCCCACGGGGTGGTGATGTGGCAGCTCGTGATTCGCTCGTAAAATCTCTCCTTTCCCTCCTTTTAAGCCAACCTCCTTCCCTCCACACTTGATGAATTTTAAAGAACACTTGAACATTCTCGCATCAGAATTCTATAATTTTTTGTTTACTTGTTTTGATCATATCTCTCTCATACGAACTCGAAATCAATCGATTCAAAAACCAAAATTGTTGGTCTCGAAGAGAGCTACAAACCCCAAGCATTTCCAGAGGCAGCTGACTTCACCATTGTTCTCAGTTGAGCGTTTTCCAGTCCGTGGTCAGTATGTGTGATACAACTTTTTCTTTTTCAATTTCATCTTTGATCTTCTTTTGATTCTTACTATTTGATTGATGAAATTTGTTGAGAAGTATGTTAGATCACTTGCTAGGGTTGTTTGATCATTTGTTAATTGAGTTTTAGCTTTGTGATTTGTTTTGAACATATATGTGCTAAACTTGATTTATCATGAAATTGATTCTAGAAAATATATGTGTGATGTGCTTCATGTTATTTTCTATGTTTTATTTCATGATCTAAGAACTAGGTTTTTAGTGTGATATATTGAATATTCATACCTTTGTTCTTATTGATTTACATGTCTTGATTTCTAGATAATCTTGTGATTGTGTGTTGGAAGCATATTCTAGACTATCATTAAACATGTACATTTTGCTTGATTGATCATCTAGCTTAATTTGTTTGTGTTTGCATCACTTGCATCACTTTAGATCATAGCCTTGCATAAGGTTGAAGTCTCTAGCAAAGTGAGTGAAGCTTTGTAGATAGAGCAAGGAAGTCTTGTCTAGGGTCGGGAGGATCCGGATAGGCAAGCACGAAATCTTCCTAGAGACGTGAGCGTCTTGGATAGGAAGTTACTTTCTAGAGGTGTAGGATACATCTCGGATAGGAAGTAGGCTTGGTGATTCACTAGCCCGAGGTTAGATTAGGAGTTGATAGCTTGAGCGGATATCATGAGTGATAGCTTGAGCGTGTAAGTCCTTTTTCACATAGTGGATTGCTTTGCCGGTGGTTGTGGTATCAACCCGTGGATGTTTCCTCTTTGAGGTTTTACCACGTTAAAACACTTGTGTTCATTTTTGTTTTTATTTTTCTTTATCTTCCATATCTTACATTGATTGCATATCTTGTAAATTGATTAACTCTTGTATTAGTGAAATCAATTCATTTGCTAAAATCTAATCAAGTGTGCATTCTCTTTATTATATTCCGCATTATTTTTAAATTGGAAGAATTTGGAGCCTATACCTATTCACCCCCCCCCCCCCCCCCCCCCCTCTAGGTATATTTACACTATATTGCTTAAGGGAATTTCAATGTTTTAATCCTTTTGCATATTATTGTATAGTGTTACCTTTGTGTATAGTTATATTTGTTTATACATGTAATACATTGAACAATATTGAAATGCTAGTATTCTTTGTTGTTAAGATTTTATGTTAGTATTCTTCATGCAACTCATTGATATATATATACAATGCTTAAATGATCACATGCTTATCTTGTCTTTGTATGAATATTTGATTTATATGTTGTATGTGAAGCTACCTTGAGGGACAAACATGAGTTTGTTTCAAGGGATTGAAAATGGTGTAAAAACCTATTCACCCCCCCCCCCCCCCCCCTCTAGGTATACTTTAAGCAATTTAACTACGTTTGTATACTTTCACCGACTCAAAAACAGCCGGTAGTCACTCCATCAGCGAGACCTACGGTGGTCCAACAACAATTCCAGAAGCAAACAACTCCTCCTCCTCCTCCTTCCTTGCCTTCTACTGTATCTACCCAGTGCCAACTCAAGGTAGGCAGGGAGAAAGACGCTGACACCGTGACTGCTCCTCCAACTGATCAGCCTTCAAGTTCCCAATCGCGGGACAAAAATCTGAAGGATGTAATGGCCCAGTTCGTGAAGGTATGCCTTGGTGGTAGCATGCAGGCTGAATCCTCTATGCCATGGGACATCATGTCTTCAAAGGGGAGCCTCCTTTCTTACCGAGGTAAAAACTTTCTCTATCTCCCTTCCTATCTTGTTTGATTATGAAAAGGATACTCACCTTCTTTCTTTCCTTGTAGGCATTTAAATTCACAGTGGCACTGGAAAAACAGGTGAATGCTTTCAAAAAAGCTACCATTTCTACCAGGGCCGAATTGGAGGACGCCAAGCAGGATTTGACCCGGTCAGAGACGAGCATTGATTTTCTGAACAGGGCATTAACTGAAGCTGAAATGGCGAGGGGTACTACCTTGGTGGATTTTGAGCGTTTGAAGTGGGTCCTTGATTCGGAAACCCTCAGGTCATTTTGCTGCCGAGTAGAGAGAGAAAGTGTGAAAGCAGAGAGGACCCTATCCTAGATGATAACCGATTCCTACGGGGTATGGTGAGGGACTTGGAGGCAAGAATGGACGATTCCTTTGGAGATGGGTACTTTTATGCCGCTTACGAGGTTATTAAGGCCCTCCCTCATTCTTATGATTTGAAGTCCTTTAAGTGGGACCGTGCACAGATTGAAGTAAGAGCTGCCAAGCTTTCAAATGTTACATCGACCCAGGCCGATCCCTCTTCAACTGCTGCTGCCCTAGATCCTTCCTTGCCCTAGGAGCTCGAACTATCTGCCACAAAACAAGTAGAAACAACTGCTGGGGTACTTCCTGGCCTTTCCATGTTACAAGGTGATCAAGGGAAGGACGTAGCGGATCCTGCTAAGCCTGCAAATGAATCCGCAAAAGAGGTGGAGACTTTTGTTAAACCGGGGTACCAAGAGCTGGAGAGGTCCAGGCTTATGCAGGAGCCAAGGTTGTTGGGGAGGCGGATGCAACCGGCCAGGAGAAGGAAGTAGGGGAGAAGCAGGATAGAGCATGATCTGTTACTTTGTTTTCTTATATTCATTCATATATTTTTTCTGTTTGTAGCCCGGAAATGGAGGTTGGGCACCCTGTTTGATCAATGGAAAACTTTTCTTTTTTCATAACTATGTTGTTTCACTTGTTCACAATATACCCTGGTAGGATATAATGCTTACATGCTTGCCTATAACCCAAATAAAACTTACTTGGGATGTTGTCAGTATTTGATGCCTTAGTTCTTATTTGTCTTGCCTTTGAGGAATCCAATCTTCCACCATCTCTGGAAACTGTTTGGATGATAGTCCTCTTGTAAGACTTAGTAAAAATTTTGCAAATAATTTTGACTAAGTATTGATTGATCTTGGTAAGTGCAAATCGATCCCAGTAGGAGGCCAAGGTTGCTTGGATATTCTAATTAGGACACTATAAACTGATATACTTGATACTTTTTGCATAGGGGATCCTGATTTTGATCCAATCCAAGTGGGAAATCAAGGCTACTTTAATCACCAAAATCCTTATATGTATATATGCGTAGTCAGGTAACAGGTATCCTGATAAGGTATCCTGATTCTTAGACAATCTGTCCTGGTAGGCAACAAAGGCCACTTTAGCACCAGCTTTTCCTTTATATATGGTGAAATAAGGTACTAGGTATCCCGATAAGGTATCCTAATCCTTTGGCGATCTGTCCTCGTAGGCAATCAAGGCCACTTTAGCACCAGATTTTCTTTTATATATGGCAAAATAAGGTACTAGGTATCTTGATCCTTTGGCGATCTGTCTTGGTAGGCAACCAAGGCCACTTTAGCATTAGGTTTTCCTGGAGAGGGGTATTCCCCGTCCGAGGCTTCAGGAGGTCCGTATAGGCTCTCCTGTTCTTGAGGATATGGTGGGCAATCAGGGCCGCAAGTTCTGATCCTTAGTCTGGTAGGCGACTATTCCATTTTGGCATTTATGCACCAGATCCTTCTTGGAGGAGAGTATACCCCGACCAAGGTAGCAGGAGTGACATGAGGCTCTTCCTGGTCTTGAGGCGATTAGTTATAGCGAAATTTGCAAGGCGAACTCAGGAGAATCATGTAGGAGAAAAAAACTGACTTCTATTGAATTTCTCAAGCAAAGCAAATTCGGGGTACACATTTAGAGTCATACCAACTAAAATAAATTTTCCTTCAAACTCTAAGGGTAAAACCTTTTAAGGTGATCAGCATTCCAGGTGTGGTCAACTGGGTAGCCATCCATATCTTCTAGTTTGTAGGCCACCCTTCGAACCACCATTTTTATTAGGTAGGGACCTTCCCAATTGGGAGCTAGTACTCCGTCAGACCTCTTCCGGGTATTCTGGGTGTTAGGATTATCCTCAATAGCAAGAGTGTAATATTGTTTTTGACAATCTTATCATATTAATAAAGTGATTTCTGTTTTAAACAAATCTTATAGCATTTATAGATTGAATATTATAATTGTCAAAAGTAAATAATCATAAGGTCAAAAGACTATGAGAAAAGAAGAATTGTTCGTACATCCGGATATGTATGAGGTAGACACAATTCTTTAGTTAGTCTTGAATAAATATTCACAACTTAAGGTAAAGGTTGGGCACCTTTATCTTGTTAAAGTTGTAGATTCTTTTGCTACCATTTGAGTGGGATTAAATGTGTTATGATAAATCTAAATCATCAAAGTGGTTTTGAGTAAAAGACTAGGTGCATTGAATAGGATCACAATAAAATACTTTATCTAGAACCATCAGTAGATAAAAGTCTTTTAATTATCAGGACAATCGGAGAGTCTATCATAATCCTAAGATAAATGATGAACTTATGGTTATAAGTGTTATCATTTGAGCTATTAATGAGTACAATTATATAGCATAGTCTATCCTCGATAGTTTGGTGGTATTCATTTGCTAATCGATAGAGGACTTCATTTTTAGATATGGACATCGTGGCTCCATTTATTAAATGAGAGTATAATGTCATCATATGGATGTTTTGAGGTATTGGATATTAAATCTCAACGTTGAGTTTTCGATAGTGTCTATTGAAAACATGGCTTCTAGACAAGTCAAAATATCCAAGTTCAAAATGTGGTAATATGAGTAAATATGGTAACTAGGAGAGCTATAGGTTGTCTATGAGCTCTTGGCGATTACTGATATTATTCACGAGGATTCACTATCTCCAATAAGATAATCTAGGGTATGAATGAGGAACTTTTACTTATTCTATCTTTATTTAAGAGTGCAATTTTAGTTCTTTAGTGGAATGAACTAAAATTAATAGATCGAACCTAAGTGAATCATTTGTTGATTGTGATTGGGTTATGTCTATTGAAGCTTAAATTTAGATAGCCCGCCAAGATCCCCAATCCACACGGACTTGCATGGATCACTTGATATATTCTACCGGACTAATTTATGGGTCCATCTAGAATTGTATTAAGACATGTGGACTTGTTTCTTTTAGTAAGAATGAGCCTAGTTCACATGTGGGCCTTTTAATTAAGGTCCAATGGAATTAATAGAATGGAAAAATAATATCTGGCCTATGTATTTGTATATGGGCGGCAAGGCTAATTTATTAGTCTAAAATATTTTTTTATTTTTTTATTTTTTTATTTGATTAAATGGAAATTAATTAATCTATTAGTTAATTATTTAATTAAGAATCAAAATCTTTTTTTTTTTTTTTTTTTTGACTAGGAAGTATGTTTCTTAGTAGTATACTATTGTGGTAGTGTAATGAGAATAAAAGACTTTATTTGATAAGAAGATAAATAAAATGATTTTATTTATCTAGTTAAATTAGGAAGTCTTTGATATATCACAAATACACTAAAGAGTTGTATTAGGGTTTGGAAATCAAAAGATTGATAGGAGTCATTGGTGGAAACACAAATCCTCTTCAAGTGAGAGAAGATTTCGACCAGCCCTAATGTGATAGGGCAAGGAATTCGGTCACCCTATATATTAGAAGTGATAAAATTCAACCACCCTACTTATTAGGCATAAGAGTTATTTTCTTTTGCTTGAGAAAAATAAAATCCAACTCTAGAGATTAGTGTGAGAATTCGGCCAAGAGAGAAAAAGAGAAGAGATCGTTTTATTTCGATAGTGCACTAGTAGCTTATACATCAATAGGCTTTGTGCACAACTTCGAATAAGGTTCACGCGAGTTTCGATCATTGGATTGAGAATTCAAAAGTGACTGGAACGTTCTTTGTTATCTCTTGGAGGTTTAGTGACTAACGAAAAAGAAAAAGCTTTTGTTATCCATCCTCAGGTACACAATTCAAAGAAAGGGAGACTACGCTCATAGGTGATTCACGTTCGTGATTGGATTGGAAGATCTTGCGGATTACTATTGACGCAATGTCAATCGGATCACGCGACAAAGGTACGATACTTTTAGTTAAATGTTAATTAATTAAAGAGTTAATGTTCATCTTAAGGAAAAATTTTAAAACATACTAAACTATTTTAGTCTCGCTTCCGCTGTGTGCATGTGTTTTTCTCCTACAATTGGTATCAGAGCCTGGTTGTACCCTTTGATTAATTAATGTATACGTATGCGAATCTATTTCTTTTTATTGTGATTATGCATGTTTTAGAAAGAGATGGCACTCTAGGTATTCTCGTATATAATTACTGTTAACCGGGAAAATAGGCAATTAATTCAAGGAAGAGCTTTTCCACTCAAAGGACCTTACCATTCCCTAGCACTCCTCACGAAAGCATCCCCGGTCACTCTAAAGCGCCTAATGGGAGGAAAGACCTGGTCCTCCATGTGCCACGCCTCCTCTAGGACACGCTGGGTCTAAGCGCGGTTCAACTGAGATCTGGGATGCTCCCCTAGAATGCCCACTGAGAAGAGAGACCTAGTCCACCCAGGATCCCGCCTCTAAGATGCGGTCCATCGATGACCCGGCTTCTCTCGAACGCCCATTGAGAGGAACTACATGTTCCAGTATAGGACCGGCTCCCAGCTAACAACCCGGCTAGAAGCCATCCTAAATAATGCCTACCCAGTCCCTCATAACACCCTCCTACAACCTGGACAACCCCCATCTAGAAAAACTCCTTGGGACTTTCTAGCGACCCTTACTCCGGAAAGGCTGACGCCAGCCCTCACCTTAGCTCACATGGGATGAAGAAGGGACTGGGAGCACCTGCAAAGCCACAGCACCAGTCCATTAATGTGAAACAGCAATCACGAATGGGGGAAGACAGGCAGCCTATGGTCGAGATCATTCGCTGGCCACGCTGTATCAACGATGGAAACACTCTCCATCTCAGCCCTAATGGAAGTTAGCTACCCCATACATGAAAGGAGATACTCTGTTTCTCCAGCAAAATACTCACAGAAACGCAACAAGCATGAAGAAGGAAATGGTGGAAGAAGGGGCCTGACAGTGTGCAGCGGGACAGGCGCTGACACTGTCCCCCTCTAAGCCAAATTTTGACAACGACTTCCCTCTGCAAAAATGACCCATCCAGCCAATTAAAATCCCTAGAAACACCACTTATATGCCATATCAGCCCTAGAGAAACGCCTGCATGGACCTAGGGCCTAGGTGGAATGATCAAGACCCTTCAAGGAGTGTAATAGCCACAGCCCCGCTCAAAAGTAGGGGCTGGGATCATGCTCACCAATTACGCCTTAGGGACTAGGGCTCCCACCTACCAAAATCGGGCCCTCAACAGAGGAAAAACACGGTGGAGCGATCCTAGCCCTTGATTCAGTACCTTCGTAATTGCTGACAAGGGGGGACGGTGGAGATGGAATCGGGAGTTCCTGCCTAAATGAGCTGCTTCCACCTACCCCTCTAGCAGAGACACTATAAATACTCCTACGTTCCAAGAATAAGGGGTTGGCCTCTGAAAACCAAGACATCTACTTGGCTACTACCTCGCCTAAACAAAGCTCCTACGTGTGTCCTACTTGGCTACTACCCTGCCTAACCCAAGCTCTTATGTGTGATCTACTTGGCTACTACCTCACCTAAACAAAGCTCATATATGTGTCCTACTTGGCTACTATACCACCTAACCCTAGCTCCTAGGCATGATTTATTTGGCTACTACCTAGCTTAGCTAAAATCCTCACGGGTTAGCTCCCATTTGGCTAGGGTATCTTACCTCTGTCCAATCTGCTTTTGTTGTAATTATAGCGCATGTAATGGCTCATAATGTACCCCATTGTTAAGGAATAAAAAGATCCCTCTTTCGCGGTAGTAAAATTGTACTTGTCATGCCCTTATATACACAAACTCAACCTCATCCCCGCTTGCAGGACTGGTCCTACTGCGTTGTACCGGTCCCTGGCAACCGGACCAAGGGCCTCCCCTGGTACCTACCCCGGGGAGCGAGGAACCATCCCCTACCCGGTCCGGACCAGCTGCGACGCACCCGTACGCCGTGGTCCAGGTTATCCCGGGAAACTCCCAACGGATTTTTCAGGATAACAATTACATTGGAATGTATGGATTTATATATGTTATTATAATTATATGAATTGTTGTTGCTCGATTTTGGTCCTAGAATTTCAATGTATTTTTGTTTCGGAATTGTAACAAGAAGGGTGGTCTATTATCGCCATAATTCCTTCTTGGTAGTTGCTAAGTTTTTTATTTATTTTGTAATTGTAATAAAAATACTGCAGAAAAAAATATTGTATTAAAATACTGCACTAAATTGTATTAAAAATACTGCAGTAGTTTTAATTAAAAAAAAAAAAAAAACTACAGTATTTTATTTGTTTAAATACTGCTGAGATATATCCAAGCATTGAAGATTCGAAGATGTGAAGAATTGGATGCAACTGGAACGAACTTGGGATCGTGCGACCATAGCAACGAGCGTGCATGCAATTTAGCACGCAGCTGGGCTTGTTGTGGTATGGGTTGCGTACGGCAGCCCTTTGGATCTTATGGGCTGCGCACGGCAGCCCTTTATGGAGCTGTGGAGTGCACACGCTCATAGGAGGCAGCCAAGGGGTGCACGAGTGGACGATGGCCGCTTGAAGCCTTGTTCGCCAAGAAAGGAGTTTTTGTATTCCAAACAAATGTAATTTACTTGCTTTTCTAGGATGGACCAAAATTGTGGCTATTTATTTTTCGTAAATATTACAATATTTGTTGCTGTATGATAACATGTCATATAGAATAGGAGTGCCACTCATATATCTCTTTTGGTATGAACATGCATTGAATGATTTAGGTATCTAATTGGCATCTAGATCACTTGGTAAATCATTCTATGGAATTTAATCACACGCCTTAAATAATTGAGTGGGAGAAGGTGTTTTGAAACACCTACGGCCTCCAAGGTTAGTTGAGCTTTATGTTTCATGTGATAACCCTGCAAGGGGTATCCATGAATGGAATTTAGTAAAATACTTCCTTACAAGGATATACTAGACAATTGACTCAAACGAGATTTACTCTCAAAGGAGGGATTTTCGTGAGAGAAAATATTGAGGGTCGATATCTTGGTAACACACTCAATGTGATTTTATTGATATCCTCCTAAGAGTTTTTCTCAATAAAATCGCAAGGCTAAAATTGAAAACGCTGGTTGTTATGTTAACAATTAGGTGGGACCTAGTCCAACTAGTAAATGGTACGAATTCCCAAAGGAGGCATAACATTTATGGGTGTTGGATCACCGTTGAATTTTTACGATTGAGTTATTTATTTAATTCAAGATAAATATTCGAAAGTGCTTTATCATGATTATTTACTTATATATATTTTTGTTTTTATTCAGAAATCATGACCCCATCCCTAATGAACATCTAAATGGAGATAATTATGTCACATGGAAAAGGAAAATTGGGTTGTTGTTGCAAGCTGAAAAACATAAGTTCGTTCTAACAACTCCTAAACCACCTGCTCCTAATAATGAATCGAATGTGATGCAAAGAGATGAGTATGAGCAGTGAAAGACCTCAGATGATATGGCCAAATGTTACATTATGGCTACTATCTCCGACGTGTTGCAACAGCAGCCTGAAGGAATGGGGTCTGCTGCTGATATAATGATGTCTCTAAAGGAGATGTTTGCTATAAGGTCCAGGACGACTAAGAGAGAGTTAGTGACTGCTTTCATGAATCTTAAGATGAAACTTGGACAAGCTGTGAAAGATCACATGATGAAAGTCATAGCACATCTCAACATTGCTGAACTAAATGGTGCTGAGATAGATGGTGAGACAAAAATTGACATGGTTGTCAACTCACTGTCAGATTCCTTTGATTAATTCAAGTTGGACTACACTTTGAACAAAAATGAATACAGCTTGCAAGGCCAGATGCAAGATGTTCAAAGCGCTGAAAAGATCCTTGTGAAAAGCAAAGATCAAGAGATTCATATGGTTGGTAAAGTTTCTACTGTTAAGACCCATTAGAAGGTCAAGAAACAATAGAAGAAAAAACAACTTGGGCCTACCAAGAAGGAGACTAAGAAAGTAATCAAGATCAAAGGGAGGAAGTGAAGTGCTTCCTTTGTGGTAAAAAGGGACATCGGAAACGTAATTGCCCAAAGTCTCAGAAAAAGAAGGAACAAGGTAATGTTAATTATCTTGAAACATGTTTTCTGGCAGATTCTACAGATTCTTGGATCATAGACTCTGGAGCCACTAATCATGTTTGTTATTCCTTGCAGGGGTTCCAAGAAAAGAGAAGGCTAAGTAAGAATGAATCAACTTGCGTTTGGGCAATGGAGCGTTGGTGTCCACCAGTGCAGTGGGAGATATTAGAGTTAATCTAGATTCTTTTACGCATTTAGATTTAATAGACGTTTATTATGTACCTCAATTCATGAGGAATTTAATTTCAGTTTCTTGTTTAAATAATTTTGGATATTCAGTTACTTTTAATAAAGATTTTATTATTAGTAAGAATGACAAATTTATTTGCAAAGGTACATTGGAAAATGGTCTATTCTATTTACATAGAAATATCCCTCACTTGTTAGGCACAGAATTAACGCAACCTAATCATAAAAGAATAAAATTATCAAAAGATGAAACCTACCTATGGCATTTACGCCTAGGTCAAATTAACCTTAATAGGATTAAAAGATTGGTTAGTGATGGACCTTTAAGTGATTTAAAGGTTAATGATCTACCAACATGTGAATCTTGTTTGGAAGGAAAAATGACCAAAAGGTCGTATACGACCAAAGGTACAAGAGCCACTAAAAGTTTAGGATTAATACATACTGATGTATGTGGTCCTATGAGCATTCAAGCTAGAGGTGGATATGAGTACTTCATCACTTGCACAAATGATTACTCGAGATTTTGCTATGTATATCTCATGAGACATAAGTTGAATGCTTTTGACATGTTCAAAGCATTTAAAGCTGAAGTGGAAAATCAGCTAGAGAAATACATAAAAAATCTTGAGATCTGATCGTAGTGTAGAATATCTATCTGGTGAGTTTCAACAATATCTTATTAATATTGGAATCATTTCTCAGTTTTCTGCACCAGGTACACCTCAACAAAATGGGATGGCAAAAAGGAGAAATAGAACTCTTTTGAACATGGTTAGGTCTATGTTGAGTTATTCAATGCTTCCTATTTTTTCTGGGGATATGCTTTACAAATTGCAATATACATTCTAAACAATGTACCATCTAAGTCGGTTCCTTAAACACCGCTTGAGTTGTGGACTAGGCAAAAGCCTAGTTGACAACACTTAATGATATTTGGTTGTCTTGCACCTGTGTTAAAAGGAAAGACGGAAAAGATGGAGTCCCATTCGGAAACATGCATATTTGTGGGGTATCCAAGAGGAACTAAAGGATATTATTTCTGTAGTCCTTCAGATCTTAAAGTATTTGTTTCGACAAATGCCACATTTCTGGAAAATGACTATATGAATGATTTTGTACCTAAAAGTAAAATTGTTCTGAATGAGATGTCAGGAGATACAATTCCACAAGAGGTTACACAACCTAGCCCAATTGTAAGTTCCACACTAACACAAAATCAACAACCTGCCATTCCTAGTCATAGTGGGAGGGTTAGTAGACAACCCGAGAGATACATCGGTCTAGAAGAATCAGTGGAAAATCTCCCGGACAACGATGATCCTTACACATATAAGGAAGCAATAGATGATGTTGATAGTCGCCATTGGCAAAAGGCAATGCAATCTGAGATTGAATCCATGTCCAATAACAAAGTCAGGTCCCTTGTAGACTTGCCTAAAGGAATAAAACCCATTGGATGCAAGTGGGTATACAAGAGGAAAAGAGGTCTGGATGGA
Source organism: Acer saccharum (assembly GCA_030490815.1). Lineage (NCBI taxonomy): Eukaryota > Viridiplantae > Streptophyta > Magnoliopsida > Sapindales > Sapindaceae > Acer > Acer saccharum. Next base: position 29,791,819 of record CM059876.1, read on the forward strand.
AAGGTGGAAACCTTTAAAGCTAGACTAGTAGCTAAAGATTACACACAGAAAGAAGGTATCGATTACGAGGAAACCTTCTCTCCCGTGGCCATGCTTAAATCCATTAAGATACTCTTATCTATTGCAGCATCTCTAGATCTAGAGATTTGGCAAATGAACGTCAAGACAGCTTTCCTTAATGGAAGTCTTGACGAAAGCATCTATATGATGCAACAAGAAGTATTCATTGAAAAAGGCCAAATGGAAAAGGTATGCAAGTTGCAAAAATCCATATATGGATTAAAGCAAGCATCCAGATCCTGGAACATAAGGTTCGATCAAGCAGTTAAAGGTTTTGGATTTATTCAGAACCTTAACGAACCCTATGTTTACAAAAGGATTAAAGGTGACAAGTTGGTTTTCTTCATTCTTTATGTTGATGATATACTACTCATAGGAAATGATGTAGGTGTATTGACATCAGTAAAAGAATGGTTAGCAAAACAATTTGATATGAAGGACTTAGGAGAATCAAGTTATATTCTTGGTGTTAGGATTATGCTCAATAGCAAGAGTGTAATATTGTAATTAACAATCTTTTTCATATTAATAAAGTGATTTCTGGTTTAACAAATCTTATAGCATTTATAGTTTAATATTATAATTGTCAAAGTAAATAATCATAAGGTCTAAAGACTATGAGAAAAGAAGAATTGTTCATACATCTGGATATGTATGAGGTAGACACAATTCTTTAGTTAGTCTTGAATAACGTTCACAACTTAAGTTAAAGGTTGGGCACCTTTATCTTGTTAAAGTTGTAGAATTCTTTTGCTAGCATTTGAGTGGGATAAAATGAGATATGATGAGTCTAAAATCATCGGAGTGTCTTCGAGTAAAAGAATATAGTGCACTAGGTGCTGTAAGGATTCCCATTTATTGATTGGCTTGTTTCGTGGACAAACCACATGTGGGGTTCTTTGTAAGGGTAGCTTAGGTATTGGTATTCAAGCTCAAGGCCCTTTCAAGACCTCATCTTGATAAGCACCAAAGGTAAATTTCTAGTGCTTACGTGCTTTGAAGAGATCTAGTTGCACACACACACAACTCATGCATAAATGTTATTCTTATATGTTGTGTGTTTTCATATGTGTGCATTCATAATTGTTGAATATCTCTTCATGCATGTTTATTTAATTGCATCTAGTTTATTGAAATGCCATGACATGTTTAGGCATTAGGATGCAAAGTCATGAATTTTATTCATGCATGTTTGAATTGAGTGCATTTTGTTCAATGATGATGCCATGACATGTTAGGCATTAGGATGCATTCAATACCCACACTTGCACTTCATGATTAGTCTTAAGTGTGGTGTAATTCTTTTCCATTTGTGTGATCGGAAACGTCCATGCTTGCACGATGGTGTGCATGTCTTAGCGCGATGGTTGACCACTTGAGAAGGTCTCATTCTTCTCTTGGATAAGTGGTAGTTTTGGTTTGGTTGATTGGAGTAAGGTGTCTAGTTTCAAAAGATTGTATTTCAATGTTTTAAGTGTTTTCAAAACTGACCTTTGCATGGTCTTGTGACCATAACGTTTTACACAAAACTTCAAAATGAGTTTTAAAAATTTCTGTACAAACTAGACACCCATACCTTTCCAACGGTATATTATTCGTAATATTTCATGACCGTTTGGATTGGTTTTAAAATCTCCAAAGTTACAACCAAAACAGGGCAACTCTGTTGTTGTCTGTTTCTGACCTTTGGTCACTCAATTAACCATAACTTTTTCTATAGATATTGAAATGTCATTCTGTAAAAACGAGTAGAAAGTGGATATCTATACCTTTCCAACAATATATCATATGAAAGGTTTTGATGTCATTTGGTCATGTTTCGAAGCACTCGAATCTTGAGTCGCTGCACTGACGCGAGTACCGTGAAAATGCCCATAATTTTTCCATTTCTTCCAAAACGACATAGTTTCATTTGGGCATTATAAATACATATCTTTCTCATCATTTTGAGGGCAGAGCCACAAAATCAAACCCTAGAGAGAGAGGCTCCTTATTCTTGAGAGAGAAAGAGAGACTTGACAGAAAAAGCTTAAAGATTACATCTTTATCTCTCTAAACCCATTCCCACATGCACAAATCATCATCTAGGCATCATCTAGGTTCATCTAGCATGTGCTAATGCATGGGTCTTCTTCAACACACATGGTATGATTTGTTGAACACTTTTATCTTACATAATTAGTGTTTTTACTTATCAATTTATCTCTTTTATCACTTGTATGTTCTTTGAGTAATTTCTACATACATGATTGAGATTATGTGTTGATTGGGTTATTTATGTTAGCTAGGTTTTCATGCCTATTTTATATCTAGCTAATTAATCTCATTATATGATTGAGATTATTTTTGATAGCTTAATTGATTAGGTCATTATTGCCTAAAAGCTATGCCATAAACATTCTTGTGTGATTTATTGATAACTAGGTTGATAGATTGTATTTTAATCAACTAGTTAATCTTTTGAATGTTTGTGGGTTATTTGTGATAGCTATTGTATTTAGGATTGGTCATCCTTAACATAGCTAAAGTTGTATGCCATGTCATATAGCTATTTTGATATCTAGGATTGATTTTATTGTCATCATATAATCCTAGATTAGCATCTAAGGTTCCCTAGCTTTATTTGCTCTTTGAATATTCATTGCATATTCACATAGGGTGTTTGATCTCTTCGGAGAAGTAAGTCTTGTGTGATAGACCGGGATTAGGTCGGACACCGGGATTAGGTGGTCACATGAGCAAATTGCACTAGGTCCACTTTTACAGGCCTGCGGGTAGTGGTAGCGGGATATTGGCCGGGATTAGGCCGTCAAACCTGGATTAGGTTGTATACGTTATCACAATTAGTGGATTCGAGGTTCGAGTATGGCGCACTTACCAGCCCGTGGTTTTTCCCGTGAGGGTTTCCACGTAAAAATCAAGTGTCGTTTATATTTCCGCACCATATTACACTTGATTATTATATTGTCTAGTTTGGGGCATTTTCGTAAATTTGACTAAACGCGAAAATTGGGTAATAACGATTAAAATCTATTCACCCCCCCCCCCCCCCCCCCCTCCTAGATAGTTTTATACACACCGTTAATTTGTTTCAGGTGCATTGAACTGGATCACAATGAAAAGTTTTATCTAGAACCGTCAATAGATAATAGTCTTTTTATTATCAGGACAATCGGAGAGTCTATCTTAATCTTGAGATAAATGATGGACTTATGGTTGCAAGTGATATCATTTGAGTTATCAATAAGTACGATTATATAGCATAGTCTATCCTCGATAGTTTGGTGATATTCATTTGTTAATCGATAGAGAACTTCATTTATAGATATGGACATCGTGGCTCCATTTATTAAATGAGAGTATAATATCATCATATGGATGTTTTGAGGTAATTGGATATTAAATCTCAACGTTGAGTTTTCGATAGTGTCTATTGAAAACATGGCTTCTGGACAAGTCAAAATATCCAAGTTCAAAACGTGGTCATATGAGTAAATATGGTAACTTGGAGAGTTATAGGCGGTCTATGAACTCTTGGCGATTACTGATATTAATCACGAGGATACACTATCTCCAACATGATTGTCTAGGGTATGAATGAGGAACATCTTCTTATTCTATCTTTATTTAAGAGTTCAATTTTAGCTCTTTAGTGGAATGAGTTAAAATTAATGGATCGGACCTAAGTGAATCATTTGTTGATTGCGATTAGGTTATGTCTATTGAAACTTAAATTTAGATAACCCGCCAAGATCCCCAATCCACACGAACTTGCATGGATCACTTGATATATTCTACCGGACCAATTTATGGGTCCATTTAGAATTGCATTTAATATATTAAGAATATAATTTGCACATTATTTATTTAATGGGCTGCTCAATTATATTAATATATTAATGAAAGGCATGTGGGCTTGTTTCTTTTAGTAAGAATGGGTCTGGTTCACATATGGGCTTTTTATTTAAAGTCCAATGGATTAAATGAAATAAGAAAATAATATATGGCCCATTTATATGAGTGGGGCGGCAAGGTGTAAATATTAACCTAATATATTATTTTGTTTCATTGTTTTAATTAAATAAGAATTAATTAATTGTTTAATTAAGAAACAAATCTTTTTTTTTTATCAGGAAATATATTTCCTAAAGTTATACTATTGGTAGTAGTATACTAAAAGTAAAAGACTTGTTTGATAAGAAAATAAATAATTAATTTTATTTATTTAATCAAATAAGAAGTCTTTTTATTTAGTCAATAAAAGAATAAAAATATCTATGAGTTGGACTAGGGTTTGAAGTCTAAAGGTTGATGGAAATTAGGGTGCAAACCAAACCCTTTTTGGTATCGGATTTACGGCAACCCTAAATAGAAGAGGAAGCAAATTTCGACCACCTATATATTACCACATATAGAATTTGGCCACCCTAGTAGTTGTTGATTGATACAATTTTTCTTCTTCTTCTCAATTCATAGAAAAGTATTATTTTTATTCTACTAAGACATAAAAGAGTGAATAGATTATTCTTTGATGGTACACTAATTGCTTGTTCATCAATAAGCTTGTGTGTACAACATCGATTTAGGTTTACGCGAGTTTCGATCATTAGATTGAGAACTCAAAAGTAACCGGAATAATCTTAGTCTTCTTTTGATTGTTTTGTGACTAACAAAAGAAAAAGAAAAGTTTGTTTGTCCATTCTCAGGTTTGCAATTCAAAGAAAAGGGAGACCACGCTCCTAGGTGATTCACGTTCGTGCTAGGATTGAAGATCTTGCGGATTACCATCGACGTAAGTCAATCGGATCACGCGACAAAAGGTATTCTTCTTTTGTTGATTATATGTATGCTTAATTAATTAAAGGGTTAAGGTTCATAGAAAGGAAAATTTTTAAAACTATACTAAATCTATTTTTAGTCTCGCTTCCGCTGCGTGTACTACGGCATTTTTCCCTACACTTGGTATCCAAGTAATAAAGGATATAAAGAATAGAATGATTTCACTACCCCAAGCTTCATACATAGATAAAATCTTGTCTAGGTTTTCCATGCAAGATTCCAAGAAAGGTATGTTACCTTTCAGACATGGAATCAAACTTTCTAAGGAACAAGTTCCTAAGAATGAGCATGAAGAGCAATTCATGAGTAGGATTCCATATGCCTTGGCAATTGGAAGTCCCATGTATGCAATGCTCTATACTAGACCAAATATTTGTTTTGATATTGGCATAGTTAGCAAGTTTCAATCGAAACCTGGTCCTGATCATTGGATGGCAATTAAGCATATTTTCAAGTATCTCAAGAGAACGAGAGATAATATTCTTGTATACTCAGGAGGGGGTTTGATTCTTGTTAGGTATACAGATTTTGATTTCCAATCAGATTCTGACTCTAGAAAATCCACATCAGGATCTGTGTTTACTCTTGGAGGAGGAGCAGTCATATGGAGGAGCATCAAGCAATCTTGTATTACTGATTCCACCATGGAAGCTGAGTATGGTGCTGCATGCAAAGCTGCCAAAGAGACTGTTTGGCTTCGCCAATTCCTGATTGACTTAGAAGTGGTTCCCATTACGAATAAACAGATCACTATCTACTGTGACAACAGTGGAGCAGTGGCTAATTCTAGAGAACCAAGAAGTCATAAGAGAGGAAAACATATTGAAAGGAAATATCATCTTTTGAGGGAGATTGTGCATAGGGGTGACGTGACGATTACCAAAATCGCGTCAGTAGAAAATCTAGCGAATCCCTTCACAAAGGCTATACCACAGAAGAGTTTTGAAGGGCACATAGAGAACATGGAAATGAGAGATATGGCACATCTGCTATAGCGCAAGTGGGAGATTGTTATGATTATGCTCAATAGCAAGAGTGTAATATTGTTTTTGACAATCTTATCATATTAATAAAGTGATTTCTGTTGTAAACAAATCTTATAGCATATATAGATTGAATATTATAATTGTCAAAAGTAAATAATCATAAGGTCAAAAGACTATGAGAAAGGAAGAATTGTTCGTATATCTAGATATGTATGAGGTAGACACAATTCTAAAGTTAGTCTTGAATAAATATTAAAGGGTTAAGGTTCATCTTAAGGAAAAAATTTTAAACATACTAAAACTTATTTTAGTCTCGCTTCCGCTGCATGCACGTGTTTTTCCCCTACACTGGGTTACCTTCCTGAGGACCAAGTCCCTTCTTTAAAGTTCCGAGTCCTCACTCTTCTATTGAAACATCGGGCTATCTTACCTTGGTAGGCTGCTACTCGCTCTGCAACCCTATCCTTCTTCTCCTCAAGAAGGTCTACATTGGCTCTCAACTTTGTTTCATTGTCTTCTGGTTCAAAATATTGGACCATGAAAGATGTCAGCCTATGTTCGATAAGCGAGACTACTTCTGTTCCAAAAGCCAACGAGTAGGGGGTTTCCCTAGTTGCAGTCCTCTTGGTAGTCCGATATGCCCATGACACATTTAGAAGTTCTTCAACCCATTTTCCTTTATTTTGTTAAAGCTTTTTGAAACAAATACTCGGTGTGTCTAATATTAATCTAGAGGGGGGTGAATAGATTTTAATCGATTTTACCCAATTTTTTGTGTAAGGTCAAGATTACGAAAATGCCCCTAACTAGTCAATTTATATAACAAGTGTAATATATGCGGAATTTAAATAACACTTGATATTTACGTGGAAACCCTCATAGGAAAAACCACGAGCTGGTAAGTGCGCCACACTCGAATCTTGAATCCACTAATGATAATGAAGATTACAACATAATCCCGGTATGTAACTCACTACCACTACCACTACCTACTCCCGGTATGAGTGAACCTAGTCCAATTGCTTATGTGAACACTTAATCCCGGTCATCACACAAGACTTACAATTGCTTGTGACAAAAGGCAACCTAATCCAGGAAGCCACACAAGTCTTACTTCTCAATGAAGAGATTAACACCCTAAGTGAATATATGAATATCCAAAATGCAACATAGAGCAAGGGAAACCCTATATGCTTATCTAAGATGATGAATATGCAATTAGAACAATCCTAGATATTAAAACTAAATGACATGTCAAATAGTTTAGCTAATTAAGATTAAGCACAAAACCTAATTAGCTATCACAATACAACTTCTCAAACATACAACACACTAATCTCAATCTTGTATCAAAAGATATATGAAAATCATACAAGTAATAAATTGAGATTGCTTGTTAAGAAAAAACACAAAATATGTAAGATATTAGTGAAAAGCTTACCAAGCAAAGTGTGATGAAGAATCCATGCAAAAAGACATCTAGATGATCAAAGGTGATGCTAGATGATGATTGATGATCATGAAAAGGTGTTTGAGTAATTAAAAATGAGTTCTTGGAATTTTTCTTCTCTTTGAAAAATATTCTAAGTATGAAATCTGAATATGAACTCTCTTAATTGACCTAAAGTCAAAGTGGCATATAAATAGGGTGTCAAGATGAAGTGTGGTCGTTTTGATAAGTGACACCACTATTTTGCCTTGGGCGCTGTACGTAGAGCGCCTCTGTACAGCGCCCCAACTCTGTTCTCTCGGGAAAACAGAGTGGCGCTGTACGTACAGCGCTTGTACAGCAACCGAATTAAATCGATTAGGTCTGTACAGCGCTCGATGGGCGCTGTTCATACGGCGCTTTTGAGAGCGCCCATTGCAAAAATGCAATCCTAAGTCTAAGCATGACAAGGCAATTGGATATGCAAGATGCAATCAACATAACATGCAAGAAGAGATGTTAATGAACATTAATGCACAAAAATAAGACACAAAACATACAAGGATTAAACATATGCATGAGTTGTGAGTGTGTGCAACTATCTCTTCAGGACAAGTAAGCACATAGAAATTTACCTTCGGTGCTTATCAAGACGAGGTCTTCAAAGGGCTTTAGCAATAACACCAATACTTAAGCTGCCCTTACAAAGAACCCTAACATGTGGTTTGTCCACGAAATGAGCCAATTAACAAATGGGAACCTTACACTTTTTCTTCAGGAGATTCTTGATGGTCTTGTTGGTAGCTTCTACCAATCCATTAGTCTGAAGATGAGCTACTAATGCAAAACGGAGGTTGATACCCCACTCTTCACAGAATTCCCTAAATTTGGCATTGTCAAACTGTTTACCCAGATCAGTTATTATGGCCATCAGAGTACCGAATCGGCAGACTATGTTTTCCATGACAAAGCTCGTGGTGTTTGCCTCAGTTATCTGGGTAAGGGACTTTGCTTCCACCCACCAGGTAAAGTAGTCTATTGCCACTATAACATGCTTGGCTTGACCAGGAGCAGTAGGAAGTGGCCCGATAAGGTCCAACCCCCAGATAGCAAAAGGGTAAGGTGTGCTGATTGAAGCGAGCCTTTCCGGAGGTAAGTGGTGGAGATTTGCTGTCTTTTGACAAGGTTCACAGGATCGCGCAAACTTCTTCGCATCCTGATGTAGGGTAGGCTTGAAATAACCCATTCTGAGAACTTAGTAAGCCAGGGTCTCACCTAACACATGGTTGTCGCAGTCCCTTGCATGTACCTCATTTAGTGCCCATTGAGCGTCATCCGGATGCAGACACCTTAGTAGTGGAAGGGATTTTCCTTTATGGTAAAGGTATCCCTCTACTAGGCAGTACCGGGTTGCGGTCCTTTTGAGCTTACGTGCTTAATCCGAATCTGTAGGAAAAGTATCATTTTGGAGGTAGTAAGCTAAGGGGTCCATCCAGTAAGGAAGTCTGTTAACCGGGTTCATTTCTACTCCCCTAGCTATGCTGGGTTGGGGTAGAAGTTGGAGTGGTACCCCTCTAGGCAATGCTTGTCCTCCAGTTGCAGCAATCTTGGCCAAGACATTTGCTAAGTGATTTTTCTCTTGAGGAATTTGTTCCATCTTCATACCTTTGAATCTTGTTGCTGCTTCCCGGACTTTTTTGAGGTATGCTACCATGTTGTCACCCTTTGCCTAGTACAAACCAGATTCTTGGTTTATTACCAACTGCGAATCACTTCTAACCAGGAGGAAGTCCGCCCCCAACTCTTCAGCTACTTTCATCACTGCTAATAAGGCTTCATACTCCGCCTCATTGTTGGTGGCTTTGAACTCAAACATGAAACAATGGCTGCATTCGATCCCTTCTGGATCGGTAAGGACGATCCCTACTCCACAACCTACCTGATTTGATGCCTTATCCATGTATAGTATCCAAGCCCTGCAATCAGTGGGCCATTCCAGGGATTCTGGATCCAAGTTCGGGACTGTAGTGGTATCCGAATTGGAGGTCGTGCTGAATTCTGCTACGAAGTTGGCTAAGGCCTAAGCCTTGATGGTTGTTCATGCCTTATACTTTATATCATACTTAGTAAGCTCTAAGGCCCATAGGACCAACCTGCCTGATACGTCTGGCCTCTAGAGGAACTATCTTAATGGTTAATCTGTCACTACTGCAATGGTATGAGCTTGAACGTAAGGCCGGAGCTTTCTAGCTATAGTCACTAATGCATAGGCAAGCATCTCCAAGAGGTTGTAGTTTTTCTCAGACTTGGTCAGAGCGCGGCTCACATAGTAGATTGGTCTCTAGACCCCGTCACTACATTCTTTCACCAAGGCCTCGCTATTAGCGGTTTCTGATACTATTAAGTAAAGTTGCAACTCTTCTCCTGAAAAGGGTTTCACTAGCAAAGGCGAGCTAGCCAGGTATTTCTTCAAAGACTAGAAAGCTTGCTCGCTTTCTTAATCCCACTTCATCTTCTTACCCTGCTTAATGATTTTAAATAAAGACTTATATGTAGATCAGGATATGAAGCAGTTCATTGCTGCTATCCTGCCAGTTAATCCTTATACCTGCTGGAGGGTAGTGGGAGATCCAAGATCCATGATGGCTTTGATTTTTTTCAGGACTGGCCTTAATCCCTCTCTCATGTTCCATGAACCCAAGAAACTTTTTTGCTTCTACCCCAAAAGCACACTTAGCAGGATTCAATCTCATCTGGTTCTCCCTTATTACCTGGAAGGTCTGGCGTAAATCCTCTGGATGCTGGTCGGTCATTTGAGACTTGGTGATCATGTCGTCTATGTATACTTCCATAGACCTTCCTATCTGTTGCTTGAATAGCTTGTTCACAAAACGCTGGTAAGTAGCTCTAGCATTTTTAAGACCGAACGGCATCACCTTATAGTAGTAGAGGCCTTGCCCGGTGATGAAGCTGGTTTTATCTTGATCGGCAGGGTGCATCATGATCTAGTTGTACCCTGAGAAAGCATCCATAAAGCTTATGAGCTTGTTACCTGTAGTGAAATCAATCAATTGATCTATCTTAGGTAGAGGGAAGCAATCCTTCAGGCAGGCCTGGTCAAGGTCGGTGTAGTCCACGCACATACGCCATTTCCCGTTGGCTTTGGTTACCATGAACACATTTGCAATCCATTCAGGGTAGCGGGATTCTCTGATGAATCTGGCCTTTAAGAACTTATCTACCTCTTCCTGTATCGCGGCATTCCGCTCGGGGTTGAAGTGCCTTCGCTTCTACTTGACTGGCTTGAAGGTCGCATCTATTGCCAACTTATGAAAGGCTAAGCTAAGAGGAATACCTAGCATTTCATCATGACTCAAGGCAAAAATGTCATTGTATTCTTCAAAAAGCTCTACTAGGTTCTTCCTAACCTCACAATTCAGCGCACCTCCTACTGAAAGTTCTGGAGGCGTGTTTAATATATAAAGCTAGAGGGGGGGGGGGGGGGTGAATAGATTTTATCTAATTATTACCCAATTTTCGCGTGCATGTCAATTTTACAAAAATACCCCTACCAAGTCAAAAACACATACAAGTGTAATAAGATGCGGAAATAATAAATGACATTTGATGTTTACGTGGAAACCCTCATGGGAAAAAACCATGGGCTGTTTAGTGCGCCACACTCGGACCTCGAAATCCACTAATTGAAATGGAGTTTACAACCTATGTAGACCTCGTCTAACACTCCGGTCAATAACCCCCCACTTCTACCACTCGGGCCCTTAAAAGTGGCTCTAGTCCAATTGCTTATGTGACCACCTATTCCCGGTGTCCGACCTAATCCCGGTCAATCACACAATACTTAAATCTCTCAAAAGAGATGCACAACCCTATGTGAATATGCAATGATATCCAAATATTGCAATAAGAGCTAGGGTACTCTAAATACTTACCTAGGATTATAAGATGACAATATAATCAATCCTAGATATCACATATAGCTATATGTCATGGCATATAACTTTAGCTAAGTAAAGGATAACCAATCCTAGATACAAAGCTATCACAAAACAACACTCAATCAATTCATCACAATTAATTCTCTTTTCTTGTATTTAGCATATGATCTAAAACATACAAGTAATTTAAAAGAGATGGCTTGGTAATAAAAATATTAAAATAAGATGAAGTTAATCAAAATCTTACCAAGTAAGTTGTGATGATGCAAACCCATACATGGATGCAATCTATATAGACATAGGAGATGCAATATGAAATTTGATGCAAAATGGGTTTGATTTGAGTGATTAAAGGTGAGTTCTTGATTTGAATTTCTCTCAAATATCTTTCTTTTAAGTTTAGGGTTCTAAAGAGTCAAAGAACTTGTTCAGATAATGAGAAAGTGTGATATTTATAGACATCAAGAACAGGGCAAGTGAAAAGACAATTTTGCCCCTGAAATCGCACGATCGGCTGTTTCAAATGGCGGCCAGGCCACCGAATTGAACCGCTGAATGTCTCCCGAGAGGATCAGGAAACATTGGTGACTTCGTTCGGCGGTTTCATAACCGCCGATCAGAACCGCCGTTTTGGACCCGAGAGATATTTCAATCAGGTCTTGATCGGCGGTTTCGAACGGCAGCCAGGCCACCGAACGGAACCGCCGTTTCACCAAAAATGGTGAAACCAAAGGAGAAGCCAAAGGCATCTCCACCGGCAATCATCGCGCAAAACAAAGCACACCAATGTGCACGCGCGAACGTTTCCGAACAATCTTCGGGAAACGAATTACTCCACACTAAAAGCTAACATTACATGAAGTGCAAGTGTGGGTATTGAATGCATCATAATGCCTATCATGTCATGGCATTTCATAGAACAAGATGCAATCAATTAAATGCAAGAAGAGATATTAAATAAATCAATAAAGCACAATGCACACAAAATATAAACACAACATTCAAGAATAAGAGTTATGCATGTTGTATGTGTGTGCAACTATATCTCTTCAAGACAATGTAAGCACTAGATATATACCTTTGGTGCTTGTCCTCTTGAGGTCTTGGAAAGGGTCTTTGATCTTCAACTAATCACCTAGACTACCCTTACAACCAAACCCCAACATGTGGTTTGTCCATGAAATAAGCCAATCAACTAAAGGGAATCCTTACAATCTCCCCCTTTGGCTATTTCGTGACAAAACCACCACTCACAATGATTCCTCACAACAAAATAGAAACTACGGGTCTGTAATGATATTCTATAATACAAAGAGATGAGATAAAATAAATCTTGAAGTCTTCAATCTCTTGTAGAATAATCAATCCCTGAAAAAACAAAGTTTCTATACTTTCCAATACAAGAAAAGGTGAGATGAACCAAGTGAGATAAATCAAGCATTTGTATTTAAGAATTTAAGCACAACATCATACAATGTATGTAATGTGCAAATGCTCCCCCTCAAAAGGTTACCCCCCCTCAATAAGTATTCTCCCTAACATGCACAATTGCTACTACAATTTGCAACTCCCCTTACCACAACCTACTCCCCCTTTTTGTCATGATATAGACAAAGGAGTAGTCCCCAACCGGGTCACTCAAGGCAAAGAGAGATAGTAGCATTCTAGATATTTGCATAATCAATATAAGTCACTTTATGCAATCTCAATTAATTGGAGAGAAACAAGGAGATTTATTTAAGGAAAATGTGTGAATCAAAAAATGCTTTGCATACAAGACATGTAGCGTTTAAGTCCAAAATACCATGGTATTTGGCAAAGCAAATGACAAAGGTTTTTAATATGAATTCAAACCAATTTCACCAATGTCATGAGAGAAGCAAGAATATAGGTTTTCATTGATTTTAATTTAAGAACAACTATATCCAACTTTATAAGCCAAACATGTCATGAGCGACTTTGCACCCTACTTGATTTTTCCGGATAAGATATCCGTATGATAGTAGACATGTTCAACTAATAAAGAAAGAGAGACATTTGGATTGTAAAATCCTTGAATGGATACAAGATCCTTTTTCATTTAAGTCTCATAAGCTTTTTCACACAAGTTTTGCATTTAAAAATTGCAATCATCAAAAACATGCTTTTCAAGATTAGCATTTAGCATGTCATTTAGCAATCATCATGTCATGGAGATCATTATAGGTTATTCAAATTATATCCTATGTAAATATCTCCTAGTCCAAAAATGCATGTTTGAACATAAATATGACATGGATTGCAATACAAGCATTGATCACACTTATTGAATAGAAAATATATATACATAGTGTAACCAAGCTTACTCAAGCAACAAAAAGAGAAGCATAAGATATTTCAAATTTTTTGCACGTGACAAGAATGCAAAATAGCTCTATTTGCTTAAGATCCCCATATGGGGTCAATTTTCCATACCGCTTCAAGGAAGGGCATGAGGTCCTAAAGACCTTCTAAGTCCATCGGACCTAGTTGAACCTATTTGAGACTTGTTAGTCTCGTAGCAAGCGGGTTCATCATTTTTAATCCACTTAGGTGACACAGAGTCATTCCTAGTGGATAAAGGTTCTAGAGTATAAGATGAAAAAGGATCATGCAAATGATTTTCTTTCTTTTTGTGAAGATGCATCTTAGCTCTAGCCTTTTTCTTGTTAATCATGCTTTTAGCTCTACACATTTCAATGTAATGCAAGCAACTTGGTATAATATGACCAACAATACCACAAAAATGACAAGTAGGGATAAAGTTAGGAATCATACCATTCCCTTTAGCATGGATAGGTGCTTTCCCTTGTCGTTGTGGTTGTCTTAGTTGTTGGATAGGATCTCTCCTCCTTTGTTGATAACCAAGACGAGGTAGCTTGCTTGTCTGAGCTTGCATGATTGAACTCTTCCCATTCTGTTTTTGAGTTTGAGGGAAGATAGTGTGAGGAGCCCTTTGGGTGTGAGCTTGAGCTTGACCTTTTGGTGCCTCAAACACTTGGGCACTTCTTGAACACTCTCCTAGGTCCATCTTCTTCCTAGGGTGTTGAGGAGGAGGGGACATATTGAAGTTCATGTCCATGACAAAGGATGTCTTGCTTGTGGAGGAGGCATCCTTGTCATCAATGTAGCCAAGACCTCTCTTGTCACTTGGCTTTCTTCCAACTCCCAACATGTGGTCAAGCATCTTGGTGCTTGAAGTCATCTTAGCCATTAAGACCTTAACTTCTTCAAGCTCTCTTTTCAGCTCTTCTTCTCTCCTCTTAGATAAGGCTAAGTTGTCTTTTAGCTTATTTTCATCCGCCATGGATCTCACCACTTCTTCACACAAGTGGTCTACTAGTGTTGAAAGCTCTAGATTCTCTTCTTTTAATCTTCTAATTTCTTTCTTGTTCCTCATCATCGAGCTCTCAACTTTGACTTTGTAGTCATTAAGATCCATACCCTCCACATATCCAATTGTGGAGTTAGATGACAAATATTCAACACTTGTGCCATCTCCTATAATCTCCATTTCACCAATGGAGTCATCTCCTTCCTCAAGATCATCAAATTTGTCTCTTGATGAGGAATGAGCCAAATCCCGATGAGTAGCTACACCAACTACTTCTATACCTAGTTCTTCTTGGGGATCACAAGGAAAAGCAACTTTGCCATCTTCTTCAACTTCTACACTCTTGGCTCCAAATTCCGTGTAGATGATGGCAAGTTCTTCATCACTTGAAGGATTTTCATCATCTTCATATTTATCCCATAAGGTGGCCAACGCCTTACCTTTTCTTCTATCCTTCAAGTTTCCACACTCCGGGGAGATATGCCCGAATCCTCCACATTCGTAGCAATAAGTCCCCTCTCTTGAAAACACTCCTTGGTTTGACTTGTCATTGAGTCCCATGTCTTCAATTGAGATACCCTCCTTCTTGTCATGCTTCGAAGTCTCCAAAGCAATTGTCTTTTTCTTCTTAGGAGGTGAGGTGGTTAACTTCTTCTTTGGAGGTGAGGTGGTTAATTTCACAAATCTCCTAAAACTCTCTTGTAAGAGAGACATCTCCTCAACGGAGTCAATTTCTTCTCTCACAAAATCACTCATAGTGTTTGCGTTGAATGAATGCAAATGAGAAGAATGCACAATGTATGAAATCAATCAAATACATACAAAATGCAAAACACACCAACAATGAGCAAAAGATCACCTAAGTATCTCTAGAAACCTGCTCTAATACCAATTGAAAGTTCTGGAGGCGTGTTTAATATATAAAGCTAGAGGGGGGTGAATAGATTTTATCTAATTATTACCCAATTTTCGCGTGCATGTCAATTTTACGAAAATACCCCTAGCAAGTCAAAAATACATACAAGTGTAATAAGATGAGCGGAAATAATAAATGACACTTGATGTTTACGTGGAAACCCTTACGGGAAAAAACCACGGGCTATTTAGTGCGCCACACTCGAACCTCGAAATCCACTAATTGAAATGGAGTTTACAACCTATGTAGACCTCGTCTAACACTCCGGTCAATAACCCCCCACTTCTACCACTCGGGCCTTTAAAAGTGGCTCTAGTCCAATTGCTTATGTGACCACCTATTCCCGATGTCCGACCTAATCCCGGTCAATCACACAAGACTTAAATCTCTCAAAAGAGATGTACAACCCTATGTGAATATGCAATGATATCCAAATATTGCAATAAGAGCTAGGGTACTCTAAATGCTTACCTAGGATTATAAGATGACAATATAATCAATCCTAGATATCACATATAACTATATGTCATGGCATATAACTTTAGCTAAGTAAAGGATAACCAATCCTAGATACAAAGTTATCACAAAACAACACTCAATCAATTCATCACAATTAATTCTCTTTTCTTGTATTTAGCATATGATCTAAAACATACAAGTAATTTAAAAGAGATGGCTTGGTAATAAAAATATTAAAATAAGATGAAGTTAATCAAAATCTTACCAAGCAAGTTGTGATGATGCAAACCCATACATGGATGCACTCTATATAGACATAGGAGATGCAATATGAAATTTGATACAAAAAGGATTTGATTTGAGTGGTTAAAGGTGAGTTCTTGATTTGAATTTCTCTCAAATATCTTTCTTTTAAGTTTAGGGTTCTAAAGAGTCAAAGAACTTGTTCAGATAATGAGAAAGTGTGATATTTATAGACATCAAGAACAGGGCAAGTGAAAAGATAATTTTACCCCTGAAATAGCACGATCGGCGGTTTCAAACGGCGGCCAGGCCGCCGAATGTCTCCCAAGAGGATCAGGAAACATCGGCGACTTCGTTCAGCGATTTCGTAACCACCGATCAGAACCGCCGTTTTGGACCCGAGAGATATTTCAATCAAGTCTCGATCGGCGGTTTCGAATGGTGGCCAGGCCACCGAACGGAACCGCCGTTTCACCAAAAATGGTGAAACCAAAGGAGTAGCCAAAAGTATCTCCACCGGCGATCATCGCGCAAAACAAAGCACACCAACGTGCACGCATGGACGTTTCCGAACAATCTTCGGGAAACGAATTACTCCACACTAAAAGCTAACATTACATGAAGTGCAAGTGTGGGTATTGAATGCATCATAATGCCTATAATGTCATGGCATTTCATAGAACAAGATGCAATCAATTAAATGCAAGAAGAGGTATTAAATAAATCAATAAAGCACAATGCACACAAAATATAAACACAACATTCAAAATAAGAGTTATGCATGTTGTGTGTGTGTGCAACTATATCTCTTCAAGACAATGTAAGCACTAGATATATACCTTTGGTGCTTGTCCTCTTGAGGTCTTGGAAAGGGTCTTTGATCTTCAACTAATCACCTAGACTACCCTTACAACCAAACCCCAACATGTGGTTTGTCCACGAAATAAGCCAATCAACTAAAGGGAATCCTTACACCTACCTTCACTACCTTGGTTGGATTGTCCTTTCTAGCAGGTATTTCTTCCAACTATTCCATGGGGTGCCCACTCATCCACCCCTACTTTTCCTCTTCTGTCTCTTCTATAATCATATCTGGTACCTCTCCTTCTTCCAGGACGTAATGATCCTACTCTGGTACCTCTCGGCTTGATTCACTGGTTACATGTGCACACTGCTTGGCTAGTGCGGTAGGGTTGGTGGATACTGCATAATAGCTGCAGGCTGCTTGTTGATCCCCTCGGACTTCTCCTACCTCGGTTCCAACTGGAAACTTCAGTATGTTATGGTAGATGGATAGTACTCCCCTAATTCTTGACAGGAAGAGCCTTCCTAAAATTGCATTATAAGCAGACGGGGTATCAACCACAATGAATTCTGCCATTATGTTTTGCTGAAAAGAAGCTTCTCCGATTACTACCGGTAAGATCTGTGTGACCTAACTGGCATTATGGAGTCCCCGGTGAAACCATACAAGGGTGTGGTGCAACTATTGTAGAAGGGGTGCTTCAGGTTGAGCTTTTCTAGTGCTCCTTTGAACAGAATATCAACGCTGCTTCCAGTGTCTATCAAGACGCGGTGAACCCGGTAATTAGCTATCTGTACTGTGATCACCATCAGATCATCATGTGGTTGAATTGTGTTGTAGACATCCTCCTCCATGAAAATGATCTAGGCAGAGCGAGGATAGTCTTGGGATCCCCTGGAGACCCGGAGTATATCATGACCAGTAGTAAGCCTTGGGATCTTCCTAGAATGGTCCTTCCTCTAGTTGTTAAAAGTCCCAGCAAATGTCGGACCTCCACTAATGGTGTGAATGACTTGGATCTGTTGCATCAAGTCTTTTCCCGTATCTTTTCTCCTTTCTTCTACATCCCGCATCTCTCCTTGTACCTCCTTCCCCTCCTTGATGCTATCCCGTACCTATTGTAAAAATTCAATCAAGAGTCCCCCCTTTTCCAATCCCTCGATCTGGTTAGGGAGGCTGTAGCACTTAGATGTGTTATGGCCCATGTTCTCGTGGAATTCACAGTACTTATAGCGATTCCTTTGATCAGTCGGGATCTTTATAGAACCGAGCTTCTTGAGCAAACCCTTGTTGCGGATGGCAAGGTATATAGTCTCTTGGGATGCATTAAGATGGGTGTAATGGTTGTAATAGTCCTCTTCTCCTACTATCCGTGCTACCTCTCTTGGTGGAGGCGTTGTTCTAAAAGGGCTCCTCCTCACAGGATATCTGTTCTGATGTTAGGAAGGAGGTGGTGGCTAGTAGGTAGACCGGTTTGGAGGATGATTCTGGAATTTCTTTACAGTTGCGGGCTTTAGAGCCTCTTTCTTTGGACGCTTGGCTGATCGGGTTTCATCGTGCTCGACCTTGACCCAGAGCTGTTCGTCTATGTCCATCTGCTCCAATGCCCTGTCATCGGCCTCTTAGTAAGTCTTAGGCGGATGCTTGGCAAACGATCGGAACAATTTGCCAGCCCACAGGTTCCTTCTGAAATTAGTCAAGGTCTCTTTCTCAGTAAACACTCCCATCTGGATCACTTTTTTGTGGAACTTCTCTACATAGGATCTTAGTGTCTCTCCCCACTCCTAGATCACGTATTGAAGTAGGACGGGGTCCTTGGGACAAGGCTTGATCCCCTGAAATTGAGTACAAAAATCTGTAGTAAGCTTTGTAAATGAATCCACACTACCTGGAGGTAACTTTCTGAACCAGGTCTTGGCACAATCTGGTAGGGTTGAAGGGAACATCCTCCATATCGCTGACCGGGTAGCATTCCGGACCTCCATCTGGTGGACAAAACTCTCCACGTGACTCACGGGGTCTTTCGATCCAAAATATTTTTCAGCAGGCATCTTGAATTTAGGGGGTAACTATGCTTCTTTGATTCTCCTAGAGAAGGGTGCATTCATCTCCCCCAAGGGATTCTTCTGAGTACTCCGGTGCTTCCCCTTCCTCGGCTCTTTAAGTTCTTTCGCCATTTTGGCCATTTGGTCTTTAAAACACTTGGACCCATCGTGCCTGGATCGGGCTACTGAGCTTTCATTATCTGAAGTTTCAGATACAACGATTGCCTCCCTACGTTCCTCCTTCTAAGGCTGGCTACCTCGCGGGTTTCTCCTAGGCCCGGTACTACCACCAACATCGGGCTGTGGAGCCCTCTTCTCTGCTACTGGTTTAGTCACTAGCTGGTTCTTTCTAAAAGGAATGTCAAACGTTGATTTCACCTATTGGGGTCTGAAATCTCCAAGATGATTTGGAACTGGCAATGGCGGTCCGAGTCTGTCAAAAACTGGTACCTGGGTACTTGGTCCAACTTCTCCTACGAGCCTGGGTGCTTCAAAGGGTATACTTTGGGCGATCATCCGGAGGCGGATGCTTTCCACATAGGCAGCAACATGCTATTCCATAGTATCCTGATTTATGTCCTGGATCGTGGGGTCTTGGGGCACAAGGCCCGCATTGGGTGGATGAAAGTATACAAACGTAGTTAAATTACTTAAGGCATACCTAGAGGGGCGGGCGGGGGGGAGGTGTGAATAGGTTTTTACACCTTTTTTCATTCCCTTAAACAAACTCTCGTTTGTCCCTTAAGGTAGCCTTACACACAACAAAATAAACTAAGAAAGACATACATAGACAATATGAGAATATAATCATGTGCACAAGGTATAAGTATATCACCTAGTTGTGTGAGGTATAAAAACAAATAAACACAACAACAAATAAAGCTTGTATTTCAATAAATGTTCAACGAGTTACAAGAGTGATCAAATATCACTATACAAAAATTACAATATACAAAAGAATCAAATATACAAAAATGATCAAAAGAATAAATTCACAAATCACACTTTACAAATACTTGCTTCACTATACATCACAAGTAAGTAATATGAAACAAGATAATAACATATACAAATAAAATATAAAAGATAGAGATAGGAAGAATTAACACAAGAGATTTTTTAACGTGGTAAAACCTCCAAAGAGGAAACATCCACGGGTTGAAATACAACCATTAGGGTACTATATATATTGGATGATAAAAATAGAGAATCCACAAAGTGACCAATCTTTAGCTCACCCAACCTAGTGGAGTCTAAGTCTACCCAACCCTATTGGAAAGTATGAGATCCCTCAATGATGCGAAACCACCATATATTGGACAACACACAAAACCAACATCGATGGAAGATTAGAAATTCCTCAAGAGTGCATACACCTCCTGTGTACCCCGCTCTTTTGGAGTCTATGTCTAACCATACGCCTAGGCCTACCAATATAATAGCCAACTCCCTATCCAAGGCACTCTTGCCTCTAGGGAGCCTTCCATGCATGACTATCCGAGTCCTCCCGACTCTAGCCATGACTTCTTGCTTACCTATCCGAGTCATCCCGACTCTAGGCAAGTCTTCTTGCTTGGCTATCCAAGTCATCCCAACTCTAACCAAGACTTCATGCCTTTTACAAGGACTTTCTAGTGTGATCATGTGAATGCAAATGATGCAAACAATCAATTCAACATAGAACATGTGATCAATACATTCCATGGTACAAATAGACCTAAACATGTGATATCACAAGTAATAAAAGTCTAGATGCAAAATACAAGAATAAAACCTAAAGCATGTGTAAACACCAAACACATAAGCTCAAAGTCTTATTCACACATACAACACTTGAACAAAATATATTCATGAAGTATAAGTTCAAGATGCTATCAATATACAATAAAATGCTAGATATATGAGATTTAAATCAATCAATATTCTAGCCAAAAATATAGAGCAAGGATTCAAGATATAAATCAATCAAATCCTAGATTGCTCTAAAACACATACAAATACAAAAATCCTAGATTTCATCAATCAAAGGATCAAATCAAATCTCAAGGTCATTTATCACAAAATTGATTCAATCAAGTCACAAACAACCTAAGATGCCATTCTAATCACAATACAACTCACAAACATATGAAAAACCTAGAATCATAGAAACTAGTCCACATTTGTCTCTAAATAGAATTTTGATTAGAATGATTATGAAGCTTGAAAGGAAATATTTCACGGTGTGTTTTCTTTATAAAGCTAGAGGATGGGGGGGTTGAATAGATTTTAAACAATATTACCCAATTTTCACGTGCATGTCAATTTTACGAAAATACCCCTAGCAAGTCAAAAATACATACAAGTGTAATAAGATGCGGAAATTAAATAACACTTGATGTTTATGTGGAAACCCAACCACTGGGAAAAACCACGTGCTGTTTAGTGAGCCACACTCGGAACTCAAATTCACTAAATGTGCAAAACGATTACAACCTAATCCCGGAAGTAATCACACACCTACCTAATCCCGGTATAAGTGAACCTATTCCAATTGCTTATGTGACCACCTATTCCCAGTGTCCGACCTAATCCCGGTCAATCACACAAGACTTAAATCTCTCAAAAGAGATGCACAACCTATGTGAATATATCATGATATTCAAATAACAAAAAAGGCTAGGTAACCTTAGATGCTTATCTAGGATGATGAATTTGCAATTAAAGCAATCCTAGATATTAATGGCTAAATGACATGTCAAATAGCATAGATAATCATAGATTATAAAAACCTAGATATCTATCAAAATACAACACTCAATCAAGAAACAACACACAATCTCTATTTTGTATCTAGATGATATTATAACAAGATACAAATAATATAAGAGATGTCAATGATAAATCAAACACTAAAATTAGATGAGATTAGTGAAGAACTTACCAAAGAAAGTGTGTTGACCAAAACCCATGCAAGCAAGCATCCTAACTATGCTAGAAAATGCTAGATGATTTTTAATGCATATGGAAATGGTTTTGAGTGATCAAAGATGAGTTCTTGATGAAAAAGCTCTCTTTGAAAATACTCTCAATTAAAAATATGATTTTTTGAGTTATATTAATGACCTAAGATCAAAGAGGCATATATATATGATGTCCAATTGAAGCTATGTCATTTTGGAAAGTTTCCAAAAAGTTTCTGCGCAAACCGCTCTACGTAGGGCGAATTTTGGGTGGGTGTAGGGTGGATTGAAATATCAATCAAGTGCCCGCTCTAAGTAGGGCGGGTGAACAGCGGATTGGGCGCGACAGTGCATCAGCTTCAACTTCAAGTGCCTCAAAATATGACCAAACGACATCGAAACCTTTCATATGATATATCGTTGGAAAGGTGTGGATGTCTACTTTCTACTCCAATTTATGGAATGACATTTTGATATCTGTAGAAACAGTTATGGTTAATAGAGTGACCAAAGGTCAGAAACGGACAACAACATAGTTGCCCTGTTTTGGTGGTCACTTTGGAGATTTCAAAACCAATCCAAACGGTCATGAAATATTACGAATAATATACCGTTGGAAAGGTATGGGTGTCTAGTTTGTCCAGAAGTTTACAAAACTCAATTTAAATCCTTTTATAAAAAGTTATGGTCACAAGACCATACAAAGGTCAGTTTTAAAAAACATTTAAAACATTGAAATCCAATCTTTTGAAACTAGACACTATACTCCAAACAATCAAACCAAAGCTACCACTTATCCAAGAGAAGAATGAGACCTTCTCAAGTGGTCAACTATCGTGCTAAGACATGCACACCATCGTGCAAGCACGGACGTTTCCGAACATCCTTCGGGAAACGAATTATACCACACTTAAAGCTAACATACATGAAGTGCACGTGTGGGTATTGAATGCATCCTAATGCCTAACATATCATGGCATTATCATAGAACAAGATGCACTCAATTCAAACATGCATGAATAAAATTCATGACTTTGCATTCTAATGCCTAAACATGTCATGGCATTTCAATAAACTAGATGCAATTAATTTAATGCAAGAAGAGATATTGAATAATCAATAAAGCACAATGCACACAAAATATAAACACAACATTCAAGAATAAGAGTTATGCATGTTGTGTGTGTGTGCAACTATATCTCTTCAAGGCAAAGTAAACACTAGATATATACCTTTGGTGCTTGTCCTCTTGAGGTCTTGGAAAGGGTCTTTGATCTTCAACCTTAAACACCTAGACTACCCTTACAACCAAACCCCAACATATGGTTTGTCCACGAAATAAGCCAATCAATTAATGGGAATCCTTATAAAGCTATCTTTCACAATAGCTTTCACCAAACATAAACATACATATAGAAGAAGAAACCCCAAGCAAATTGAAGGTTAAAAAGAAAGAAACCCCATAGATAAGACCAATACCTTTGATTCACGTGCTGGTTCGGATTTCTATGTGGAACCACCATAAAACTCTATCAAACAGCCACCAAATCACTTGGAAAAGGTAGAGTACTCGATTATAAACGTTCTCCAACTTGAATCACTCAAATCTGACTTCGTATGAAGAAGTTATGGTGTTAGGAAGATGAGAAAACTAGGGAGAAAATTCTGACGGGAAAGTTTCAATTTCTCTTCTTGAAATGAATTGGAGGGAATTGAGGGAAATAAAAAGGAGGAGAGAGAAGGCAAATATTGGCCAACCACAAGAGGCCACATCAGCCCAGCCTCGTGGGGTGCGCGTGGGCCACACGGGGGCAGAGAGCCCCTCTGGCCGTGGGGCCCACGGCACACCTACGGCGTGGGCCACACGTGGCCTTTTGGCCACTTACGCCCTTGCGCGCTTCCTCACTTTTTTCAGCCGTATCTTAGGCATCTGAACTCCCATTTTGAATCCGTTTTTGGATTACAAACCGTGACTCCCTCACACACGACGAAGACTACACAAATTTGAAAATTGGTTGAGAAATCATCTCAGAAAACGATGATGAAGTCAACTCAACGAATGAGAACGAAAAGTAGCGTAGCTACTTCGTTTGGACTCAAAATTAAATGAATGAGTAACCGAAATGACCGAAACTCAATAAGAAATCATAATAGAGCACATTCAAGTCCAAATACAAAAATATAGAAACATACAAACTCAAAGACACATACATATGCTATTTCCTAGACATAGTCCTAGAACATGCAATAAGTAAAGTTTGTCAAGATAGTATAAATGCATGAGCATATATTATCAAGTGTGTGAAAGTGATATATAAATGATGTTTAACCATGACGGAACACACAAGGATGTCATGTGTGTGTGTGTGCCTAGCCTTGTAAGAGATATGAGGTCTTATATTACCTTTGATGATCAATGATGCACATATCTCTTTAATGTCGGCTTCTTGCATGAATTGTGGTCGAGACATTCTTTGTCTTCTTAAATCTTCAATATATGAACCACTAAACATTACAAGAGAAACACGTTTTGATATGGAATTAATGCCAACACAAACTATAAACCTAACAGTGGAGGAACTGGTGCCGGGATATGGCTTCTAGATCCCCTTCCCTTCCTTTGGTTTCTCTGAATGGAAGCGAGGGAATGGGGTCCCGATGGGTCGGGCTGCCCCTAAAAGGATCAAAGTCTCATCTTCTGTGACTTCTGGGTAGAGCTAGGTAGCTTTTGTAAATGATATGGGAGTAGGTCCCCATAGACGGCGCCAAAAGTGTTAACGAAAAATTGTCATTGGGGTGATTTTCCAATTAACAATTCTTATGATTGTAATCGGGGTAGGTCATGGTCGGAGTGGTACCACGTAGTTCGATACCTATGAGTACTCGGTAAAACAACTAAAATACAATAAAGATGAATCAAAATATAACGTCAATAGAGATCATATATAACTCATTTTATTGATAATAAACACGTAATTGGAATACAATGGAGATTTTCAGTTATCATAATAGGAGGGTTAAAACATAGTTGGCGATGGAGATGGCGATGGAGATCTCGTGCATGTCAATAAGTGGAAAAGAAAACTGTAGGGTTTTGGACTCAAGTTCCAGTCCCTTTTTCTGTCTAGTATCAAATTATATATATATATACGTCCCATTACTTGCTGTGCACTCCCCTAAATTCAGTCTAGTGACCTAGCAATTTACGGGACGTTACGTGGCAATAAGCAAGAAGATCGTAGGATTGATTCAAGGAATCAAGCGATCCCTTTTTTGGCGGAATTTGATAGAGTTGACTTTGCTTTCAAATAGAACTCTTGAATGACAGGAATAAATCAATTTCCTTGTTATTTAAACATCAACATCTCACTGTCCTTCTTTGTAGCTTGATCTTGGCGTACTTGATCCTACCTTGATATTTTGTTAATCTGATACTCTTACTGCTTAATTGGTTGGCCTTAGGAGGGATTTGGGTACATAGGCATCCCACCTCCTACTGGATCAGGGTATCATTGTATCGGGGTATCGGGATACCGGGTTAGTGTGCTAGTGGGATACTAGGATTTTGTAGTAGTGGAGTCCTTAGGAACTTAGCTTCTGTGTTTCCTAGTACCTTGGAGTCTAGGAGCCCTTGATCTTGATTTGGATTGGTGGAAGACGTACCCGGTCAATTTAGTAACGGGGTACTGGGTTGCTCTTCTATGATACCTTTCTGCCTCAAATATTCTCTAGTGTGGATAGAAAATTCTTCTTTGAACCCCTGCCATTTTTGGCGGCTAACAGATTGTTTTACCTAGGGAACATTTAATGAAGCTGAAATTTAAATTGTCTTGGATTAAATGGTAACCTCCATAACAAGTTTGTAGGTAAACAATAGGTAGCGGTGTTTAGTACACCATTGTTCTATAGCCTAACCTCTCTCTCTCTCTCTCTCTCTCTCTCTCTCTTTATATATATATATATTTATATATGTGTGTGTGTATATATATATTACTTTAGTAAAAAACCAAAATATTCATAAGTTTTTTTTTTCTTTAACTATTAATTAGAGATTGATCGTGAAAGTATAGAGATAGGATTTTTTTTTTTTGAACAATGGAGAGAGAGAGAGCGAGAGTAATTAGGAGAAAGTGTTTAATATGGTAATAATAGATTTAGGAAAGAGAGTTTAATACGTAATATTTAATCTAATGATTTAGGAGAGAGAATTTCTTTTTCTTTTTTTAATAATTTAATTAGTTTGGAGTATTTTTAGAATTTTTTATCTTGTTTAGTAGTTTTAATTCAGGTTAAAATTGTCATTAATAAAAAATTAAATTTGAATGTAAATAGATAATTTATGGATTGTAAGGAGAAACTCACTTTAATAAAAAAATTTAATTACAAAAATATCCCAATAAAAATTTACCAAAAAGGACAAATTAGTTTATTTAAAAAAAAACAAAATACTATGTACATCCATTAATTACACTCATATCTTCAACCATATCTCTTTATTAAAAAAAAAAAAAAAAAATTTAAAAAAAACATTGATTAAACCCTTTAAAGTATCAAAATCTCTTTATTATCTTTTTTTTTTTTTTTTTTTTGAACAATGGTATCACATTAGTCAATCATATACTCTACTTGAGAATTGGGAACAAAGACATAGACTACACAAACTGAACACCTAAAACGTTGTTCCAAATTCCAACTCATAAAATATGTAAACACCTAGCATTAGACATATCGTTGGTTCCAGTTCCGACGATTCAGTTCCTTTTTTTTTTCTTTATATTTAATCTTATTTAATAAAAAAAAATTGGACATATAAAATTGTAAATGTATTTTATAGGGTCACCCGAAAATAAAAGAAAATAAATAAATGACAAATTAAAATAAAACTATAAAAATGTAAAATTGGCCTTGCACTTAACTTTTACCACAATTAAGTTGCCTACGTATCCTCTTGGGGTTTAGAGAAATCAAAGGCCACGTAGTTCTCTTACCTTTTATTGCAGGTTTGGTGATGACGTGGACTAATCGTTGTCATGAACATTCGTTCCACTTTCAGGTTGGTCATCTTTGAAGAAATCGTAAAGTTCCTCTTGATCGATTTCTTGTTGTCTATTTTGCACCTTCATCCAATCATCAACACAAGCTTGTATCTGAATTGATTTCGGACTCAAAAGTGAACATCTTGCTTCCAGAATATTCCCACTGGCGTTGAACTCTTGTTCTACCACCACCGTAGAAATTGGTGTTGAAAGAATTTGTTTGGCTATCATAGCTAAGACTGGAAAGTACCTTTCATGCTCATTCCACCAATGTAGGATATCAAATTTTTTAACTTCAATGTCTTCTATAAACTCAAAAGGGGTACCTAGATAAGATTCAATCTCAGAATACGTGATAGAGCCTGATGAAGAAGAACCTCATAATTTTTTAGTTTTTTTGGATAACAGATTATACCCTAAACTCTTAAATCTGGCGGATGATGGGAAATGAGATACATTTTGAGTTTGTAGAACATCTATGTTCAGTGATGGACCATAAACTCTAAGATATTCATCATATAACTCATACAATAATGTCTTAATTCTAGAGCAACACATATCAACATCATAATCTATTTTTAAACCTTGTTTATAATAAGCAGTTAGATATTCAGACAAATTTTCTAATCTACAACATGGATAAAAACACATGGCAATCAAATAAATATTTGGAAACTCCCTATAATAGTCTAACCATTTTCCTTTATAGTAGTAACGGACTCTGGTAATTGTGGGTCGGATGCACAATAAGCAAAGGCACCTTCATAGCTTCGGTCTGCCCATTGGTTTGTGGGTGAGCAGGTGTTGCATAATAGTTTTTGATGCGATACATCTCGCACATCTCTCTGAAGTTGTCACTGTCGAATTGGATTTTGTTGTCAGTGATGATTGTGTATGGAATCCCAAATCGATAAATGACAGCCTTGCAAGAGGAGAAAGAATCTCAATACCTAAGCATCCTTTAAGTAATGTCCTTTTGAAGACGAATTTGCACGAGAAGTCACCAGCCATCCTTCAAGCTCGAAATCTCACGAACCACCTAGGCAACTAATCAATAAAAACAAAGAGAGTTTTGTTATGGAATCAAGCCAACACAAATCTAAAACCTAACAATGACAATGCTCAACACTAACCATAATGCTCCTCCTTGATTTGAAACACCCATTTATTTTGTAGGGTTGTCTTTCCTTCAAGCAACTCGACTAACTCCTAAGTGTGACTGGATATAAGCAACTTCATCTCATCCTTCATCGCAAGCTCTCACTTGCTCTTATCTTCTACCTGACATGCCTCATCATCGCATTAAGGTTCTCCTACATCTATTAGCAACATGTATTACAAATACCTTATATTCAGTACATGTGGGCAAGTGGTTCTTCGCAGTGTGCTTTGGGACTGTGGAGATCTTCTCAAAGCATTCCCAACTTGCAAATTCAGCACTCTCTGACTGATCGGATTTTATGTTACTGGAACTTCATCATGTGTTATAGGTTCTTTAACCTAGGGCTGCGCACCTTGCTCTTTAATTTTCTAATTACCACATTCCACGATCCTACCACCTGATACATCCGGTGACCCAAAGTAGTTTACCTCTCCCTGCTCAAATGTCTGTGTGTTCCTATCATTGTACATAACTTTCTCATTGAAGAAAACATCTCTACTACTAATCATCTTATGGTGTTAGTCGTCCCATAGTTTATACCTAAACTCATCTTCACCATAACCCACTAAGGTGCACTTCACTAATTTGGCATCCAACTTGCTCCTTGCATGATCACCTACATCTATATAAGGGACACATGATTGCGCTCCAAATGTTCACATTTAGCGCTCCCTTTTCCTATCTTTTTGTGCTTGTTTCTCGAGTAAAACCGGGTATTTAACGGATAAATAAGTGTTTCAGGTGATTAGGAAAGTTCAGGGGCATAATTGTCATTTTTGACAATTCAGGGGCAAAAGTGCAAAATTCAGAACTTTATTGCAAATTTTTTGAATAAGGGAAAGCTCAAGGGTGCTGATTGTAATTAGCCAGCCAACCCACAGCGTCAACCCACGTCACCCCCTGGAACGACGTCGTTTCGGCCCTGCTTGCATCACGCCTGACGGCACGCTGACGGTAGGTCGTCTTCTAGCTGCAGTCGGGTCGACCCGACCGCCCAATGACCCGGTTCAGATCCGACAACCCAGTCGTGACCCGGTGACTGACCCGGCCATTTTTGATCATTTTTCGGCCATTTTTCCGGTGATTTCCTACCCAGATCGGCAGCCCTCTTCTCGCCGGTCATGAAGGACCCACTTTCAAGCTCCCATGCAAAGATTTCCATCTCCTTCAAGTACTCCAAACCTCCATGGCCATTCAAGCTTCAAGAACATTCCAGCGGCCATTCTCCCGCGAACCAGAACGTTCAAGCTCGCCAAATCTCAGTGGTTTCATGCAGCGGGAAAGTACCCGCAATCTAGAAGGAAGAAACTTGCTGCCGACTTCATTTTCTCCACCGTGAGCTTCGACGGCGGGCACAAACCCACCGGCCAGGGAATCCAAGCTCGCCGAGATGACCGACTTGGAGGATATTTCGTCCAAAACTTCCCCAAAACAGTTCCCTATATATATTCATCCTTTGTAAACCTAAAACACACCTCCCAAATATCCAAATTACACCCAAATAGTTTAGTTTAGCTTAGAGTAACTTAACTCTCACCACACCCACACCACCTTAGTTATTTTATGTAACTAAATATTGATGTTGGGAATTTGGTGTACTTTGTATATTATCTATTCTATTGTTGATTTTCTATGTTGAGCTTTAATTCATATATGTGTTGATTGAATTGAATAAATTGATTAACATATAATACAATTTAGACCATGCATGAATAACTCTTGATGTATGCATCTTGATTAAATGTTTTAGACTATCCTAGGTAATCCATAGAAATCAACTAATTGATTGGGTGATTGCACTTGTACACCAATATCCCAACATCCCAAGTCTCATTACCACTTTTGCGAGACCATTGCATTAGATGGTAATTAGTTAGTTAATTAGTTTAGTTAGTGTAATTTAGATTAAAAATGATCTTAGTGTAATTGTTGTTTAGTTAGTTATAATTGATGTAGTATAATTTAGTTAAAATGCCATCTTAGTTTAATTTAGTTATTAGTTAGTTTAATTGCTTACTTGCCATCCTCTTAGTTTAATTGCTTTCATGCCCTCCTCACCATTTACTTTTCTTGCATGTAAATATGTTGTAATTAGTGTAAATAGTATAGAATATATATATAAGACTAGAACCGATAAAAGGTGCCTCACATTTCCTATGGAACGAACCGTACTTGCCGCTATGCGATCGTAACGATCCGTGCGCTTGCGGATAAACCCATACGCCCATTATTTATGGTAGTTTATAGAACTATCCAGTGGCGCATCAACACACCCAAACACTTTCCAATGAGAAAGCTTCACCTCTTTACCAGTCCAGATCTCTTCTGGTATAGAGAGATCTAAAGGCTTTGATGGTCCTCTGTTGATCAAGTACGCCCATGTATTCACTATTTCTGCCCAAAACTATTTTGATAACCCTAACTGTAGTTGCATGCTTCTGGCTCTCTTGGTCGATGTTATGTACATTCGTTTTGCATTAGCATTCTACTGCGGTGTCCCGGCACCGTTCTTATGAGCTTTATCTCACTCTAGTAGCAACCCTTCTTGAACTTGTTGTCTTCGTACTATCCACCATTGTCTGAACGAAGCTTCTTGATCTTCAAATCTGCCTAATTCTCAACCATAGCTTTAAACTTCTTGAAAGCCTCAAACACATCAGACTTGTGTCATAAGAAGTAAACCCACACCTTCCTTGAGTGAACTTTGATGAATGTGACAAAGTACTTGTTAACCACCAAAATTGGTAAAGGATCAAAGAAGAATTTTCCATCCAAATTCAAGGTTGAAAGAATTACCACGCAAAATCCAGTACCTCGATACCGTGCAGACCCAATATCCTGATACTTTGTTGTTTTGATATCCCGTTACAACACCAGCCGGTGTCCAGATACCCAAACATAACGATACCTCGAATTTCATAAAAGGGGTAAGCTATCTCGATCGTTTCCTAAACCAGCTGACCAGACAAATAAAGCACCATGAAGAACAGATTGTAAAGGTAAGTCTAGCACGCTCAAAAGACAGTTTTAAAGCAACAATAAAATGCCACCGTTCAAGACAAATAAAGAATTATGCTCATTCCCGCCACTAAGAGTTCTATTTGAATTGGGAGTCAACTCTCTCACAATCTGCCAGAGAAAGAATCACTTGATTCTAGGGATCAATTCCTAGAAGGAAATAAGGGATCTTCTCGCCAATCGCTACAGAACGCCCTGAAAATCTCTAGGTCACTAGACCGAAGTTATAGGAGTGCATGGCAAGAAACAAGACCTATATATACATCGTATTATCACAAAGAAAGGGAGGCAATTCTAGGTCCCAAACCCTACTTGATATTTTCCACTTATCGACATGCACGAAAGCACCATCTCCAATAAAACCCTTACCTCCATCACTGTCGCCATATGAAGATCTTTACTGTATTTCCGTTTAATGTTTACCATCAATAAAGAATCATATAGTTACGTTATTTTTCATTCATCATCACCGTCACCTTTTTACTGGTTTTATTAGGAAGCTAAAGGTATCGAACTACTTGATACCTCTCCGACTGAGATCTACCTTGATTTCAATCATTATAATTGTTAATTGGAAAAATCACCCCAAGTGACAATTTTCGGTTAACAGTATTGTTTACCTCCGACGGATGAGACTGAAGCTAGACCACATACATTGGTGTGCATTAGTTCCAGCTTCTTCTTTACCGATACTGTTCTGGTCTTCTTGAATCTCACTCACTTCTAATTCCCAAGAATCAGCTCTCACATAAATCAACCTCAATGGATTTCAACCTTGGTAGTTTACCTCTCGAATGCAGACACCTCAACCCCTGACTACTCATGTGCCAAAATCTCTAGTGCCTCAAATTTAGATACTCCCTCTGCCACTACATCCGATTTATACCCATCGGTAATCGTGTAAATTGACTAGTTCTTAGTTCCTTGGGTGACTGTGAAAGTGACCCATTCTTAGCTCCCTTCGAGATCTTCCACTAATCACTTGTGAAAGTCGTCACATACCCATCTGACGATAGCTGCCCTATAGAGATCAAGTTCTTCCTTAAGTACGGTACGTGTCTCACATTGTCAAGCTTCCAAACTAACTCATTTAGTTAAATCTTCATATCTTCCTTCCCGATAATGTCGCATGCTTAATCGTCACCAAGATACACCCTTACCTTAATTTTTGGAGACGTAATTCTCAAACAACTCCCTGTGTGAGGTGGCATGGAATGACACCCCTAAGTCCAACACCCAAGATTCCGTCTTGCTTTCCAACGAGTAGATGATGCAATCGTCTGACTCCTCTAAAACACAGTTCACATCACTCTTACCACAGTCCTTCTTGCTAGACCTACACTCAATCGAGTAGTGACCCATCTTGCCACAATTCTAGCACTCTATATCTTTCTTGCTTCATTGCTGATTACTCGAATTGTTGCCCCGATGGCCCCTACACTTGGATTTACCCCTCAACTTTGATCTACCCCGTTGATTCCTGTTTCGATTTCTGCTCATGCTTTCTCTACCATCCTTATTCAATGCTGAAGAAGATGCCTTTGATCCTATTTCATGCCTCCTAATTTCTTCGGTCATGATCATGTTCATAACCTATTGGAAGTTGATTTTTTCTTTTTCGAAAGAATTGACGATTGATTGACATGTCGTTGACCAACGCTCTCACATCTGGGTAAGTAATATGTTGCCTAAGAACTCCTTGTCAAATACCATGGATACCGAACTTAACCCATTTTTAACTTCATTGAACTGCTTCTGGTGATCCTTGAAACCATGATTTTCTGACATCTTCATATTTACCAGCTTCTTGATTAAATGGACCTTCTTTGCTGCATAAGGCTGCTCGTATAGGTTCGATAAGGTCTTCATAAAATCTGTTGTTGTCTCTTAATCTTTAACGTTAAAGATAACTAATTTTATCAAACTAAAACGAATTGCTCCTAGTGCTCTATGGTCTATGATTAACCACTCATCACCGGTCATCGGATACACTCTTCGCCTTCTCTACTATCGACCAATGCAGGTCCTTCTAGTATAGATAATCCTCCATTTTCATCTTCCAGAAACTGAAGTTAGCACCATCGAGTTTCTCAATCCTAGAAGAATCTTTCTCTGATCCCATCTTCACTCGATAAGAAAAAAAAATGTATGGCCTCAAGAAACCCTAGATTTGCGTAAAACCCTAGATCCTCCTAATCTAAGCTCTGATACCAGTTGTTGTAGAAAATCTACAAACCACAGTTACGCAAATCACAATCACACACTGAGATAATGAAAGTAATAAGAAGAAAAGAAATGACACAAAAGGATTTTACATAGTTCAACAAAAGCCTATGTCCACGAAGCGCACTTACAATCAATCCACTATTAGAGTTGATTCCAATCTCTCTTTCTCTCTCTTTCAGTCTCTCATACAATTGCTCTCAGCCTCTCTTGATATTTTCTACACCTCTCTAGGTTACGCTAGAGTTCTTCTGGGTGTTACAATAATGTGGAAAAACATTAATATTTATATGGGAGCACTAGGGCAAGCCAAAACCTACTAGAAGTCCTTTTCTTCCTGCACAAGATTTCTTATTTTGCACAAAATCCATCTTTACCGCGATCTGTGCCACGGTTTGCTATCCTTGCCCTAGATTGCTATCTTCCATTATTTTTCACCGCTCAAAAAACCGCGGTGTGTGCACCGCGCTCTACGCCGTGGTAAAACCTTTGCAATCCATCGTGGTATATACCTCAGTATGTGTACCGCGCTCCACACCGTGGTAACACCTCTGGAATTGACCGTGGTCTGCACCGCAGTTGGTGGCCCACAATCTATGTCGCGATATCCTGTGGACTTGCACTTCTTCGGTTGTTTCTGGCTTCACATATCCCAACACTCTGTAGTCTTAGGCCTAATTTTTCGATGAAATTTATTTTGTTTTTATTTATTTATTTCAAAACTGTTTGTACACTTTGTGTTTCCCTATAAAAGGAGATCATGAGACTCAAACAAATTATATCTTTTGTTTGAGTAATAAATCATCTTTCTTTGTATATCCAGTTGTTAAGATTTAACACCAACACCAACACCAACACAGGGGGTACTTGTACGAAACACGAAAGCAAGAAGTAATTATTGTTATGTGTGTGTACAATGTGTGTTGGCGATACAGAACACAAAATGTAGAAAATACAGAGTTTGTATATGGTGCAAAGGTTATATTTCTCCTATGAATTATCTTTCTTGTGGTAGTAGCACTTCAAAACCATAAGCACACAACAAATTGAATATGCAGACCACTCTCTTAATGATGAAAAGACTCAATGCTTTAATGCAGTAATTTATGAATTTTCTAAACGATTATTGAATGATTGACTTCTAATTTTTATAGATGCAAAGTGCTTTTGGAACAGTTATGATTGAAAATGAAAAGGTTGCATCATATTAAATATGTTTTCTCAATTTAATATTCAGATGAGATATATTAATCCAAACATTAGGCTTTATATTGAACAAAATTGGGCAAATATTGATGCATGTATTGACGAATGCTTGTGTACAAGAAGAATGAGAGAAATACAATTTCTTTTTTATCTGTCTAGAATTATTGACAATTTGTAGAATTTCTAGATCCAAAACCACAATCACAATGAGGGAGAATCTGAATCAACATAGCTAGCACCTCTTTCATGTTCGGTCTAGCCTGTGGTACCTCCGCAGTGCACCTTACCCCAATCCGAAGCAACTCACACATCTCCTCTGCCCCCTGAACTAGCCCGGACCCCAAAAGCACAACCGGTATGGCACCTCTCCCCAATCCATATCGATCATTTCCCATAACCCGTCTAGCCCATTCCACCAGACACTCTTCGCCTCCATCCACTGCCCTCCTACCAGTTGCTAGTTCCATTGCCAATACTCCAAAACTATAAACATCGCCTTTTGTGGTGGCCTGCCAAGTTTGTCCATACTCTGGCGCTACATAACCAACTGTCCCAGCCACCATTGTGCTCACATGACTATCCCCAGCATCAACAACTCTAGCGAGGCCAAAATCTGTCACTCGCGCCTTGCCATCTTTATCTAACAAGACATTGCTAGCCTTGACATCGCGATGTACAATAGCAGGATAACATTCATGGTGAAGGAACAACAATGCTCGTGCCACATCAATTGCTATGTCTAGACGTCTTCGCCATGTTAGTCTCGTTCGATCTAATATAAGATCCTCCAAGCTCCCTCCTTCCATATACTCATAAACCAATATTTTTGTGATCCATCAAGGCACCAACCATACAGTGTAACAAGATTTGGGTGTGGCCAACCAAAGCCATTTCCACTTAGAACCTCCATTTCAGCCCGGAATTCCTTTTCGCCTTCAAGTCCTTCTCTTTGTAGTTTCTTTACTGCCACTTCTCTCCCGTCAGGCAAAATCCCTCGATACACCGTACCAAATCCTCCCTTGCCAATTATTCTATCTTCAGAAAATTTTCCTGTAGCCTTTAAAATGTCAGCATGTGTGAATGCTGTTTTGTCCAAGCGGATTACCTTAACAGTGTCTGATAACCATGGTGATGATCCGCTAGAACTCGATGCAAAATCATGTCGATATTTTATATCCTCTAACAGATATCCTGGTTGCTCTTCTGGACTTTTTACCAATATGCAGATAACAAGTGACATAACTCCACATACTAAGAAGGCTAATAGAAGAGCTAGAAATCCCAAAATTACCGCTAAGTGAGTCTTCTTCCTTCCATTAAA
Organism: Acer saccharum; assembly: GCA_030490815.1. NCBI lineage: Eukaryota > Viridiplantae > Streptophyta > Magnoliopsida > Sapindales > Sapindaceae > Acer > Acer saccharum. Next base: position 29,827,820 of record CM059876.1, read on the forward strand.
TTCATTATCTTTTTTCGGGTGACCAGAGACATTATCAATAAAATCTGGAAGTTTCAAGAGTGGATCTCCAAGGTAAGATGCTTTCTCAAATGTTGCCAACTGCCCAGTTGATGGAATTACGCCGGAAATAAGTGGATTGTATGAGATGTTGAATTTGTTTAGCTCAGTCACGTTGTTCAAGCTAGCAGGAAATGTGCCAGAGAAATTGTTATAAGCCAAATCCAAATTCTGTAAGCATTTAATATTCCCAATTTCTGAGGGAATTTCACCTGAAAACTTGTTTTGAGTGAGATTTAGAACTACAAGTGGCAACTGATCTATTTGTGAAGGCAGCTTCCCATAAAATTGATTAAATCCAAAATGCAACATACTAAAATTCTGCATCCTACCAATATCGAGAGGGATCTCACCGGAAAACTGATTACCACTAAGTTGAAGATAGCCTGTGATTTGGTATGTACGGAACATTGAACCCGAAGCACAAACTGGGAAAATGCCATTCCCTTTGAGTAATTTATCCCATATGCTTCTACAACTCTTCCTTGTGAGGATCGTATACACGAAACTAAAGGGTGGATAGTCTGCAGGAATCCATCTCTTCATTGTCAAGCACTCACCGGAGCCAGCAATTACACGGTCACTTTGTCGTTGGTTTGATTCAAATGTTGGTGTGACATTCCTCCCAATATATGTCAATTCAGTTGGGATGTTCCCAGAGAAGTTGTTGTTGGCAAGGTTCATCCATAACAAGCTGGAGCAGTTCCCAATTTCACGTGGAATTTCTCCGCTAAATGAATTGTTTGCAAGCATCAGCCACAAGAGAGATCTCAAGTTGCCGAGAGAGCTTGGCAGCAATCCACTTAGTTTGTTGAAGGACAGATCAAGAGCTTGTAGGTTATTCAAGTTTCCGAATTCTGCTGGTATAGTACCAGTGAACTGATTGTAAGCTAGAACCAAGAATTTCAAGCTTTGCATTTGAGAGATTTCGACTGGTAATGGACCAGTGAAATTGTTGTAACTCAAGTCTAATCTAGAAATGTTTGGTAACTTGAGAATACCTGAAGAATATATCCCATCAGTGTAAAAATTTCCGTGTAATACAAGAAACTTCACCTGAGTAAATCTCCCAAAAATCTCTTGTATTTGTCCTCCAAAGTTGTTCTTGCTCAAATCCAAAAAGTCCAAGTTACTCAGGTTCAAAAGAGAATCTGGAATCACTCTATCAAAACTGTTGTTCCCCAAGAACAAGCCCTCAAGACTCGAAATCGAGCCTATCTCTGGCGGAATAGGACCTGTAAAAAGGTTTCCCCACAAATTGATGATAGCCAAATTCTTGCAATTGGAAATCTCTCCAGAAACATTACCAGTGAAACCATTTTCTGACAAGTCCAAGATTTCAAGACTACAATTCTCTGTAAAACTTGAAGGCGAAACAGAGCCGTTAAGTAAATTCTGAGAAACTGAAAACTCTACAAGCCTTGCAAATCCAGGCCATATGTATCCACTAAAGTTGTTAGAACTCAAGTCCAGGTACTGCAAATTCTGACATTCATCGAAGCAGTTATCGATCCTTCCAGTAAAATTATTTGCAGAAAGATTAGCAACCACCAAATTCTGACAAATTGAAGGAAAACTGAACTGATCAATTTCCCCAGCAAGCCTATTTACAGACAAATCGAAAACCTGTAAATTACTCAACCCAATTAATTTGAGCTCCCCTCCGATCAAGTTATGCGAAAGATTGAGGTGGGCAAGGTTTTGGCACCGGCTTAAATCATCAGGAATGGATCCCTGAAGAGTGTTTCTGGAGAGATCAAGAAAAGTGAGTTGAGTTAAGGAGGAGAAATTGTCGAAAATTGGACCGGAGATGTCACAGTCAGTGAGATTGAGGCCAGTGACTGTGATGTTGTCAGTAGAGCATATGACTCCAGACCAATCACAGGGGTTTGAACTACGCTCATTCCACTTGGAGTAATGTCCTTTGTTTACAGGATTGTTCTTCTCCAGGAACGATTTCAGGTTCAACAAAACTTGTCTGTCTGTTTCCAGAGAATCTCCAGAAACAAGTGTAGCTGAAATAATTAATCAACATAGTTGTAAGCATATAGTAATCTATCATTGAAAAACGTGACAAGCAATGAAACTACAAGTTTTAACAGAGAATCTTCCTCGATATGAATCAAAAACTGAAACTGAAAGAATACCCACATAGAAATTGGAAAGCTTTTCAGTATTTATCAATTGATTCAATATAAATAATTAGATTCTTGAAGCACACAAACAGAATCAAAAGTACCTGCAAAGAGTATCGAGAATATGAAGAAAACGAAGCAGCATGAATGAGTTTCATGGTGTGACATGATCCACTGTTTATGCTCTGTTGTTGATTAGAATCGGATCAACAAAACCATAGTTGAAGATGATAATTGAAAGTAGTCGAATGTCGTTAAATCACAGCGCCTGCGCAAAGACCAAACCAAACTTTGAACAACAACAGTTTCTTCTCTAACTTGTATTTTTTAAATACAATTAGTTTTCTTAATAAAGAAATATTAGTGAACAGTAATTAAATTGTTAAATAATAAAAAATTGAAGACTGAAGCCTGAAGGTGACGCCAAATTGAGTTTTTAGTTTTTGAATGGCATTGGCTTTTGGCTTTTGGCTTTTGGCTTTCGGCTTTGTTGATGGTATGAGACTAGAGTTTCAGGGTAGCCGGTGAGCCGCCCATGTTGACCACCTCACCGCCCATCACTTCACTTTGACTTTTTCCATTTTTTGAAATTCATTACAAACACAAAATTTTTGGATGGATGATACCTTAAAAGTAGTTTCAATTGCATTAGTTACACACTTACACCTATGGTTTTGGAATAAAATTATTAGAGCATCTTCAATGTAAATATGCATTTTTGAGTTTCTAAATAGTGTCACATCAGCATTTCTATTTATTATAGGCCCACTTTTGAAAAAAAAATTAGAGAAATACATATTCACATCTCCAATGCAATTATTTAAAGTAAAAAATACATCAATTTTATGTCCAATCATAATAAAACAATTATTACACTCTCTTTCCTCTTTTATTTTACAATTAAATGAGGTTTAATCTTATTGGTGGAAAGAGTTGAAGCCTTTAATCTTATTGGTGGAAAAAGTTAGAAATCCTAGTCAGCATTTCTATGAGAGTTTCTAGAATTAGAAACCCAACTCCATATTCTCTAACTTTTTTTTTGCCACATCATCTCCATATTCAACTTAGATAATAGCATTGGAGAGAGTTTTTCTAACTTTTTAAATATGAATCCTATATGGCATTCCATTTTCTCCAAATGCATAATAGCATTGGAGATGCTCTTAATTTTATTTTTGGGATTATTGGAATTATTTGATTTTTAATAAAATTGTTATACTTTTTTGTTGATAGATTTGTGAATTAAATAGAAACATCGGAGTCGTATGACCAAATATTTATGATATTTAGTAAATGGTCAAAGTCATCCGACAACCAAAAGATTTGTCAAGACGTAATTGAGACGTGAAGCCTCTGATATTCGGTGCAAATGTGCAATACCATTTCGTGATAACAGAGTTCAGATCTTGGCGGACCACTGGGGTTATTTGGCTCTTTCAATTTTTTTTATTTTTTTTTAAATTCAATAATTTTCAATAAAAATATAAAAGGGGGATTATAGTTTGATCCTTATTGATATCGATTTTTGGTTAATCTAATCAATAGTGATACGTATGCAGATCGAGGTCCGGAATAACCTATGAGATGTGATTAGGTCACCTCACTGATGAGTGTGTGAATTGATGAAAAAGCAATAAATAATAGATAAACGTAAAAAAAATAAGGACACCAGGATTTTTACGTGAAAAACCCTAAAACATGGAAAAACCACAGTCGTCGTGATGACAGAGAAAGAGAAATGTTCACAATGTAAGAATGATTACATTTTACAAGTGATGTATTGCTTGTGGTGCATCTCTTGTCTTTGCTTGATACATGTGTTTATATAAGGGTTAGGGTGCTGCCGTAGCCCTTGGCGTGCAAGCAAAGATTATTCTTAGACCAAATCCTATGAGGATCGTATCTAGGCGAAATTCTTGGTGAATCGAGTCTTCTTGCATTTATGGTGCAAGGATTTTCATTCCTTGTGAGAGTCGTCTTCTGAATCATCACATTTATTAGTTGATTTGTCAACTAATGGATTGTTGGCAAGGATATTGAGGATATCTTCTCTTTGCTTTGTGGATGGTGAGTTCTTGTCAATTTGTCATTCAGGGACATTTTTGTGAGCAGGTTTCTTTGATAGGCGACTTGCTCGTTGCTTCCCCATTCACCGCCGCTACATGTGGTTTGCTAAGCTGACGTAGCTTGATGTCATGGATACTTGATTCCATAAATTGTGGGCTTATGGCTAACGTGTTAAGTCAAATAAAATTACCTCGAACAATCCTTATATTTTAACAAAACATCACTTTTTTACTAGATTTATGTGTATTAGGGTCTTTGGCCCTCATTTTTTCAAAAATACATCAAAAGAGAGAATAGGGATATAAATAGCATCAAATCCAACTTGACATTTGAAACTATCACTACATTAATAATTCTTGTGAAAATAGCACCAAAGTATGTGGTGAGACCAAAATTCCCCCACTTATCCTTTTACTTTTTTTTTCTCTCTCTCTTTCTTCCTCTCTCCTCTTTTTTTTTTTTTTTTTTTTTTTCAGGAACCTCAATCAAATGGAGGTTGAACATACCTCCAATGGAGGTCAAAAAGAAGAAGTTAAAAAAAAAATGACAATAAGTCTCAGGTAGGGCACCCGAGACTTATTGACCCCATTTATTTATTTATTTATTGTTTATTTGATTGTGCTTCATCGGCCTCTAATGGAGGTCGTCGACCTACATTGGAGGTTTGTTAAATTTCCATTGATGGAGGTGAGAGCAATGGAGGGTTTTTGAAAAAAAAAAAAAAAAAAAGTCAAAGAAAAAATAGGATAGAAAAAAGGAAAAAAAAAAAAAAAAAAAAGTAAAAATTGGTGTATTTTTGTCCATCACCATACTTAGGTGTCATTTAAACTTAAATTATTAAATTGGTGACAATCACAAAAGTAGGGGAGAAAAAAATTCCATAAATTTAAAAAACCTATACATCAAAATGGTCCTTATGTTTGTCAACGTTAATTAGTCCGAGTAAAAATATATTTTTAGTTATGTTTTAATATGTCGAGCCTCGTGGAAAATTTATGCAATTTTTTTTTATAAAAAAATAAAAGAAAAAACTAAAATTAGTTTTAAATCAAAAAAATAAGAAAAGTTATTTTGAATGAAATCTGAAAAAATTAATCTTTATTAAAAATAAATGAATTTGAAAAAAATTAATTTTTTTTTTTAAATGGATCTCCACCATCCACCTCAAATCAAATAAAAACAAATATAACAATTTTAATAACAAATTTTTTTTTTTTTTTTTTTATCTCCAACCATCCATCATTGTGGTCTCATAACTAGATGTATTTTTGTTTTTGTTTTTATTAATAAATTTCTCATACTATCATGGTTCGTTTGAAAAAACAAATCCTAGCACGTCCTAATATTGAATCCTGGTTATGTCTCTGATAGTTTGTCTCTCACACTTACGCTCCTCTCCCATATAATAGCTAAAGAAAAGGTAAAAGTTATTTCAACATGCAAGCCAACCAATATACGCTAGTTTTATAATCCGATTCAAAACATTTTTCAGGTCATTTCTCATTAATGTTTCTTATATGCTAAACCTTTTGCAATTTTTGTCTTTCTCTTTATTTTTATTTTTTTTAATTTCTATCAAACTATAACTGCAATTACATTTACTTCTTCTTGAAAAAATAGTGTCGACCAATATTTATTGTGTTTGGGGGATTTTGAACAGCCTAACACCCACAAACAAGTTGGAATGGAACATCTACATCATTAGATCATATCATCCATAAGTCAGCAAAAGACACATGGCAACATCGCGTATAGCAGCAATCACATGTTGTCAAACTTGTTCGCCAATACATGAACTAGGTCACCTAAATTTGTAGCAGTTCGCTAAAGCAACCTCGTGTGGCAAACAGAACCAGCTCACCACACAAGTGATATTCACAAAATACGAAATCTTTGACGAATCACTAACAATCCGGAAGTCCATGGATATCAGCCCAACATAAGGAAAGGCAATCATTGTCATAATGAACAAATCAGTAGAAAGGAAATGATCCCAATAATATGGCAGATTGACTTCTACAAGGAAATATTTCTCTATACAAGACTAGAGGATCACCAATATACAATCCTCTTAAGATCTCGCATCAACGCATGATCTTGACAAGAATTAGGGCAATACCCATGTTCGCTTATAAATACATATCTTAGGCAAAGGAAAAGCATATAGCAATACATCACTAGAAAGAAGATACAAAGCTTGTAATTGTAATCATTTTTTACATAGTCGAATCATTTTCTCCTGCCATTACGACGACCGTGGTTTTTTCCCTACCTTAGGGTTTTCCACAGGCAAAACTTTTTGGTGTTGTTTACTGGTTTTACTCATATTATTCATTATATATTTCATCCACGTAACAAGGAGATGTTTCGATTGTAAGCTTTTCTGTAAATCTAAGCATCGAATTGTCTACATGCCATAATTGGTAGCCGATTCACTTATGGATCTAAAATCATCGTCAACAATTCAGCGCTCAAATGAGGTGGTTTTTAGTCTAACATTAATTTCGAGAAACCCTTATGCAACTAACAACAATCGTGCATGTAAGGATTCCCATATCTTGATTGGCTTATTTCGTGGACAAACCACATGATGGGGTTGATTGTGTAAGGGTAGTTTAGGTGATTGATCTTCAAGCTCGAAGGCCCTTCCAAGACCTTAAGGGACAAGCACGCCAAAGGTATAATTTCTAGTGCTTGGTTTTCTTTGAAGAGAATTAGTTAGCACACACACACTTAGCATACTTGTTCTTGTGTGCATACTCTTCACATGTCACTTTACACACTAGCACTTTGATTGATATCTTGTTGTGTGTATATGTGCTTAGTAATTTGTTTCCCGATATAATTCGGAAACGTCCGCGCTTGCACTAATGAGTGCTTGGTTTCGCGCGAAGACCGCCTATGGAGAATGCCATTGGCTTCTCCTTGGTTTTCACCTCTGTTGGTGATCGACGGTTATGATCGGCGGCCTGGCCACCGAACGAAACCGCCGTTTTGACCTGATTGATTTTTCTCTCGAGTTTGATTCGGCGGTTGGATCGGCGGTCACGAAACCGCCGAATGAAACCGCCGTTGTTGCCTTGGTCTTCTCGGGTTCAATTCGGCGGTTAAGAACGGCGGCCTAGCCGCCGTTTGAAACCGCCGATCGGTGCGTTTTAGGGGCAAACTTGTCTTTTCACATGCTCAATTCTTGATGTCTATAAGTTCTTTGACTCCTTAGAACCCTAAACTTAAAAGAGAGATTTTTGAGAAAAAATCAAATCAAGAACTCACCTTTAACCACTCAAATCAAATCCTTTTTGCATCAAATTTCATATTGCATCTTCTATGACTATATAGAATGCATCCATGATTGGGTTTGCATCATCACAACTTGCTTGGTAAGATTTTGATTAAGTTCATCTTATTTTAGTATTTTTACTATCAAGCTATTCTCTTTTAATTTACTTGTATGTTTTTGATCATATGATAAATACAAGAATAGAGAATTAATTGTGATGAATTGATTGAGTGTTGTTTTGTGATAGCTAATTAGGTTTTTGATTAATCTTGATTAGCTAAGCTATTTGACATGTCATTTAGCAATTGATATCTAGGGTTGATTTAAATTAATTATATCATCATCCTAGATAAGCATCTAAGGTTACCTAGCCTTGTTTGTTATTTGAATATTCATATATATTCACATAGGTTGTATAATCTCTTCATAGAGAATTAAGTCTTGAGGCTAAGATTGCTTAGGCCTCAAGCAATTGGACTAGAGTCACTTTTAAAGGCCCACGTGGTAGAAGTGGGGGGTTATTGACCGGAGTGTTAGAGGAGGTCTACATAGGTTGTAAACTCCATTTCAATTAGTAGATTTCGAGGTTCGAGTGTGGCGCACTAAACAGCCCGTGGTTTTTTCCCAGTGGTTGGGTTTCCACGTATACATCAAGTGTTATTTAAATTCCGCACTATATTACACTTGCTTGTATTTTTGACTAGTAGGGGCATTTTTGTAAAATTGACTTGCATGTGAAAATTGGGTAATAATAGCTAAAATCTATTCACCCCCCCCCCCCCCCCCCCCCCCCTCTAGATTAATATTCAACACACCTAGTATTTGTTTCAGTGCATGATGAATCAAAACGAGGACAACAGTCACCAACCACCAATCGATAAAGGACAAGGGAATGTTAACCCACTACTCACCGATCAAGATCCACCCCACTACCACAGGAAGAGGCAGATCCCACTATGACACTGACCTATCAATTACTTCAAGCCACCATAGCTTAACTCTTTGTCATAACGAGCGGTGATACACCCGGAACCCCGATGGCAGGATTGTATGTCATCCTAATCTCGCGATATTTTGTGGGAGAAACACACGGATGGAGACTCTGATCTAATATTCATAGGAGGACACCATATAGCCCTATGAAGGCACTAAAGGAGAGGCGAGTGGATGCGGAATAGCGCGATGCCTCAACAGTTAGAAGGCGTCGCGATAAAGGTAAAGCAAGGGTGGGAAAAGACACGACATAAGAGAAACAAGATACCTTCATCCACTCCCTCATAGGAGTTCAAACCCTACACACTCAAATGAGTCAGATCAACACCAGTCCAACTCACCACCGCTCAATGACAATCGGAGGAATAAAGAAAAGTCAAAAGGTCCCGTTCAAGGAGAGATAACCAAGAAAAATCCCGTGCAAAAAGGTTCAACCTAGGAAAGTCTTAGAGTCGCCACAACAGAGTCGAAAACGAGGATGCTATGGGCGAAGAGGTACCTTGCGGAAACATGAAAATTCACAGGTATTTGGGGACTGATAAGGAGTTGGAAGGTTCGTGCAATGTCATTGTGAAAGATATGGAGAAGCTCAAGGAAAATATGGCAATGATGAGGTTGCTAAGCAATGGGGCGCTGGTCCAAAGAACGATATGAGCCGTTGGGAATAGCCTTTTTGGAGGTGGAGACACCGTCGTGGCCCATGCTCTTTGCGTTCTTTGTTACGTAAGTAAGCTCCCCATAGACTGGCTCCTCATTAATCACTAAAAAAGGAATAAGAGAGTAACAAGTAAAATAACTAAGGGTTTGTTTGTATGGAAGACCCAAAAAAAAAAAAAAAAAAAAACTGAAATCAAATAGATACTTACATTAGGGGCAATCGTCGAAAAGCCTGGAAAGAATCCCTCGATCAAGCAAAATGAACACAATGAATAAAATAGGAGCACCCTTATCACTTATTGGGTGAGTAACCATTCTGGCGACCCTTTTGATCTCATCGCTAGTTAAAGTCTAAGGATCTTTCATCCATGTATGGTGTTTCATTAAGTGGCGAGGTATGACCCACTCAGGTTGCCGTGTTGAAAGAGTCCCCAACGACTTCCCTTCCCTATACACCCTTCACGAAAAACCAATTGTTCTTCCAAAACTTATTCAAAGTGGGAAAACCCCATAAAAATCACTTCTTGTCAAGCGTGGAGCCAATCTTGATATCGCTCGCCTTGAAGCTCTTCGGATCTGAGCCTTGCGGCAGTAAGTGGCTCACCCCAACTGAAGTTAAGAAGTATGTACCCTTCTAAGAGGCCTTGAGAACAAAAATGTGCCTAATTTCACGAGAGGTGGGCATGGGTTGCCCATTGGTTGCCCATGGTGACCACAAACTCAGCATCTGGCGATATCCGTTCCATGCCAACTGCGTTGGAGAAATCTTATAATCGCACAAGAACGTAGCAATGTACGGCTGAATGGGCAAAGTAACGCCACAAGCCAGCATAAAAAAACCACCACACCATAAGAAGGGTACCAAACGGCACGGCCTTTCGGCAGGATGAGCTCGATAGTCTTTGAGATTTCTTAGTACATGTGATACTCATCCAACACAACCTTATCGACTAGATTAGTTTCGCAATCGAAAGCGCAAGGGTCCACCAAGGAAAAATGCATTTGATCCTTCTTATGCTCAGCAACGTCAAAATCTACATTGATCCTCTAGTCGCCCAGTTTAGAAACCGTCTCAGACGTAGTCGAGGTTATAGAGAAAAACAAAAATGGAAAAAGTAGGAGAACATGAAAAGAAGCAGAAATTAGAATTTCAAACTCAGAAGCAAGTAGGAAGAAGCATGAACACTAAGAGACTCGAAAAATGCAAAGGACACTTGAATAAGAATGAGGAAGATCTTTCAATTTATAGGCTTTGAGAAAAAGACAGAAACGACATAACTCTTGGTCGTTTTGAAATGCAGCGTACTATCTTGGTTGGTAAGAGTTGCGCGAAGATCAAAAACGCACGAGTTAACCAATCACATCGCTAAGCGTGTCGAAAAAACTTGGTCAAACGAAAGGTCAGCTCATAATGTCACATCATTACGCCGTTCGAATGTTTTATATGGCTAGTAATGAGGCACAATTATCAGAGTCTTTAAAGCTAGACATCCCATTAATGCATCACTAAATGAGGAATCTTATTAAATCCACTTCGATGAGGTACCAACTCATCAAAGGAAAATGATTCGCTCATGACCCACCTCACAGATTTATGGGGTATAGTTTGGGGGATTTTGATCAGCCTAACACCTTAGCACAAACAAGCTAGAATTGGACATCTACATCATTAGATCATATCATCAACAAGTCAGCAAAAGATACGTGGCAGTTGAGCAGAGCAGCAATCCCAGGTCGCCAAACTAGTTCGTCACATGAACTAGATCGCCTAAATTCGTAGCAGTTCTAAAGCAACCTTGCATGGCGAACAAAACCACCTAGCCACACAAGTAATATTTGCAAAAAATGAAATCTTTGGCGAATCACTAACAATTCGAAAGTTCACGGAGATCAACCCAAAATAAAAAAAGGCAATCATTGTCATAATGAACAAATCAGCAGAAAGGAAATGATCCCAATAATCTGGGAGATTGACTTCTACAAGGAAAGATTTCTTCATACAAGACCAAAGGATCACCAAGATACAATCCTTCTAGGATCTCGCGTCAACGTAGGATCTTACTTGAATGACAAGAATTAGGGCAACACCCGGGGTTCTCCTATAAATACATATCTTAGGCAAAGGAAAAACAAAGAGTAATACAACACAAGAATGAAGATACATAGCTTGTAATTGCAATCAATTTTTACATAGTGGAATTTTGTTCTCCTGTCGTTATGATGACCGTGGTTTTTCCCTAACTTAGGGTTTTCCACATATAAAAAATTCTAGTGTTATTCATTGCTTTTACTCATATTATTCATTATATATTTCATTCACGTAGCAAGGAGATGTTTCGATTTGTAAGCTTTTTAGCTTATCTTCGAATTGTCTGCGTGTCATTGTTGGTAGTCGGTTCACCTACAGACCAAAAATCATCTTTTAACATATTGATTATTAAAGTTTGAACAAATTAAGAAAAAACAAACTCAATTCAAATATACATATTGAATAGTTGATGATTTGAACTAGATTAATTTTTTATAGTTTGAATATTTTGTTGGATGATAGGCCCAGACTAATTAATCAAGGATACTTTAGGAAACAAGTTTGGTTTCAAGTTCAACTTTAGATTTAATTCATTTACTAGATCTTAATTAAGATTATATACCAGCTACGACCCTTGATTTGATTACATGGTTAATTAACAACAAAAAAATCAACATTACAGCTATCCTTTATTCATAAATGCTTAAACTTGATAATTATATGCCGTTTCAATATTGATTTCAAAGGATTATTGATATATGAGTCTGACCTCAATCTAAAATTTTAAAATACATAACCGGTTAGAATACTTGAATTTTAGCTAATAGGAATCTACGGCGGCCGACCTAGAACCGGAATAAAATTAATAGTTTTCCAATTTGGATAACTTTTGTTGAATAAAAAGTTTTGTCAAAAGTACAAAAATATTGGGTGCTCTCTCCCCTCTTGTGAGAGTATCAGTCCGGGCTGTGCTTGTAGAGCCTAATCTCACCAGTCCCGGCAGTTGTTGTTGTAATAAAAAAATAAAAAAAATAAAAAATTTATAAAACCATTATGTACACATTCTTATTTAAATGTAAGTATATATGGTTTAAATGAACTTCCTTCAAAACATACAGTTTCTTTGACTTATTTGATCCTATTGTGTCTATAATAAGGTTTTGAGGACATGCTCATTTTTTATTTTTTATTTTTTATTTTTTTTATAATTATTATTATATTTTTTTGGGTTAATTGCACAAACATACCCTCTATTTATCTAATAAAGCAAATTTTCAAACAAATGTCATATTCAAACACAAACATCCCAATTGGAATGTGTTTGGGATATGAAAAGTCAATAGTGCCCTTGGGTAAAAGGGAGAGGTTATTTTGGTGGGTAAATTTCACAAACAACCTTGAATTTAGGTATAATAGTATAAATATTCATTTTTTTCTAATAATTACATAAATATACTCTATTGTCAGTTGACTTTTGTTAACTTTAACCTTTAACCATATTTGTATATCGAAATGACTAAACTACCATTGAAAACTTATTTATCTTTTCTTTTATTATTTAAATATATTAAAAAATATTTACTTAAAAATTGAAAAAAATCGGTACAATTTTTTTGTTGCTTTCTTTCTATCATTTTTTTTAACACAATAAGAACCCACAAAACTGGAAAAATGGTTGTGTTTAGTGGGTTTTGGTTGTGTTTAGTGAGTTTTGTGGGTTTTGATTATGTTGATTAAATGTAATTGTTGGTGGGTTTTGATTGTGTTGATGAAATAAAATTGTTTGTGGGTTGATGAGTATGAAATTGAATGTTTTGGTGATAAAGTTGGTTTTTGAAATCTAAAAATTTGGTGTTTGGGCACATAGAAAATGTAAAAAAAAATAAAAAAAAAATGATAGAAAGAAAAAGAAAATAAAAGCAAAAAAAAAAAAATGTATCGATTTATTTAATTTTTTAAGTAAATATTTTTAAATAATAAAAGAAAAGATAAATAAGTTTTCAAGGGTAGTTTAATCATTTCGGGATACAAATGTGGTTAAAGGTTAAAATTAACAAAAGTCAAATGATGGTAGGGTATATTTATGTAATTATTAGAAAAAATGAATATTTATACAATTACACCTAAATTCAGGGTTGTTTACGAAATTTACCCACCAAAATAACCTCTCCCTTTTACCCAAGGGCACTATTAACTTTTCATACTCCAAGCACATTCCAATTGGGATGTTTGTGTTTGAATAGAGTATTTGTTTAAAATTTTGCTTTATTAGATAAATAGAGGGTATGTTTGTGCAATTAACCCTTTTTTTTTTTTTTCTTTTAGTATGACTATAAGTCTATAATCATATAAACTTTTCCTACGTGCACAATGCATTTACAATGTCATCGGTAAATTTTCATCATGTAAGATTATGCATTAAAATCGAATATAACCTTTTTAGTATAGATGGTAGTGCATCTCTCTTTCACATCGGTTGTGAGAGGTTTGAGTTCCATTATGCTTATTTTGCATCCCCTTTTAGTTCAAATGGTGTATGTAACTTTCAATTCACATTTATGGTGAGGTTTGATCACATCATGAGCAATATATGGGTAATTTTCTCCATGATATTGTGGGTGTAAATATTTGGATGCACATGTAGTGCTTGATCTTGTCTATTTCTATTTTCGACAAACTTTTTACTGTTTGATGTCAAATTTTAAAAAAAAAAAATTAACTGTGATCGGTCAATCTTAGATAGTAGTTGCATATGATCAGACTACTTGGACATTAAATATTGGGATCACATATGGGGTTAATTGCACTAACTTACCCTTAGTTTAGTAAATATAGCAAGATTTTAAGAAGATACCTAATATTAACACAAACTCTCCTTTCCACCAAGTCAACCCGTTATCTTTAATGGTTGACTAACATTGACCTTTAGAAAGCCAAATATACCATTGCCTCATCATCCCAAACATAAAAAAATTTTTAATTAAAAATTAAAAAAAAAAAAAAAAACAAGATAATCTACCGGTGGTGGAGCTCCATTGTCGAAAAAAAACAAGAGATCTTTGACGATCTCCTTCTACTGGAGGAGATCAACTTCCTACAGTTCGTAGAGGTGGCTCCTCCGCGAATTAGGGGTGTTTCCGTCGACGGTTGATAGATTATCTTTTTTTTATTATTTTTTTTCAATTTTAATTAAAAAATATTTTATGTTTGGGATGATGTGACAAGGGTATATTTGGCTTTCTAAAGGTCAAGGTTAGTCAACCGTTAAAGATAACGGATTGACTTGGTGGAAAGGGGAGTTTGTGTTAATATTAGGTATCTTTTTAAAATCTTGCTATATTTACTAAACTAAAGGTGAGTTAGTGCAATTAACCCTCACATATGCGGTGTACATTAAAAGTGGGACCAGTTTGACGACTGTGGTGGCGCCATTTGTACATACTCCAATGCTTTTAATTATAAAAATTGTTTTTGCTGAAGAATAAGACACCAAGAAAGGCGGTTTATGCCGTGTTAGTTAACGATTTAGGAACAGCTGTTTTAACTTTTAACTAATCAAACCAGGTACCAGGATTCCTTCTGGTCAAAAGTTGACGTGGATATTTTTACTTTTAATATTACATATTCTACCTCACTACTATTTCTCATTTTTAATAAAAAAAAAACTTGTATATATGTGTCGTCCATAAAATGTTTATCTAGGTAGATTCTGTTGGAATTTTGAATAAAATTCAAGAGTCATATCTTTTCACTAGAAAATTATGTCTCTTGATCAAAAGATGCAACTCTTCTAATAGATGTGTATTAACAAAGAGACACATTTGAGTCTATAAATTGGAATGAAATTCATTTCGAAAATATAGGAGTTTAAGAAGAGTTTGAAAGAAGTTTTTTGTGAGTTAGTTTTCTGCACAAATTAAACATTCACTACATTGAGAGGAAATATACAAATTTCGCTAGGGTTTTAATTTCTAGTGCTAGAAATTATAATACAGATAGTTGTATTCTGGGAAACAGTCACCTACAGAACTTCAAGCACAACAGAAGGGGTGAAATACTGTTTTAGGACATTGCAAGTTTGCAAGCCTCTATCTTCTTTCAATCATTGCAGATACAAGTCAGTATTTTAGTTTTACTGCATTGTTTCTTTTATTTATTATTGTTATTATTTTGTTGCAGTAATATTTCTACGTTGAAATATCAATATATAGAAAGTTGATGTATATATTTTGTTGTATAAAATTTCTATTCTTTTTCTATTTACTATCACTGATTGTTGTGTCCCCAACAATCTTGTCTGATGGTATTGTGTCTACGCCTAATATGCCTTGACTTGCCATTGTATATATTATTTTTGGCTCTAGCTTGGGCTACCATATTATCACATAGTATATATATTGCTGTCACAGGCTTAGGCCATACTGGAATGTCCTCCAAAAAATTTCTTAACCATTCTGCTTCTTCAGCAACCTTATCTAGCGCTATGAATTCTGATTCCATTGTTGATCGTGCTATGCACGTTTGATTGAGGATTTCCATGAAACTGCAGCTCCACCTAATGTAAATATATATCCACTGGTTGATTTGGTTTCTGTGCTGTTAGAAATCCAATTTGCAGCACTGTAACCTTCTAAAACCAGTGGATAGCTAGTATACACCAATCCATAGTTTAAAGTATATTTTAAATACCTTAACACTCTGATCAATGTTGTCCAATGATCACGTCCAGTATTGCTTGTATATCTACTAAGCCTACTTACTGAATAAGAAAGATCTGGTCTAGTAGAATTCATCAAATACATTAAACTGCCAATTATTTGAGAATACTCCAATTGAGAAATTGCACCTTCTGTAATATTCTTTAAATTGCAATTTACATCAAATGGGGTCACTGCAGGTTTACAATCAAATTGATTAAACCTTCTTAATATTTTTTCAACATAATGGGATTGAGTAAGGATGTATCCATCTTTATTTCTTTTAATTTGAATTCCTAAAATGACATCTGCTTGACCTAAGTCTTTCATGTCAAATTTTGAATTCAACATTTTTGTTGTTGAATTTATAGCATCCTTACTAGTTCCCATTATCAGCATATCATCTACATACAAGCATACCATCACACAAGAATTTTTCATATTTTTAATGTAGACACATTTGTCACATTCATTAATTTTAAATCCTTGTGTCAGCATTGTATGATCAAATTTTTCATGCCACTGTTTTGGCGCTTGTTTAAGTCCATACAGTGACTTAACAAGTCTATAGACTTTATTTTCTTGATCTTTTACCACAAATCCTTCTGATTATTCAATATAAATTTCTTCGTCTAATTCTCCATTTAAAAATACTGTCTTTACATTCATTTGAAGTATTTCCATTTTATATAAAGCAGCAATTGAAATTAACATCCTTATTGATGTCATTCTTGATACTGGAGAATAGGTGTCGAAATAATCCAACCCTTCTTTTCGCCGATATCCCTTAGCAACCAAGTGTGCCTTATATTTATCAATTATTCCATCGACTTTAAGCTTTCTTTTAAAAATCCATTTATAACCAATAGGTTTATTTCCAGGTGGCAAATCAACCAATTCCTAGGTATGATTATGCAAAATGGATTCAACTTCACTGTTAATAGCTTCCTTCCATAAAGGAGCTTCAGGTGAAGACATTGCTTCTTTATAGGTTTGTGGTTCAGATTATGTTAGAAAACTAATAAAGTCTAGTCCAAAATTCTTTGGAATTTTTGTCCTTTTTCCTCTTCTTGGTTCCACATTTTGATTTTGGACACCAGAAGTGGAGGGTTCATCTTGAGTATCATCATATACTCTCTTTTTAGATGAAATGGACCTATTTTCTTTATAAGGAAAAATTCCCTCAAAGAATTCACCATCTACAGATTCGATAATAGTATTAACATGCATATCAGAAACTTCAGATTTAATAATTAAAAATCTATATGCTGCACTATTTTTAGCAAATCCTATAAACACACAATCTACAGTTTTAGGTCCAATTTCTCTCAATCAATGAGACACTTTTCCTAAAACCTGACACCACAATTTCTCTCAAAGAATCGATTATTCCAGTTTTTAAATGTGGTCTTGATTTTTTTAATCAAATGTGGGGTATTATTGAAATGGTTTGATTTAAACCATCAATCCCACATCAACAAAAAACAAAGTCTTTTACTTATATATAAGTGATTATAGGATTCCTACAATTTGAATGGTCAACATGCTTGGATTTGGGCCCAAGCTTGTTGGAGCTCCCACAAATAGATGATACATGGACTATGGGCTCTTGGGCTCGGGATGCTTTCGGGTGGTGCATGGGCCTTGGAGGACCTTAGCCCAAAGGACATCTATTTTTGTTTTTTAAAAAATAATTTTTTAAATTCAAAATTCAAGTTTGTCAGGAAGAAGTTGTAACTCTTTTTTCAATAGACGTTACTTTCTTTCAAAAGTTGTATTTGTTCTAAACAGACATCTCATGTCTTTAAATAGAGAAACAAGTTAATTTGAAACTAACTTACTTTTCTTTTATCTATCTGTCTTCCAAATTTTGAGAGAGAAAAAAAAAAAAACACTGTAGTTTGCCAGACTTCTGGGTTGAGTGCTTCAACACAGAAGATAGATAGTTGAATCCTGGGGGCAGTCTCCATTCGTCCTTCAAGCACCGGAAGGGGAGAAATTCTGTCTTAGGACATTGCAAGTCACTGCAAGCCTCTATCTCCAGATTACCAAGTCAGTTTATTAATTGATTTTTTTTTAAACGGTTTGCAAATATTATATATATATATATTTATATATTTATATATTCATAAACATCACATTCTTCTTGTTCTATTTTTTTTTTTTGTTTTGGTTATGCTATTTTTTATATATTGATTGATTATCTGTTTCCAACAGATTCCAACAAATTAGCTCATTATTAGGAGAAAATCTTGAGTGCACTAGGTGTATTCTTAAAGGGTGTACTTGATCACTCAAGTTAGGACATATGGCTATCACTCAACAGTGTATCCGGTGCACTCAAGTTTTTTTTCTATTATTAATTCATTGTCAGACTTTTATTTTCTAAGAAGAAAATGTCTTGAATGGCTGCCTACATATAGATTGCTACAAGTGGAGTTTTCTTTTCCTTCTTTGAGTAGCAACACTTTCATAACTAATATATTCTTAATTTTTACTAGTTTGAATTAAGGGTTTAAGGCGTATCGGATCCATTATTTTACTAATACATTATGCATATATATATAATATTAATATACATAAAACAAAATGGAAAAAAAAAAAAAAATTAATGAATAAGAGAAAATGACATAAAGGATTAACAGATAATTACCCCGGTGGCCATCAACTTATGCTACCACTATTAAAATAGCCACTAGATAGGGAAATGGATGGAAAATGGCCATTTTTGGTAAACATTGTTATACTAATGACCATTTCATCAAATTCCATCCAATAAGTGGCATTTTGGTAAATATAAGGATAACATTAATTTATTTTAGATATTTTTGGAAATCAATTTTTTCTTTTGTTTTTTGAAACAAATAATTATATTTAGTGTGTACATATACATATAGCATATCTCAAACATATATATATATATATATATATATATACATATATATATTTCTTTTCAACTTATCTCAAATATATTTTTTAGAATTTTAGATTTTGTAACCTTAATTTTTTCAAAAAAGAATATATATATATATCTTTTCAACTTATCTCAAATATGTTTTTTTAGAATTTTTTTGATTTTATAGCCTTAATCTTCTCAAAAAAAGAATATATATATATATTTCTTTTCAACTTATCTCAAATATATTTTTTAGAATTTTTAGATTTTGTAGCCTTAATTTTCTCAAAAAAGAAATACATATATATACATATATATATATATATATATATATATAAAATTATTTATACACACTAAATATAATTATTTGTTTCAAAAAACAAAAGAAAAAATTGATTTCTCAAAAACATCTAAAATAAATTAATGTCATCCCCTTATTTACCAAAATGCCGTTCATTGGATGAAATTTGATGGAAATAGATGGAATGATCATTAGTGTAACAATGTTTACCAAAAATAATCATTTTCCATCTATTTCTCCATTTGGTAATCATTTTGATAGTGGTGAAAAAAGTTGATGGCCACCAGGTTAATTACCCAAAGGATTAAAGGGTTATATTCATTGATTGTATAAATGGGTCAAAAGAAAGCGATGGAATGATGGATGACGCTTCCTCTGTCTATCACTTTGCTTCGTGTCGACAATTACATGGAAGGATTGGTTGTGGTTTTTTCTAACTTTCAGACACGTGTCAACATCATGTGCGATGTTGTTGGATTGGGCTTCACGGCAAGGCAACTATTCCATCACCCGTGCGGGTAGTGGACCAGTCAAACTGATTAATCATGTTGTTAAATATATCCATATAAATTATAATATATATAAAAGACAATCAAAGTCAAATTAAGATTTTATTTTGTCAACCTTTGTGTAATCTGGTTCTAGATGGTTGTTGCACAATGACATAATAAATAATCCAAATAATAAATTAATAATAAACTTTTACTACATAGATATTGTTACTCAAATTATCTCTCTTCTTTCTCTCTCTTCTTTTCTCCCAACTCAAAACCCTAACCGACCTAGCTTTTCCGTCGCCGGTTTCTCGCTGTGGCAGCGGGAGCCGGCGGCGATGTCGTCCCAGAGGGCGATCTTCTTCTTCCCCATGCTAGGCTTTCCCGATCAGAAGGGGGACACCGGCGGCTGCTACGACGGCCCTGTCCGTCGACTGGAAGTCTCTCTCGCGTCACCGGGCGGGACGTTTTGTCCAGGCGACGACGGCAGCTGTTAGATCGGCCGATCCTCTTGGTTCTGGCCAGATCTGGTGTGATTCGGCGTGAGCAGTCTCGATCGGTGGTCTCGAAGCTCGTCTGACCCCGTCCTCTCCGTCGGGACACCGCCGGCAACTTCGGCGTCCTCTTTCACTGATCTTGGTGTTTGGCTTGGTCGGTTTTCTGCTTTGCGGCGACGGGCATCGGAACTGGTGGAGGTTTGATTGGTATGGTGGTTTGGGGTTTCGATCGGGCATCTCCGACGTCTCTGCTTGGTCGGCGGCGTCCTGGTGGGTCTTCTCCGGCGGCCTTGGTCTCTCCTCCGGACCGGTTTCAGCTCGTTTTATTTGTGTTTCCAGTTTGTTAGTTTACTGTTTTAGATGTATTCCTACCTCTGTGTGGGCGTTTTTCTCCCGTTGTGGGACTCTGTTTCTGGGCTGGTGCTCGATTGGTTTTATTTGTGGAGTCCCAGTTATGGTTGTAACCTTGCCCTGGATCTGGTTTTCCAGATTTTCAGGTGCCTTTCCATCAAAAAAAAAAAAAAAAAAAAAAAAAAAACTACATAGATATTGTTCATATTCTTTTGTCTTTCTTTCTATTGAACCTTTTTCAAATTTATGATTAATAAATATATTTAATGTTGTCGATAAATATTAATAATAAATATTTAATTTTTTCATATTTTTAACTTATCTAAATTTTTTTCATGTGTACAGTAATTATTATTATTTTTTTAAAAAAACACGGGTTTGATACGCTAGTAAACTAATGTAATATAATTTTCTAGGATATCATTGAAGTAAATATAATAGATTACTCATTTTTCACTCTTGAGATACATTAATAATAATTAGGGACCCACAAACCTGAAAAACAGCTATTGCTATCGATACCATATTAAACCAAAAGTATTCCGCTAAAAATAATATAATACAATTTATCTTCACAATATAATTCAATTATAATTTAACATTTCTTTACTTACTACACATATATAACTTTTTTATTTTTATTTTTTTGGCAATCTCTGGTATATGGCGTTGATTTGAGAGTCTACCAATTTAATATAATATAATTTTATTTATTTATTTTAACCAAATTTTCATCCTTTAATTATCATCATTTTTTCACTTCTTTCATCTGTCTTATTTTAATCTAATAGATATTAATTGCCCAATAACTGAATAATTAGTATGATCTATCTTATCTTATTTTAATCATTGGATTTATATGATAGCATGATGCATTTTCAAATCCATCCAATAGCTAGTATAAATGATATCCTCGTAAGTCGTAAGTACAAAATCCTACGTATGAAAACCCCAATTAACATTAAACACAAATCTAATTTGGTAATAAATACAGGAACTATGTGACTTATGAAGTAATTATGACTAATAAATTATCATCGAAATCTTTGAAAGAAGATCAATATAATTCAAAACGGGAGAAAGAAAAAGTAATGGAAAGTTATACTAGTCTTCGATCTCAGGATCATGATTCTCGCTTTACTTTTTTTTTTTTTTTCCTAAACTTTTCATAATCTAGTGACACCTAAACATAGCAAAAAATATATTGTTAACATTTGATCGCTTTTTTCTCTCTCATGTAAATTGGTGTTTTAATTAAACTTTGAGGAAAAAAAAAAAAAAAAAAGTCAAGGAGAGGATCTCACATGCACTCATTCTTCTTGTTCTTTTTGTTCAAAGTAAAACAAAATTAATGCATCATGTGTGTTTCCGTAATTGTCAATTATTGTGTACTTAAAGTCTTAAACAATATCTTTTCACTTTTTAGGATTTTAGCTAACATTTTTTTAAGGGTTAAATTGAATCGGTCAAAGCCAAGTTAGAACAGCTAACCAGAAACTAGTCTAATCAAAAACACATTTCTGTTTCTTTTCTGGAAATCTAGTCTAATCAAGCTCTTTACCATACCTCATGCTACGTTTAGATAAGAACATGGACTCTAAGGACCCTGTTAGAGCATCTCCAATGCAAGAGTGGTTTGTGAAAAAAAGAGATGTCATATAGGATAAATAGACCGTCTATTAAAAAAATGTATCTCCAATGCGTGCATATTCAACCTCACATTGATGTAGCAAAAAAATATTAGACATTGTCAATATGATCGTCTACTTTCAGACGGTCTGTTGCACAACTATTTTTTCGGTTGAATCAGTCGGTATTGAAAATTGACATTTTTCATCTATTTTTGGTAAGGAAATAAAATAAAAAAGGAAAGAAGGAAAAATAAATGGACACGTCATTAAAAATAAATATGTTTTAAACAGAAGCATTTGACACCAAATTTTGAGTTGATTATCTATCAAGTCTATATTTATACTATATAGGAAGCAAGTCTCTTGAAATTGTTGTCATGTTAACAATTTTTGGTATGCAAGCTGTTGACGGTGATTTTTGGTGATCACCAAGTCAATGATTTGTTCTCGAGTTGCTACAATTTATATGCGAGTATAGTCAAAGATTGTAAAGAAATAACAGGTGATTTACGTGGTAAAACTCCAAAAGATCGGAGAAACATCCACGGGATCGTTGCCTCTAGCAACAAAGCCAAATCCACTATGAATCACGATTACAAGATGAAGAATGACAGAATGCTTACAAGCTCTTTAATACGATTCTCTCTCTCTCTCTCGTTCTACTTCTCACCTCCCCCCTTTTTGTGTATAGAGGGGGTATTTATACATGTTGTTCTTAGGGTTTTAAGGTGGCCGCTAGGGTTTGGTATTGTGGTGCCCAAGTCTCAAGCGGTTTCCTAGTCCTAATTAGATTGTGTTTCCTCTTTTGGCTGAGTTTGATTCTGGACGAGATTCTTTCTCCTTTATTCGCGGGAGAACTGCTTGTTTCCTTGTTAAACTCTAATAGTCCACATCGTTGCTTATCGTGGATGTGCTGGTCGCTGATTATGATTGGCATACGAATGTTGGTGACTATCTCATTGATTCCCGAGTATGTATGCCCGAGTATGCCCGAATGTGCCCGAGTGAGATTTGCTGCCCGAGTTGATCGTCTTCGTTTGTGGTCGGACTACTTACTCTTTTTTCCGAGTGGGTTTATCGTGGGAGGTTTCTGCTCCATAAGTTGACTTATCTTGACTCTCGCTTTCCTGGCTTTTCGTGCTGATGACGTGTCCTTCACCACTAATTTTTACCTATAACAATACCCCCTTAAATATTTGAGCCGATCATGTTGAGCCAGGTCCTCTCGGGACGAATATTTAATTTCAATAATTTCTCACAACTGGTCCTCGCTTGTCGTTTTCCGCATTAATGTATCCTCGTTTGATTCGAAGCTTTAAATGACGTGTCTTAATTACGACCGCACGCATTCGATTCACCACTCATTTCAGAAATCTCTTGATGGTGACGTTTCTACTCTCTGGCGGCTCAAGGTGCTCTCCGGTTGCCACTTGTCTTTTCTTTGTTTGGCTGGGTCATGACTCATTTATGAGACACGACCTCTCTGTTTGCCCGCGTGTAGCCCACGTCATAGCCCACGCCCCTCTATTTTCCCGCTTTACTGTGCCTCTCCTAGGGTTTCGTTCGTTTTTGAAATCAATGTGCCGCCTATATATGTTGGTTATCCACCTCCCCTTCCCTTCTTATTTCTTTTCCGCCATTTGAGTATTTCTTCGAAACAAGTGTGCCTGTGTCCCTTGCGTTTCTGGGTATTTTGTTCTCTCCTCCAACTTGTTTTCTTAATCCTGCTTTGCCGAGATCGTCTGTTTCGACCCCCAGGCCTGTACTCGAAGGTTTCTCCTCTGTTGTCTGCATTTACCTGCCTTTCCCTAATCAAGGTTAGTTCTCATGGATCCTGAAGCTAGATACCGTCTTTTTACTGTTGGTATGATTGCTATTGAGCGAAATGATGCTTTCACTGCGTCGGTTGTTCACAGGTTATTAGACGAGCCTCTTTTCGATCAGCCGCGTTACACTGACGCCGACGTTTCTGGACTTTTTCCAGAAAGGCCTGCTACTTCTGAGGTTCCTCCTGCTTCAGAGATTCCTACTGCTTCTGAGATTCCTACTGCTTCTGCCAGTTCATCACCACCTTACTCATACCAACCTGAAGCTTGGTCAGATTCTTCTGCTTGTACTGATATTCGCCCGAGCAGAAGACCAGGAAAGAGGATGACTACTCGCAGAGTTTATAAAGACTCGCATTCTCGGGAAAGCCGAGTGGCGGCTCAAAGGATTATCGAAGATGATATTGAAGAGGAGCACAGGGCTGCTCGTATTCCCTTCTCCCCCGAGCGTATTTGCATTTATGATGTTGAGCCGAACGTGGTCGGCCCTGACGAGATAACGCGATATATGCGGCGGTTCGATTTGGACAGCAATGAGATTTCACTGATCCCAGCCGAAGGTCGGGCTGCATGGAACCCACCCCCCGGCCACGTAGCAGTTTACGGGTCCATGCTTACATGCGGCGTCACTCTTCCTCTTCAGCCTTTTATTACTTGGTTCTTGGCTGAAGCTCGACTTGCTCCGGCCCAGCTCACGCCGAACAGTTATCGCATCCTGATGTGCATGTGGCACATGTGGCATAGAATGAAGCGGCCACCTCCCACTCCTCGCGAGGTTCGCCATTTCTATTCGCTGAGGCCAGTGGGGAAAACCGGGATTTATTTTCTCCAGTCGAACCAGCCCGAGTTCTGGATTCCAAAGAATGTCGTGGTCAAGGGCTGTGTCGAACCGACCACGGACGAGAAGATGAAGGGGTTCGTTTGGGGCTTCCCGACCTCGAACAAGTTTTGGAAGAACAGCTGGTTCTTCGTGGGCAAAGACTGGGGCCAGTCGATTAGTTTCGATTTGGACGGCACTCAGATGACCTACCGGGTTCCTCGGTACTTCTGCACGCCGCAGTGGAACCATCTAACTTCAGCTTTTACTGATGAGGAGCTGAAGACCTTGGCTCGGGCAGCAGTCCGCCCCCTAGAGAAAAGGGGAAAACCCTATCTCTATAAAGAGGGGAAAATGATCAAGGCCCGTCTCTTCCCTCAGATTTCCGCGTGCCGCCGACGCCGTAAGTTTACTTGTATGCATTTTTTATTTGCAACCTGACTTCTAAGCTTGCTTGCTAACTCGGATTCTTCTCTTTTTTTTTTTTTTTGAAGTGTTTGACGTTGATATAGTCAGTGATGGTCTGGCACGCCGGATGAAAGGCATCGTCGAGGCGAGTCGAAAGGCAGTCCTTCGTCAACGAGATGCTGGGATAGCCCCTCCTGAAGACGAATCTGACGAGGGTACTCCCGGGAACGTTCCCGAGGGAGATGATGAAGAGGGAGTACCCGATTATGTGCCCGAGGAGGCTCACGATCAAGAACCGACCGTGTGTTCGGCGGGAGCTGAGGGCGCCTCGGGGAACTTTGGAGTAAGTAGGACCTCTGTTGATTCGGGCAATCCCGCAGGTCCTTCCTCCAAGGGGAAAGAAAAAGTAGGGGATCTCCCTTGAGCCCGAGCGGGCAAATCCCCCCAGCGGATCTGGTTCCCCCCACTCTGCTGCTGATATGCAAGACGTCCCTTTTGAAGCGGTTGGGGGGCCTTCAGGTGCGGTAGCTCCGAAGTTTCCGACTTCAGTTGAACCGAACTGTTCTTCGGAGATTCCTGCTTCTGCTGATCCGATTTCTACTCCTGGGGACAGCAACACTGAAGCGGGGCAGACTGGGAAAAGGAAGGCTTCGTTTTCTTCTGGTCGCCCTTTCCCAAAGATTCCCCGAGTAGTTGCGTATGTTAATTCCTCTTCGGAGGACGAGGGGGAGGATGATGCGAGCGTGACCCCACCGCGGGAGCAGGTCAGAGAGAGTGCTGGTGGCTCAGCCGGCCTTCCTCGAGCGGCCCCGTCCGCTGAACTCCCCGAAGGCGATGTGGGTGATATGGGCTCCTCTCCCCAAATCGATGATCCCACCCCCGAGACTATTTTCAGGGCCATGGCTTCAGGCCGAGCCTATATTGGGGAGGATCGTTGGAGTCGTCTCAGGACCGGGACTGTGTCTGACCGACTCCACAATTTCTTCAACAGCGCTTCCTACGTGAGTGACTCTCACATGCGTCATTTCGCATTCTTCCTCCTCTTTTTTTTTATATTTGTTGATTTGTTTGTTGCAGATGGTGGCCGAGATGTCTGGGGCTTGCGAAGCTGGCGAAGCCCAAGCGGAAAAAATAAGAAGGCTAGAAGCCCAATTGAAGGAGAGCGAAGATCACTGTTCTCGGGCTGAGTTAGCTCGTCAGGAGGAGGCCAGGTCGGGTGAGATGCTCGTAAATCAATGCTTAGCACGGCAAATGGAAGCCGAGCAATGGGCATCTTCTGCTGCGGAGGAGGTCAGGACTCTACAAGATCAACTGTCGTCCACCCGGGAAGCCTTGCTTCGAGCCGAACAGAACGCCGAAGACGCCAAGTCTGCTTATGAACGTCGAATCAATGACTTGGAGTGTCAAGCCCTGACGGCCAAGGAACTGTCGAAGGGATCTAGGCTGGAAATGGAGCTACAAAGCGTTGACCGTTTTAAGAGATCTCCTGCCTATGATGCTCTGCTTCTTCGGGAGTTCCAGCGTGGAATGGTCTCGGCCGGCGAATTTTTTAAGCAGAGGAACAGGGCGACTGATCGGGCCCGGGCCAACTGGAGCTTGTCAATTAGGAAGCATGTGGATACATCCTTGGAGTCTCTCCGGATCCAAATGAAGGAGTGGCGAGCGTATTGTAGAAGTAAAGGAAAAACGCCACATCCCATGCACCTTGAGGTTCCGACCGCCGAGTCGTTCTCTACCTTTTACGCCAGTGAAAGGGCGAGTTTTAGCAACGAGATACCCGACTTGGGGCCCGTTCCTGGTACCGACTACAGTTCCTGGATGGATGACGAAGAAGATGTGATCATATGGCCATCGGACGACAGTCTTCTGAGCGAGTATGTGATGGAGCCTGACCCTGATGTTGGCAGAAGCAGCTCACCACCCCCGGCGCCTTCCTCTTGATCTTCAAGCCTTTTTGTAACTTTTTGTAACTATACTTGTACATCTTTCATATATACATCGTATATTGTATCTTTCTATACACTATGAATATAAGACCAGATTTTACTCTTACATTCTACTTTTTGCCGAGTATCTTATGTAACTGGCTTATCAGTTTAGACCGAGTATCTTATTTAACCGGTAACTAATTTTTGGCCGAGTATCTTATGTAACTGGCTTATTGATTTAGACCGAGTATCTTATTAAACTGGTAACTAATTTCGTGCCGAGTATCTTATGTAACTGGCTTATTGATTTAGACCGAGTATCTTATTTAACCGGTAATTAATTCTTTTTTTGGGGTTGTTTACCTTCACGTTGCGTCGGGGCTCGCCGCGACCATACGTTGAGGTCCTTACACAAGTCACCTAGGACGTCTCCTGGTTTTATCTGTGCAAGGGTTCGTCGAATCGTTGGGGTACTTTGTACCGGCCAACACGACTGCGCATCTCACTAGTCTTTCTAGCGGCGCTCCGAGCATTTTCCCAGTTATCCTAGTGCCTCGGTTTTGCCTTTTTGCTAAGGGACGCGTTTGCATCGCTTTAACTAGGCGGGCATGCTACTACAGCTTTTCCGCCCTTCGAGCACCACTCGTCCGCTCTTTCGCGGCCTTATAGCGCTCGACTTTTTCGGCATTTATTCGGTCGCCTTGAATGGCCTCCATTGAAATATTGCTCATGGATTTTATTGATTCCGCCACATCGTATTTGCAACTGAACTTTATTAGATGATCATGAACATGAAATTAATAAATAAATCTGAAATTTCAACGCAGAAACTAAAAACTGAGCTAAAGCAGAATAAATAAACTGTAGAACCATAACCGGATTCTTTTAGGGATAGAAGATCTTCAGGTATTGTGCGTTGCATGGTCGGGGTACCAGGCCACCTTCTGGTCGGGATATCATGTAGGCCCCGTGCCCTACGATTCTCTTGATGATATATGGTCCTTCCCATTTGTCGGCGAGGGATCCTGATGATTTATCCTTGGTATTCGGTGATACTCTCCTTAGCACTAGATCCCCGAGTTGGAATCTCCGCTCCCGAACATGGGAGTTGTAGTACCTAGCGGCCCTTTGCTGGTATGCGGAATTTCTTACTTGTGCTGCGTCTCTGATTTCTTCAAGCTCGTCTAGGTTCTGCTGCAGCATGTCTATGTTGTGCTCGGGACTGTATAGCTGGACCCTGGGGGATGTGAAAGTAGTTTCTGCTGGGATAACAGCTTCCGTCCCGAATGCCAGCGCGAAAGGAGTTTCCCCTGTGGAAGACCTCACAGTTGTTCGGTATGCCCATAGCACCTCAGGCAGTTTGTCTGCCCAGCCACCTTTCTTTGCCTCTAGCTTTGCCTTCAATGTGTGCTTGATTACTTTATTCACGGCCTCTGTTTGGCCATTGGTTTGAGGATGAGCAGGCGATGCGTAGTAGTTTGCGATCTTGAACTCTTCACACATTTCTCTGAACTTCTTATTATCGAATTGAGTCCCATTGTCTGTTATGATGATGCTCGGGATCCCAAACCGATATATTATATTCTTTTTAACGAAGCTGGTAGTGTTTGCCTCGGTGATGTGTACAAGTGCTTCTGCCTCTGCCCATTTGGTAAAATAATCCACCGCCACAATAGCATGTTTGGCTCCTCCCTTCGTTCCCGTGGGCATTGGTCCTATCAGGTCGAGTCCCCACATGGCAAAGGGCCAAGGCGAGGTTAAGCTTCTGAGCAACTCTGGGGGTCGCCGAATGTCATTTGCTACTCTTTGGCATGTTTCGCAACTTTCTGCGAATTGCTGTGCTTCCGCGAACAGAGTCGGCCAATAGAACCCTTGCCGGAGTATCTTGTGTGCTAAGCTTTTACCCCCAGTGTGGTTCCCACATACTCCACTGTGGATACTTCTCAGGATCTCTCCAGTCTTCTCACCGGAAATGCATCTCTGCAATACCTTCGAGAATCCTCTCCTATATAATTCTCCTTTCAGAATCGTGTACCGGGCTGACCTGTACCTGATGCGCTTAGCTTCCACAGCATCCTCCGGTAGTATGTTCTCCTCCAAGTACTTTCTGAGTTGGTATGTCCAGTCGCCCGGGCTAGGTCGGATCTCTGCTATTATGATTTCCTCGGGTTCCGCTGTGCTCGGTTTAGTCAGGTGCGCCACTGGTATTGCTTTGGATCTGATGCTTGTGGTGGCTGAAGCTAATTTGGACAAAGCATCTGCCTTTTCGTTCTCCTCCCGAGGGATCTGAGAGATTCTGTATGCTTTGAACTTTTTAAGTAGTCTTTTTGCAATGTCCAAATAAGCTATCATGTGCTCTTCCCTGGCCTGGTATTCATTCAGTACCTGATGGACCACTACCTGTGAATCACTGTAAACTTCCAGCTCATCTGCCCCTAGTGCTATGCAGACTCTCAGACCGGCCAGCAAGGCTTCATATTCTGTTTGGTTGTTGGTTGCCTTGAAATCGAACCTCATGGCACATTCTACAGTATCCCCCTCGGGGGTCGTTATGACTATCCCTGCCCCGCTGCCATGCGTGTTCGATGACCCATCTACATGTAATTTCCACTGGATTTTAGTAGTCTGTTCATCTTCCATTGCCCTCCTTACCTCGGCGTCTGGCTCGGTGAATTCTGCTATAAAGTCGGATACCGCCTGCCCTTTGATGGCCGTTTTTGGTGTGTATCTGATGTCGTATTCGCTGAGCTCTACCGCCCACTTGGTCAGCCTTCCTGACACTTCTGGCTTTTGAAGAATGAGTTTCAGTGGGCATTCTGTATATACCTCTATTGTATGTGCTTGGAAATATGGCCTTAGCTTCCTGGCCGATGTGATCAGAGCTAACGCTATTTTTTCTGCCGGCGAGTATCTGGTTTCCGCCGCTAACAACGCTTTGCTTGTATAGTACACTGGCTTTTGTATTCCTTCCTCCAGTCGGATCAACACCGAACTCGTCGCCACCTTGGTGACCGAGAGGTATAAGTATAATGTTTCTCCCACCACCGGTTTTGAAAGGATTGGTGCTCTCCCCAGATATTCTTTTAATTTTTGAAAGGCTTCTTCACACTCTGTACTCCATTCGAGCCCTTTCCCCTTTTTTATTGCTTTAAAGAATGGGGCGCATTTGTCTGTTGACTTGGCTATAAACCGATTGAGTGACGCGAGGCATCCCGTTAGCCTCTGTACATCTTTTAGCGTCCTGGGTGAAGCCATTCCTTCTAGTGCTTTGATCTTCTTAGGATTTACTTCGATTCCCCTCTGGTGCACCTGAAAGCCTAGAAACCTTCCCGAAGGTACTCCGAACACACACTTGCTTGGGTTGAGCTTCATCTGATACTTTCTTAGGACGTCGAAGGTTTCCTTCAAATCCTCCGCGTGTTTTTCTGCAGTTGTGCTCTTAGTCAGCATATCATCCACATAAACCTCCATATTTCTTCCAATCTGCCGAGCAAACATCCTGTTTACTAGCCTCTGGTATGTTGCCCCGGCGTTTTTCAATCCGAATGGCATTACCTTGTAGCAATATAAACCCTGGTCCGTGGTAAACGACGTCTTTTCCTTATCTGCCTTATTCATCCGGATCTGATTGTATCCCGAGTATGCGTCCATGAAACTTAACAATTCATGTCCCGCTGTCGCATCCACCAATTGGTCGATCCTCGGGAGTGGGAAACTATCTTTTGGGCAAGCTTTGTTCAAGTCTGTAAAGTCTACACACATCCTCCATTGCTTGTTCTTTTTCTTGACCAACACCACATTGGCCACCCACTCCGGATACTTGACTTCCCTTATCGACCCCGCGGAAAGTAGCTTTTCTACTTCCTTCTTGATTGCGACGCTTCTTTCTGGATTGAATAGTCTTCTTTTTTGTACCACGGGTCGGAACTCGGGGTCGGTGGAAAGATGATGTGAAATCACCTTCGGGTCTACCCCCAGCATATCTTCATGGCTCCAAGCGAAAACATCCTTGTAATTTCTCAGTAGCGCAATAAGTGCGGTTTTGACATGTACGCTCAAATTTGCCCCTACCTTCACTGTCCTACCTGGATCCTCCGGGTCTAGTGCCACCTCTTGGGTCGGCTCGTCTTCCCTATCCTCCGGTCCTTCTCTGGGATCCAACTCAAAATCTTTCGGCACTTCTGCCTGTTCTTCAGGTTCTCTATCCTCTTGCTGGACTGTTACCATGTATACCTGGCGCACCTCCCTATCTCTATATACTGATAAGTTTGCTCTACGGGCCATCTCTTGTGACCCTTTGACCACTCCCACACCATATTCGGTCGGGAATTTCATCATGAGGGCATAAGTTGCTGTCACCCGCCTTGGCTTTATTCAAAAATGGTCGGCCCAGCAAAGCATTATACGGCCAGTTTTCCGTATCTACCACCACAAAGTCGAGCAGCACTGTTTTCTGGCAAGGGGCTTTTCCGATCTTCACAGGTAGCTTAACCGTGCCGAGTGACCTCACTTCGACCCCTCCAAATCCTCTAAGGGGTGTGGGAAAAGGCTGTAGGTCTTTCCTGTCTAGCCTCAGCTGGTCATATACTTCTGCACTAAGAATGTCTGCCGAACTCCCATTGTCGATCAGAATTCGATGAACTTCTCTATGGCCGATCCGAGCGCTGACCACCAGTGCGTCATTTGGCCTAACATCCACTCCGTGTGAGTCGGCCTCTGTGAACACGATCGGGTCCCAGCCCTCCTTGATTCTTTTCGGGTCGGGCTCAATAGAATTGACGTCCAGGTCTCTCCGTGCCTCCATAGCTTCCCGAATCTCCTGGGTTCTTTCCCTGTTACTCTTGCCCGTTGCTGGACCTCCGAAGATGGTGTTAATTGCTCCTTCATCCTCAGCTTTCTTGGGACTAAGTTTTCTTGCCCGTCCGTCCTGTCGGCTGTCTTTCTGTCCATCTGCCCTGTCCGTCTTTTTGAAAACAATATCCTTCAAATGTCCTTCCCTAATAAGAGTCTCGATATGATCCCTTAGCTGGAAACACTTGGATGTCTCGTGCCCATTCTTTTGTGGAAACGGCAATATTTGGTGGTGTCCCTCCGAGCATATGTCGATTGCTTAGGTGGTTCTTTGGACATGTTCTTCTCTTCTAGGATTGCCAGGACTTCTTCTTGATCTTTCTTCAACGGGGTATAATTTGTATATCGGCCCTGGAACCTCTGCCGTGGTTGATCGGTTTTTGGGTCGTATGCTCGTCGTCCATCCCGACCATCCCGTGCTTTATTCTTCTGCTTATCACCTTTGGTATCGGGCATCCTGGTCTGGTCCTTGGTTTTGGATCCCTCTGGGCGACCGCCATGTACGAAGTAACCTCCTGTGGCAATTTCCTCTTCTTCGGCCAAGGCGTAACCTCCTGCCATGTCCATCATATCGGCATAGCTGGTTAGTCGGGCTCTTCTGAGGTCAAAGGACAATTGGCCATTCTGAAGGTTGTTAATGAACGCGGCAATTATTGCTTCGTCGTTTGCACTTCCGATCTCGGACACTTCCTGACCGAACCTTCCCAGATATTTCTTCAGCGACTCGTCTTTTCCCTGTTTGAGTTGGGATAAATGAGCCACTGACTTCTTCCTGTGTACATTCCCGAGGAACTGCCTTGAGAAAGCCTTGCTCAGTTCGCCGAAGCTACTTATGCTTGCTGCTGGCAACCTTCCAAACCACCGGGAGCCTAGATCCCCAAGAGTTTGAGGAAAATTCAAACATAGTAGTGCATCATTATGGACATATTGCGCCATAGCGCTCCTATACCTCCGGACATGCTCTTTTGGGTCTGTATCCTTCTTGAACAGCTCGATGTGGGGCATTCTGAATCTTTCTGGGAAAGGCATCCTCAAAACCCCATTGGTAAAAGGGCTTCCGGATTCATCGTCTGACAGCTCATTACGCCCATATCGCCTGACCAAAGCATCCATTTGCCGACGATTATTTTGAACTTCTCGAGTGAGGCTCTGTATAAGTATGTCTCTGTCCCCTTCAGGCTCTCCTGACGCATTGAAGTTCTGGCTTATGGTCAGTTTTTGGCCCCTCTCCTCGGGATTCAACTCTCTATGATCTCGGTTTAGGCCATGCAGTCGGACTGTGCCCCTTTGGCGCTTGCGATGATGGTTCTGCTCACTTTCTTCCGAGGATGACCGGTCTCTCCGGTGGCCACGCCTCCTGGGGCGGTCTCGATCTCCGGCTATCCGATCCTGATAGTACTCTTTGTCGGAATCATTCCCCTCTCTGTGCTCCCTGCTTCTCCTGGCTACTCTTTCAGATAGCATCTCTGGTCTGCCTGTAGGATCTTGCCTCGCCTTTGGGGGTGCATCAGGGGTTGGTATCACCACCGCGGAGCGCAGTCTTGCTGTCTGCTGGCTTGGGGCGGACAGTTCATGAGGTGACATCAATCCTTCCGTAACAGAGAGATCAATTCCCTGCCTTGCTGCGTCTGATATGAGTTGTTGTAGAGAAGCACGGAGTCGCTGCGCGATTTCTTCATTCGCTGTAGGTAAACGTCGAATACCAGCCAGGGCAGCTGACTGGTCTGCCGTCGTCAAAGTTGCATCCGCCGTATTGAGCGCGGTGTCGTCTTCTAACTCGTTACTTGGCCCGCCCTGACTGTACCTGGAATCGCTACCATCTCCGTCGCCAGCCATTGTTGTCACAAGATTCTGGAAGCCCCCTCCTTCTAGCGCCAATTGTTGACGGTGATTTTTGGTGATCACCAAGTCAATGATTTGTTCTCGAGTTGCTACAATTTATATGCGAGTATAGTCAAAGATTGTAAAGAAATAACAGGTGATTTACGTGGTAAAACTCCAAAAGATCGGAGAAACATCCACGGGATCGTTGCCTCTAGCAACAAAGCCAAATCCACTATGAATCACGATTACAAGATGAAGAATGACAGAATGCTTACAAGCTCTTTAATACGATTCTCTCTCTCTCTCTCGTTCTACTTCTCACCTCCCCCCTTTTTGTGTATAGAGGGGGTATTTATACATGTTGTTCTTAGGGTTTTAAGGTGGCCGCTAGGGTTTGGTATTGTGGTGCCCAAGTCTCAAGCGGTTTCCTAGTCCTAATTAGATTGTGTTTCCTCTTTTGGCTGAGTTTGATTCTGGACGAGATTCTTTCTCCTTTATTCGCGGGAGAACTGCTTGTTTCCTTGTTAAACTCTAATAGTCCACATCGTTGCTTATCGTGGATGTGCTGGTCGCTGATTATGATTGGCATACGAATGTTGGTGACTATCTCATTGATTCCCGAGTATGTATGCCCGAGTATGCCCGAATGTGCCCGAGTGAGATTTGCTGCCCGAGTTGATCGTCTTCGTTTGTGGTCGGACTACTTACTCTTTTTTCCGAGTGGGTTTATCGTGGGAGGTTTCTGCTCCATAAGTTGACTTATCTTGACTCTCGCTTTCCTGGCTTTTCGTGCTGATGACGTGTCCTTCACCACTAATTTTCACCTATAACACAAGCCATTTTTGTATTGGAGATGCTCTTATATGTACAAAATTGCTGGAAGATACGTCAGTGAATATAGAGAGTAAAATAGAGATATATTAGGGTCATGTCATCAGAAGTCAACCAGTCAACCAAAATGATGTTGACCAAGAACACATCACCACATCTGGACATGTCATCAAGAGAGTTGATATAGAAGTTAGAAACGTATGTGCCAAGTAAACCCATGTAGTTAAAAAGTCTTAATGAACAAAGATCCTACTCGTTGAAAATCTCTGTTCATCGAGATCTTCTCAGCCAAAACATGAAATATGACTTTATTGGGACACACCATATCAAGTAAAAATCTACTCATATACAGAATCTCAGAATCATACTCCAACAAGGAAATATCGTTGTTTCCTCCTAAGTATCAGACAATCCCAATTAGGCAATGTTAAGAACGATTAATTATCAGGAAAACTAAGTATTCAATTTTACACTTCTAGAAGGCTATAGTTCAGCATAACCACTCTGTACAGTTTTGTCATCACGTAGCTCCACTTTCTCACCATGTCTTGCTGCAGTTTTTATCTTTTTAACATTTGTTCTTTGCTTATTGGTTAAGGGTATTATTGTCTATGTAATCTCTTTTGTATTCTTCTATTATATAATGAAAAGCCTCTCCTCAGACTCAATGAAGCTAAGTATACACAACATTCAGTATTTTTTACTTGGTATCAGAGCTTTAAAAGGCAAATGCTGCCAATGTCTGTCGAGAACACTCCAACTTCAGCGACCTCAGCCCAAACCACTAGAGCCACTGGTGCATCATCCTCGATAGCACCAATGATGACACAACAACCAAGCGTTGTGAGCGGCGTTACTCCCTTTGGAAACTCGATAGGGAAATCATTTGCGATTAAGTTAGATCGCAACAATTATACCTTATGGAAAACGATGGTGACCATGGTCATTAAAGGTCATCGACTCGATGGTTATCTTTTCGGAACTCGTCCTTGTCCACCTGAGTTCATTTCGACAGAAATCACAGCACAAGGAGCCACTGGTTTTGGCCTAAGATTGAACCCAAACTACAAGCAATGGGTTGTAAATGACCATCTTCTGATGGGCTAGCTATATGGCTCAATGACTGAGTTAGTGGCCACTCAAGTCATGGGTTGCTCAACCTCGGCAAATCTTTGGAAAGCTTTGGAGAATCTTTATGGAGCACACTCAAAATCCAAGATGAATGCAGTTCGCACTAGCATCTAGACAACAAGAAAAAGCACAATGTCCATGGAAGAGTATCTGAAACAAATGAAAGCTTGGGCTGATGTTTTAGCAATTGCAGGAGATCCTTATCTCGAGCCGCTACTAATATCCAATGTTCTTTCTGGACTTAATGCAGACTACATGCCTATTGTGGTTCTAATTGAATCTCGTGAATCAATTTCATGGCAAGAGTTATAGGATACCTTGCTTAGCTATGAAAGCAAGTTAGAACACATCAATAGCTTGAACAAAATTGTTGGAGCACCCTCTGCAAATTTTGTGACAAGTAGAGGAGGAAATTCTAACTTCAACAAGAATTACTCACAGAGCCAACCTTCAAACCAAAGTGGAGGTCGTGGTCAAAATACAGGAAGATCTCGTGGAGGTGGAAGATTCCGTGGCCGTGGAGGAAGAAATGGTAACAACTCAAGGCTAACTTGCCAAGTCTGTGGTAAATATGGCCATTCTGCAGCCCATTGCTACAACAGATATGATGACAGCTATATGGGGGCATCATCAAATTCAAACTAGAATAAGTAGAATCAACCTTCAGTCTTTGTTGCTACACCAGAAACTGTTGATGATGAGTGCTGGTATGCTGACAGTGGAGCTAACAATCATGTTACTTGTAAGATCTTAGATTTGTGTTGGCTTGCTTCCATTGCAAAACACTCTTTATTTGTATTGATTAGTTGCTTAGGTGTTTCTTGGAGGGAAGAAGCTTCAAAGGTTAAAAGCAATGTATCTTGCAAATATCATCTTCAAGAGGAACATCGCGTACTCGGATGCTAAGGTATCTAGATTCTTCTTCCTTTTGCAAGGCGTAAGCGCACACACACACAATTCATACATGTGTGTCCCTGCATCATAGTTCAAACATTTGGTATAACACATTCACACATCTCATAGTATGCTCATGCATTGATCTTGTATAGACAAACATTGTAGAATTTCATGCTTTGTGACTATCTCTTTGATATGGCATGCTTGTGTGAATATGTGTTTATTTGTTTGTGTATTTTGTGTTTTGGACTTGAACATATTCTTATTTGATGCCTTATTGAGTTCCGGTCATTTCAGTTACTCATTCATAAGGTTTCGAGTCCAAACGACTTAGCTACGCTACTTTGCATTCTCATTCGTTGAGTTGACTTCATCATCATTTTCCAAGATGATTTCTCAACCATTTTTCAAATTTTTGTAGTTGTAGTCATGCGTGAGGGAGTCATGGTTCGTAATCCAAAAAAAGATTTGAAATCGGAGTTCGGATGCCCAAGATATGGCTGACGAACATGAGGGAGCGCGCGAGAGGCAAGCATGGCCAAAGGCCATGCATTGGCCACCACGTGTGGAGGCCGTGGGACCCACGGCCAGAGCACCCCTCTGGTCCCGTGTGGCCCACGCGCCCCCACAGGGTGTTGACGTGGCAGCCTCTAATTGGCTCACGTCTTCCTCTCTCTTCTCCATCTCTTTTCCCTCCATTTATATTCGAAATCCCGTACATAATTCTCTACAATTTTTGATTTCTTATTTTGATCATATCTCTCTCATTTCAACTCTGAATTGAGTGATTCAAAAACCAAAATTGTTGGTCTTGAAGAGAGCTACAAACCCCAAGCATTTTTAGATCTAGTTGAGTTTGTCATTTTTCCCAGTGATCTGATTTCAGCACGAGGTTCAACTTTTGTATGTGAAACTTCTTCTTCTCACTTCATCTTTTGATCATTTCTTTTAATCTTCCTAATTGATAGATGATATGTGTTTAGAATGTTGTTAGATCATATTCTAGGGGTGGTTGATCTATTGATTGTTCAATTTTAGCTATTTGATTTCAATTGAACATATATTGCTAAACTTGACCTATCTTGAAATTGATTCTAGAAATGTTGTATATATTGTGCCTCATGTTATTTTTTAGGTTTAATTTCATCATCTAAGAACTAAGATTTTTGTGTGATATATTGAATATTCATATCTTCTTATTGATTCACATGCTTTGATTTCTAGATACATTTGTGATTGTTTGTTGAAAGCATATTCTAGATTATCACTAAGCATGTTCATAGAGCTTGATTGATCATCTTGCTTTATTTGATTGTGTTTGCATCATTTGCATCACCTAGATCATTGCCTTGTAATAGGTGGAAGTCTCTTGCAAAGTGAGTGAAGATTTGTCTTGAGCAAGAAGTCTTGACTAGAGTCGGGAGGACTCGGATAGTCAAGCAAGGAGACTTGTCTAGGGTCGGGAGGATCCGGATAGGCAAGCAAGAAATCTTCCTAGAGACGTGAGCGTCTTGGATAAGAAGTTGCTTTCTAGAGGTGTAGGACACATCTCGGATAGGAAGTAGGCTTGGTAGTTCACTTGCCCGAGGGTAGATTAGGAGGTGATAGCTTGAGCGGATATCATGTGTTGATAGCTTGAGTGTGTAAGTCCTTTCATATAGTGGATTGCTTTGCCGGTGGTTATGGTATCAACCCGTAGATGTTTCTTCTTTGAGGTTTTACCACGTAAAAATACTTGTGTCAAGTTTCGTTTTTATGTTTCTTTATCTTCCATATGTTTGTATTGATTGCATTACTTGTATATTGATTTTCACATGTGTTGGTTAAATCAATTCAATTGTTAAGATTCATCAAGTGTGCTTTTAATTGTTGTATTCTTCATATTTTTTTGTATATTGGAAGAATTTGGGCCTATACCTATTCACCCCCCCCCCCCCCCCCCCCCCCCCTCCTAGGTATATATTACACTATATTGCTTAAGAGAATTTCAATTGGTATCAAAGCGGGTGTCTAGAAGTAATTAGATAGATCCATATTATAGTGTTTGTGTTTTGTTTTGTTGTGTTTTGTTGTGTTTGTTCATTTTTGTAGCTATGGGTGATTCAATGCCGGAAGGTGCTTCTAGTGGTAGACCTCCTCTATTGAATAGTGGTAACTACTCCTTTTGGAAAATTAGGATGAGAGCTTACATTAGATCCATTAATGAAAAAGCATGGATAAGTGTTGAGGAAGGTTATGAGTTGCCTACCAAATGGATTGAAGATGGCACTATGATTGCGAAGCCTAGAGCCGAATGGACGGCCATTGATTTTGATAATGCTAAATGGCATCATCGAGCGGTGAATGCTATTTTTGGAGGTGTAGATAGTACTCAATTTATCTACATCCAAAACCTTGAATCGACAAAGGAAATATGAGATACTTTGCAAACTACCAATGAGGATACGTTAGCGGTTGGAAGGTCTAGAGTACAAATGCTTACTTCTCAATTTGAAAGTCTTGTTATGAATGAGGATGAGAAGTTAGTAGACGTCCAAACTAGACTCTTGAATATCACCAACCAAAGTGAAACTTTGGGAGAGCTATATCCACAAGAGAGAATTAATTGGAAGATCTTGAGATCCTTGCCTAAGAGATTTAATGCAAAGGTGACCGCAATTGGAGAAAGCAAGAATGTCAATCTTATGAGGGTTGATGAGCTTCTTGGGTCTCTACAAACTTATGAGCTTGGGTTTAAGCCGAAGATTGAAGGTAAGGGAATAGCACTTAAGGTAACTAATGATGAGAGTGAAGATGATATGGCTTGTATGGTGAGAACTCTCAAGAAATTTCTAAAGAACATATGTTCTAAGAGAGAGGAAGTCAAGAAGAAGATCACTCTAAAAGAAGTGGTAGATTGCAAGGATGAATCTATGAAGAAGTTAATTCGATGCCATGAATGCAAAGGGATTGGATTTATCTTTACCAAGCGTGCTAATGAGAAGAGAGAGTCTAAGAAAGGCTTAGTTATGGCGGCTTCTTGGAGTGATGTGAGTGTGAGTGATAAAGAAGAGGAAGAGGAGTCCTCGAATGAACGAGAATATACTAGCAATTATATTGCTCACCCGGCTATATATGAAGGAAAATTTGAGGATAGTAGTGATGACTCCTCAAGTAATGAGGAAAGTGAAAACTCTTCAAGTAGTAAAGATAGTGAAATCTTCTCCAATCAAGAAGAGTTTGAAGCCTCCTCAAATCAAGATTATATAAGCTTAAATGACAAGATCCTTCAACAAAAGAATGAAGAAAACAACAAGTTGAAGTTGATCAATGCCAATTTAGTGGTGATCTTTAAAGCTCTCGTCAATGAAAAGAAGATGTCTTTGGAGAAGATGAGCAAGCAAAGTGAAGTCATCAAGGAGCATGAAAAGACCATTGAAAAGTGTGTCTCAAAGGTGGAGGAAAGTGCTCAAGAGTTAGATGATTTAAAAGAAGACTTTACTATGAAGTTGTTTGCCATGGAAGGAGAGATTAAACAAAAAGAGAACTCTTTAAGTATCATGAAGATAAAGGAGTGTGAGCTTAAAGATGAAGCCAAATCTCTTAAAGAGTCTATTAATGGCATGAAGATTGGAGCCATTAACCTTGATGAAGTAATAAAGCTTGGAAAGCATCATGGAGATATGAGTGGCTTGGGCTTTGTAGAAGAAGTTAAGAAGACTCCTACAACCAAGAACAAGTCAAGAAAGTCCAAGAAGAAGAAAGACTCAACTACTATTCCTTCCAACATCAAAGACAAAGACAAGAAGAGCTATAGAACTTCTCAACCAAAACATGCACATCCAAAAGGTAACTTTTCTAAATTCATTCCGGTTTGTCATTATTGTAATGTGGTTGGTCACATTAGGTCTAAGTGTTATGAATATGCTAGGCAATGCAAACTAGGAAATGTGGAACATGATAAAAATGTGAAAAAACTACCTAATCATTCTCCTAAGCATGAGTTTAAGTCTAGAGCTAGACATAACATCTCTAAGTTTATCCCTGTTTGTCATTTTTGCAATATTGTTGGGCATATCAAACCTAAATGCTACAAGTATATTAGACAATGCGAACTAGGGAATGAGATGCATGCTAGTGAGATGAAAAGACTTTCTTTGGTTGTTTCTAAACATGTTAGGGCATAGAGACTATACATGATGAACATGTTAATGAAAAGAAATCAACAAGGAAAGTTTGGGTTAAGAAAAATAATGTGCATACTTGTGAAATGGATAAATCTTCTTTGAAAGTTTCTAAACATGACAATAGCTTTGATGCTTTGAGAAATGTGCATATTGATCATATTCATGTGAAGAAACCTATCAAGAAAATTTGGATTGAAAAGAATAACATGCATGTTAATGATAATCATGTTAAGAAAATTGTTGAGAAGAAATTGGTTAAGAAGAGTGTTAACCATGATCATTTGAAGAGTCTTGATGAAATATTTGTACGTGGCAAAAATGATGCCTTTAATATGAGTGATGTTTTTATGAAGAAGATAGTTGATGATTTATCTTCTAGATTTCATATTGCCATGGGTAATGATCATGATGTTGTTTGTGTTGGTTCACCTAAGACCAATATGGTTAAAGGTGAGTGCTCTCATACTTGATTGAGTAGCACATATGAGAATATTTTTGTTCTTGTTTGATAAGAGTTCTAAGTTTGATGCTTGACTAAGCTATTTGTAATGTGCTAGGTCTAGTATTCAAACTTTGTGTCTCTAATCAATTCATGAACTTAATATTCTCATAATCACTATGATATTCAAAATTTGTTGATTAACTTTAAAGAAGTTGAATTTTTGAAATCTATTTGGTGAAAGTTTGTGTTAAGACTTTTAGAGAAAGTCATTTTCATATTTTTGTTTGAGTTGAAAGTGTTTGGTCTTTATTTTCTTGGGATGACACACCAACAACTTGTTGTCATGAGGACAAACAAGCCAAGAAAGCTCATAAAAAGAGCGGAGACCTTTCATTGGTGAAAAAGCTTGCTAAGGTATTTCTCTACTCTAAAAGCTTGCTTTCTATTTCATCTTTTCAACTCTATGTATGCATGATATCATTGCACATAGATATTAGGCATCATTTCATTAGAGAACATATTGAACATTCTATTGTTTCTCTAGAGCATATGTCTATTAAAAATCAACTTGCGGATTTGTTTACTAAGCCATTGGACAAAAAGAGGTTTAAAACTCTTCTAAGATCCATTGACATGATTGTGTTGATTATTGTCTATGTGTGATTGTGAGTGGCTTGATGAGCAAAACTTTATTTGATATCAATATCTTTGAGAGCTACTCACTTGAGAAGTAATGATCTTAAATAAATAACTCTTATTGTTTCTAGATCATGCACTTGAGCTTGAAAATTTATTTTTTGAAAAAGTGCACTAATGCTTCTCTTGTATGTTTTAGTTTTGAGTATATGTGGTTGAAAATATGTAGATTATGGATTTATCTAGAAGCCTATTGCTTAGTACATGATAGATGACCTATGGTATGTATCCATTTTGCTTCGGCACTACATAGTATTCAAGGAGCACCCTCATGGAAAGGGTTACACACATTGGTTGTGAAGCCGCCCAATGTAGGAAAGGGCTACGCCATTGTGATGAGTGAAAGCCGCCATGATGTGTATATGTTTATGTTAGAAAAATCAAGGAAGTGTTGAAAAGAATCATTTAAAAAAAAAAAAAAAATCTTTGATTATAAGCCTAAAAGAAATGAAAAATAAAAGGCTTAATGGTGTATAGTTGAGAATTGTGAAAAAGCTCGGGTTGACAAACAGAAACGGGAAAATGAGCCACATGCACACACACGCTCATATGTTGATGTCTATTCTTTTTAAAAGCAAAAACCCGGATGAATATCGGTTTGACCTATTTTTGGAAATGCTTTAGATGGACAGGTGTGGATAGAGTTTGCATGTTGATATCACAATTACTCTTTCTATATATGTGAGAAGCATTCAC
Organism: Acer saccharum; assembly: GCA_030490815.1. Taxonomy (NCBI): domain Eukaryota; kingdom Viridiplantae; phylum Streptophyta; class Magnoliopsida; order Sapindales; family Sapindaceae; genus Acer; species Acer saccharum. Next base: position 29,870,418 of record CM059876.1, read on the forward strand.
ACACACACACATTTTGCTTATGTGCTTGATTCATTAGCAATGTGAGAATATTTTTGAGAGATTAATGAATATCTATGATTCTCTCTTGGACTTTGAAAAGTGATGAAATATTTTCTCTTATTGCTTGAATGTGTGAATGTGTGAATGTGTGTGTCTCTTGTGAACAAATCTACTTGGTGATAATATGTGGAGCATATGTTAAGGGGGAGCTTTAGTTTATTTAACTTAGCTTTCTATACGATTTGTTTGCTTAATAACTCATTCTTTATTTGTTTGCTTAATATCTCATTCTTTATCTCTTGTGTCCTTTGTCTATTCCTTGACAAAAAGGGGGAGAAATGTATACCTCACCATGTTTGATATGGGGGAATCCATGTTTAATATAGGGGAGAAAAATGTATACCTCTCACCATGTGTGGAGAAATGTTTCAAATGTGTGGGAAATTCCTCTTTGTGCTTTTATGGAGACTTTGTCTTAAGAGGGAGAATTCTTGTTTTATAGGGGAGAAAAGAATTCTTGCCTAATTATGTTAAGGATCTTAGGAACAACTTTAATTTGAAAACATTCATACACTTGAGATAATGCATTTTTTGTTTGAGATAAGGGAAGTTTTGTATTTGTTTATATAATGATATCTCACCATTCTTCTTTGGAAGAAGATCTCTTGTTGGTTTGCTATGTTGCTCATAGGTACTTTGAAGATCAAAGAAGGGATTCTTGAAGACTCAAGAAGACATCTCTTTGTAATGTGAGGATGAGAGAATGCTATCAACATTGAGTTTATTGGAGTGAACAATGTATGGTAAGGATGAGGTTTTGCCAATGGAATAGCCAAATGGGGAGATTGTAAGATCTTAGATTTGTGTTGGCTTACTTCCATTGCAAAACACTCTTTATTTGTATTGATTAGTTGCTTAGGTGTTTCTTGGAGAGAAGAAGCTTCAAAGGTTAAAAGCAATGTATCTTGCAAATATCGTCTTCAAGAGGAACATCGCGTACTCGGATGCTAAGGTATCTAGATTCTTCTTCCTCTTGCAAGGCGTAAGCGCACACACACACAATTCATACATGTGTGTCCCTGCATCGTAGTTCAAACATTTGGTATAACACATTAACACATCTCATAGTATGCTCATGCATTGATCTTGTATAGACAAACATTGTAGAATTGCATGCTTTGTGACTATCTCTTTGATATGGCATGCTTGTGTGAATATGTGTTTATTTGTTTGTGTATTTTGTGTTTTGGACTTGAACATGTTCTAATTTTATGCCTTATTGAGTTCCGGTCGTTTCGGTTACTCATTCATAAGGTTTTGAGTCCAAACGACTTAGCTACGCTACTTTGCATTCTCATTCGTTGAGTTGACTTCATCGTCATTTTCCAAGATGATTTCTCAACCATTTTTCAAATTTTTGTAGTCATAGTCGTGCGTGAGGGAGTCACGGTTCGTAATCCAAAAACGGATTCGAAATCGGAGTTCGGATGCCCAAGATATGGCTGACGAACGTGAGAGAGCGCGCGAGAGGCAAGCATGGCCAAAGGCCATGCATTGGCCACCACGTGTGGAGGCCGTGGGACCCACGGCCAGAGCACCCCTCTGATCCTGTGTGGCCCATGCACCCCCCATGGGGTGCTGACATGGCAGCCTCTGATTGGCTCACATCTTCCTCTCTCTTCTCCATCTCTTTTCCCTCCATTTATATTCGAAATCCCGTACAGAATTCTCTACAATTTTTGATTTCTTAGTTTGATCATATCTCTCTCATTTCAACTCCGAATTGAGTGATTCAAAAACCAAAATTGTTGATCTTAAAGAGAGCTACAAACCCCAAGCATTTTCAGAGCCAGTTGAGTTCTTTATGTTTCCCAGTGATCTGATTTCAGTACGAGGTTCAACTTTTGTATGTGAAACTTCTTCTTCTCACTTCATCTTTTGATCATTTCTTTTAATCTTCCTAATTGATAGATGATATGTGTTTAGAATGTTGTTAGATCATATTCTAGGGGTGTTTGATCTATTGATTGTTCACTTTTAGCTATTTGATTTCAATTGAACATATATTGCTAAACTTGACCTATCTTGAAATTGATTCTAGAAATGTTGTATATAATGTGCCTCATTTTATTTTTTAGGTTTAATTTCATCATCTAAGAACTAATATTTTTGTGTGATATATTGAATATTCATATCTTGTGTAGGGAAAAATACCGTAGTACACGCAGCGGAAGCGAGACTAAAAATAGATTTAGTAGTTTTAAATTTTTTTCCTTTTTATGAACCTTAACCCTTTAATTAATTAAGCATACATATAATCAACAAAAGATGAATACCTTTTGTCGCGTGATCCGATTGACTTACGTCGATGGTAATCCGCAAGATCTTCAATCCTAGCACGAACGTGAATCACCTTTTGTCGCGTGATCCGATTGACTTACGTCGATGGTAATCCGCAAGATCTTCAATCCTAACACGAACGTGAATCACCTAGGAGCGTGGTCTCCCTTTTCTTTAAATTGCAAACCTGAGAATGGACAAACAAAATTTTCTTTTTCTTTTGTTAGTCACAAAACAATCAAAAGAAGACTAAGATTATTCCGGTCACTTTTAAGTTCTCAATCTAATGATCGAAACTCGCGTGAACCTAAATCGATGTTGTACACACAAGCTTATTGATGAACAAGCAATTAGTGTACCATCAAAGAATAATCTATTCACTCTTTTATGTTTTAGTAGAATAAAAATAATACTTTTTTATGAATTGAGAAGAAGAAGAAAATTGTATCAATGAACAACTAGGGTGGCCGAATTCTATAAGTGTAAATATATAGGTGGCCGAAATTTGCTTCCTCTTATCTTTAGGGTTGCCGAAATCCTCCTCTAAAATGGACTAGGGTTGCCGCAAATCACATGCCAAAATAGGTTTGTGTTGCACCCTAATTTCCATCATACTTTAGACTTCAAACCCTAATCCAACTCATAGATATTTTATTCTTTTATTGACTAAATAAAAAGACTTCTTATTTGATTAAATAAATAAAATTAATTATTTATTTTCTTATCAAACAAGTCTTTTACTTTTAGTATACTACTACCAATAGTATAACTCTAGGAAATATATTTCCTGATCAGAAAAAGATTTGTTTCTTAATTAAACAATTAATTAATTCTTATTTAATTAAAACAATGAAACAAAATAATATATTAGGTTAATATACACCTTGCTGCCCCACTTGAATAAACGGGCCATATATTATTTTTCTTATTTCATTTAATCCATTGGACTTTAAATAAAAAGCCCACATGTGAACTAGACCCATTCTTACTAAAAGAAGCAAGCCGACATGCCTTTCATTAATATATTAATATAATTGAGCAGCCCATTAAATAAATAATGTGCAAATTATATTCTTAATATATTAAATGCAATTCTAAATGGACCCATAAATTGGTCCGGTAGAATATATCAAATGATCTATGCAAGTCCGTGTGGATTGGGGATCTTGGCGGGCTATCTAAATTTAAGCTTCAATAGACATAACCTAATCACAATCAACAAATGATTCACTTAGGTCCGATCCATTAATTTTAACTCATTCCACTAAAGAGCTAAAATTGAACTCTTAAATAAAGATAGAATAAGAAGATGTTCCTCATTCATACCCTAGACAATCATGTTAGAGATAGTGTATCCTCGTGATTAATATCAGTAATCGCCAAGAGTTCATAGACCGCCTATAACTCTCCAAGTTACCATATTTACTTATATGACCACGTTTTGAACTTGGATATTTTGACTTGTCCAGAAGCCATGTTTTCAATAGACACTATCGAAAACTCAACGTTGAGATTTAATATCCAATTACCTCAAAACATCTATATGATGATATTATACTCTCATTTAATAAATGGAGCCACGATGTCCATATCTATAAATGAAGTCCTCTATTGATTAACAAATTAATATCACCAAACTATCGATGATAGACTATGCTATATAATCGTACTCATTGATAACTCAAATGATATCACTTGCAACCATAAGTCCATCATTTATCTCAAGATTAAGATAGACTCTCCGATTGTCCTGATAATGAAAAGACTATTATCTATTGACGGTTCTAGATAAAGCTTTTCATTGTGATCCAGTTCAATGCACCCAGTGCACTAGATTCTTTTGCTCGAAGACACTCCGATGATTTTAGACTCATCATATCTCATTTGATCCCACTCAAATGCTAGCAAAAGAATTCTACAACTTTAACAGGATAAAGGTGCCCAACCTTTAACTTAAGTTGTGAACATTATTCAAGACTAACTAAAGAATTGTGTCTACCTCATACATATCCAGATGTATGAACAATTCTTCTTTTCTCATAGTCTTTAGACCTTATGATTATTTACTTTGACAATTATAATATTAAACTATAAATGCTATAAGATTTGTTAAACCAGAAATCACTTTATTAATATGAAAAAGATTGTTAATTACAATATTACACTCTTGCTATTGAGCATAATCCTAACATCTTGTTCTTATTGATTCACATGCTTTGATTTCTAGATACATTTGTGATTGTTTGTTGAAAGCATATTCTAGATTATCACTAAGCATGTTCATAGAGCTTGATTGATCATCTTGCTTTATTTGATTGTGTTTGCATCATTTGCATCACCTAGATCATTACCTTGTAATAGGTGGAAGTCTCTTGTAAAGTGAGTGGTGGAAGTCTCTTGCAAAGTGAGTGAAGCTTTGTCTTGAGTAAGAAGTCTTGACTAAAGTCGGGAGGACTCGGATAGTCAAGCAAGGAGACTTGTCTAGGGTCGGGAGGATCCGGCTAGGCAAGCAAGAAATCTTCCTAGAGACGTGAGCATCTTGGATAGGAAGTTACTTTCTAGAGGTGTAGGACATATCTCGGATAGGAAGTAGGCTTGGTAGTTCACTTGCCCGAGGGTAGATTAGGAGGTGATAGCTTGAGCGGATATCATGTGTTGATAGCTTGAGTGTGTAAGTCCTTTTCATATAGTGGATTGCTTTGCTGGTGGTTGTGGTATCAACCCGTGGATGTTTCCTCTTTGAGGTTTTACCACGTAAAAATACTTGTGTCAAGTTTCGTTTTTATGTTTCTTTATCTTCCATATGTTTGTATTGATTGCATTACTTGTATATTGATTTTCACATGTGTTGATTAAATCAATTCAATTGTTAAGATTCATCAAGTGTTCTTTTAATTGTTGTATTCCACATATTTTTTTGTATATTGGAAGAATTTGGGCCTATACCTATTCACACCCCCCCCCCCCCCCCCCCCCCCCCTCTAGATATATATTACACTATATTGCTTAAGAGAATTTCATTACTGGAGACGCAAACAATTTTAATCAGAAGGTTGAATACAACGGTAAGAACTCTCTTATGGTAGGAAATGGAAATCAGCTTGTTATTTCTCATACTGGTGAAAGTTTACTGCAATCTTGTGTTGGAAATAGATTGAAATTAAAGCAAGTTCTACATGTGTCGGATATAACAAAAAATTTGATTAGTGTTTCAAAACTTGCTGATGCAGTAAAATCTGTATTCAATTTACTAAGAAAGTTCGTTCACTGGGATCGGCGATTTTATCGGTTAAAACCAATTAATCTAGCAAAGGTTACTCTAAATGCGAAAACTAAATTGCATAATGCTTTTCTTTGGAAAAATTGTTTAACTCTAAAATTAACCTAAATTATGACTACTTGAACTAAAAATCAAATCAACGAATAAACAAGTCAAAGAATGAATATATGGGGAGATACTAGGGAATCGATGCACCTCTCTTAGACACTCAATGCTCTCAATTAGTCTCAATAAACACTTCAATAAAGTTTAGGGCTTGTTTTGATAAACAATTAAGAACGAATGTCCTTCCCACCACTCACACAAAGGCCATGTGTCAAGTGATAGTAATGAAATCCCTATGAACAAAACTCTAAGCCAAATCAATGCAACAAGGCCATGCTATGATTGTGATTTAAATGGAAAGGCCATTCACATCCAAACCCTAATCTCATGGATAAACTAAATCACAAACTCATATCAATTGAGGCCACAAAATAATATGAATCAATAATATAGAGCAATTAATTCAATAGACAAGACTAAAACCCAATTGATTAACAAAAAGATAGACTAATTGATTACATAGAGTTGTCCAAAATTGGTTATATCAATCCCCTAATAAAGGTTTAGTTACACATCAATGGAGAGAACAAAAACATAGAAGAGATGAAGATAGAACCCATTATGGTGCGATGCTTCTGACTTGATATCTCCATCGTCTTCCTGCTCCAAGTAATCTCCTCTGATGGAATGAATGAAAGAATGAATGAATGGTGGTATATCTCTCTCTGATTGTCTCTATATGTCGACCCTTTTATTTTCTCTTTTCTTTCTTTTTATAGGTCTTCTGCAGTAATTAGAGAACGAGGAGGCGGTCCACCGCTTGACGTGCCGCTGAGTAGGCACGTGCATGGGCAGCGGAAAAGCCAAGCTCAGCAAACTGGAATGGCTCGCTTGAGGGGCCGCTTGGGAGGCACTTGCCTCTTGAGCGGCATGGGCCGCGGAAAAGGAGACTTCTCGAGCGCCTAGTGCACCGCCGACGGTGCACATGCATGATGGGCGGCATGGGCCGCGGAAAATGGGAATAAATGCCCTTTCTGCATCTTTTGACTCCATCATCTTTGATATACAATCCGATCAACATTTCTATGGAAAGAGACCTGCAAAGACTTAACAAACACATCAACCCACCAAAAGGACCCAAGAAACAAACATAAACAAACATAAACATAAGCAAAAAGGGCAAAATATAAGCATAGAATTAGACTGATCAAATACCCCCAAACCTATCTTTTGCTAGTCCTCGAGCAAAACCAAACATTCCTAAACTGAAAAATTAAATCCTAAAAAAGCCACTTTCGCAGGGAACGCGATAGCATTGAGCACATGCTACAAGCCTTTAAACCTCTAGGTGTCCCTAGTAGGAGGAGTGTTGTCTCCTGAGGGTTCTCAGCTATGACACCCACAAACATATCCCACAAAACCAATCATTCGAGATGCAATCGATTAAAGCTCAGATTGAAACAATGCATGCAAAAGCCAATAGGTAAAGACTAAAATTATGTCACAAATTTGAATGCATTGCTCAGTTTTAAATGAAAAGCCCAAACTCAAGATATTCTAGCATCAAGAACACTTTGCCGAACGCCATAGATGTAATTCGCCTCGACTCTAAGTCTCACCAAATATCGCTCATATTTCACACAGAACCTAGGCAAATACACTTATCAAGCATATGCGAAAGAAGTTATGCACAAGAAATTTCAAATTATAATCGCATATGAATATATCATTGAAAGAACGCTTGATTTGTATGCAAAGATCTCATGAAAAGAATTGAATCATTATGAGCAAGATAAACACACATACACTTCTACCTTCATAGCAAGGATAACCAGCAGATCAATTAGACGTTTCATTAGGTTGTAATGGGGCTATTGGGTGAGGGTTATAAAGGAACGGGATGTAGGAGTTCAAAAACCTAGGATCATTCAGTGAGAGCCTTCAGTTACCTTTACGGCTTGGCACAAGCTCTTAGGTCTTCATTGACTTCCTTTGTAAGTGGAATAATCCCACTCACCATTCATTGATGTCCCCTTAATTCACCCTTCTCTTTTGCCCACTCCTTCGAGAGTAGATACAACACTTAAATCCTTTGACATGTTGTGTTCCTTAGATTCTTTTTCTGGCATACGCAACTCACCATTCATTTTGGTGGCCAAACTTTCTTTTTCTTTTCTGTTTTTTTTTTTTTTTTTTTTTTTTTTTTTTTTTTTTTTTTTTTTTTAGACTACAAAATATACAACCTTGCCTCTTACATTTGGATTGAATGCAGCTCATTCTTCATTTGACTCGTATCACTTTCGCACAACTTCTTGTGCGAACTCTTCAACCTTCTTCACAATCTCAAAGCATGATCCCAAGTTAACAGGTATGGCTATAATATGGCTTACATGGGTTACAGTAAATGTGGTGAAGAAAGAAAAGGCAATCGGTGTTTGGCTTCAAACAGGGCTATGGAGCACACACACAAGGGTAGGAAATATTACAGGCCTTTTAAGTGGTTCATGCACACATAGGCTAACATCACTTCCACTGGTTCGACTTACTCAAGATCAAAGATAACATGTGAAATCTTTTATGATGAATGCTCTATAATGCTCAATGTTCAACCTATAGAGATCAAATCTAATGCTAAGAACCTATTGAGTGTTTAAAGAGTAGAAACAAAATAATCCGTCATATATGTCATTTATGTACGCACTTTGGCTTAGTGAACTCACAGGGTAGTCTCCACTATTAATCATGGCAATCCAACTAGGCATCCTATCCACTATCACATCCAGAACATGTCATAAATTTTGAAAATGCAATGCAATACTCTAAGTGGCAAGATGTTAGTTTAAACCCAGTGATTTAAGCATATCATTTCAAAGTCAAATACCAAAATATCTCATCAAGGTTACTGCAGGAACGACAGACTCTAAAACACTGAAAAACATGACCCAAGACTCATCATACCCCCAAACCTAAACTCAACAGTGTCCTCAATGTTGACAAGCAAGAAAAGACAGGTAAGAAAAACAAAAGAAAAACAAAAGCAAATAAAAGTTCAAAAAGAAAAAAAAAAAAAAATCATAGCCTGCTAATCTCCTCCATCCTCATCGGAGAGCTGTAAGATCTTGGTCCCCTGATCGGAGTCTATCGTGTCATCCTGCATCTGCTGCTCATCATCAAAGTTCAAAATCGAGGTCCGCTGGTCAAAATCCTGCGGCTCGACACCTGATCCACCGGCTGCAAAAGGATCCTGGTCAAGAATAGGGGGTTGAAATGGCACTCCACTCCCACTAGCCACAGAAGACCGGCTAGTCAGCATCCCACGCAGCTCCTCTATGTTTGTCTCGATAGTGTCAAAACGAGTCTCTAATCGACCCTCCAACTGTGTGAAGCGCAAATCCATATGAGTCTGCATAGCCTGCAAAAGAGTGGTAAATGGATCACCTCCTGGCTGAGCTCCGCCTATCTGAGGGGCCTGTGGTGCCCCTTGAGGCTGGTTCTGTAAAAGTGCAGCTGCCTCAGCCTCTCTTGCCTCTCGCTCCTCTCGGCGACGTCTTCTCTCCCCATAATTTCCAATAGGAGGAAGGCCCCTCAGGACTAACTGCTGGTTTCAGTTCGTCAAGTTCATCATACTCGGGTCATGATTCTCTAACCCTGCACCAAAACTGGTTCTCCAACCAACAGTCTCCCTGGTACAGCACTAGCATAATACTCTGTCACAATCCCCCTGTTCGGCCTTGGTGGGCGTGCAACATATCCACCCCATCCGCGGTCTGTAACCATCTGTGGAACAGGTGTCTGTACCAAACTCTCAACATCAATTCCCCTCTCAATAATCCAAGGTCGCCTGAGGAAGTTGCTAAACCGACTCTTAAAGTCCTTGTGTTGTGCTTGTTTTGGCAATACCTTTTGTTTCCCCTTATCGGATGTACTGACCCGAGGACGCTTCCCTATAGCAGTCCTTGCCATCTGGAGAGTCCAAACGCACCGTTTTACTGATTGGACCGCTGGGAGTACCGCTTGTCAGGTACATGCATCATGAGCGGTCTACCAAGCGAGCCAAACCAGTGTTGCAATTAAATATTGGCCGTGGCTTGTGCAGCTGCCTCTTGAGCGGTCTAGGAGGCGTTATATCAAGGAGATAGTCAGGTCTCCATTAACCGCTGGCCATGCACAACGCCTCTTGAGCGGTCCCTTGAGCGAGCCATTCCAGTGTTGTTAAAGTTGCTCGTACCGTGGCCCGTGCATGTGCATCGTTAGCGGTACATCCCACGTGAAACTCTATAAGCATCAGGTCTTCACTTACCGCTGATGAGACACGATGCCTCTTGAGCGGTCTAGGTGGCGAGCCATTCCAGTGGTGTTGAAGTTGCTCGTACCGCGGCTCGTGCATGTGCATCTTGAGCGGTCTACCAAGCGCTAATTCCATAATTCGTGCAGTTCTAACTTGGTTTGATCAAAGCAAACAACACACACATAAAACATATCTGCTCATAGCTCAACACAACCGGAAATCTTGATTCCCCCAAACCTGGATTGAATAATATCCTTCACTAAACAAATGACTCACACTAATTACTGACTCAATTTAATCTAAAGAAAATAAACGAAAGAGAAAAAATGTTACCTAGGTGGGTTGCCTCCCACCAAGCGCTTTATTTAGCGTCTAGACAAGACGTGTGAGAGCTCTACGACTCTACAAGCACGGAATCTTCCAATCGAACGACAGCTTCGAAATCCTTAATGTAAGGCTTAACCCGATGCCCATTTACCTTGAACATGTTGCCATTCTTCTCGTTTTGCACTTCTACAGCTCCGTGGGGAAAAACTTGTGTGACCCTGAATGGACCAAACCATCTAGACTTCAACTTACCGGGAAACAGCTTCAGCCGGGAGTTGAACACCAGCACTTGCATACCGGGACGAAGGTCTTTATGCACTATCATCTTGTCATGTATCAACTTAGTCTTTTCCTTGTACAGTTTTGCACTCTCATACGCTTCCAAGCGAAATTCCTCGAGTTCACACAGCTGAAGTTTCCTCTCCTCACCGGCCTTGTCATAATCAAAGTTCAACTTCCTGACTGCCCATAAGGCTCTATGCTCGAGTTCTACTAGAAGGTGACACGCCTTCCCAAAGACCAACCTATATGGACTCATCCCAATAGGCGTCTTGAAAGCTGTCCTGTAGGCCCACAATGCATCATCTAACTTCAACGCCCAATCCTTTCGAGTGGAATTAACAGTCTTCTCTAGGATACTCTTTATTTGGCTGTTGCTGACCTCAACCTGTCCTGAAGTCTGTGGGTGGTATGGTGTAGCAACCTTATGCCTTACACCATATTTCTTCAAAAGTGCAGCAAAGGATCTGTTGCAAAAATGGGTACCGCCATCGCTAATGATAGCTCTAGGGGTCTCGAATCTTGCAAATATCGTCTCCCTCACAAATTTCACCACAGTTTGACCATCATTATTCCTTGTGGCCTTTGCTTCTACCCATTTTGACACATAATCAACCGCTACCAAGATGTAACTATAACCACAAGATGGTGGGAATGGTCCCATGAAATCTATGCCCCAGACATCAAAAAGCTCTATTATCAAATCTCCAGATAAAGGCATCTCATTTCGCTTACTTATGCTCCCCGTACGTTGGCATCTGTCGCATGCCAAACAAAACCGGACTGTATCTTTATGTAACGATTCCCAGAAGAATCTAGATTGCAACACTTTCAAGGCTGTCTTTCTTGCACCAAAATGTCCTCCACATTGCAGCTCGTGACAAAATTTCAGAACGTCTATCTGCTCTGACTCAGGAACACATCTTCTTATCACAGAATCAGGACCATGAGTGTACAAATAAGGGTCATCCCAAAAGTATTTTTTCGCTTTTGTAATGAACCTTTTTCTTCCTTGTGAGTTCAAATCCTCTGGGACTACCCCACTTACCAAATAGTTAACCAGATCAGCATACCATGGTTCACTATCCATCACAGCCAACAATTGTTCATCCGGAAACTTCTCATGCAATGGCAATAAGTTTACCTCATCCGGGTTTACCTGTACCAACCTGCTTAGATGATCAGCAACCACGTTCTCACTACCTTTCTTGTCTCGTATCTCCAAGTCAAATTCTTGTAGCAGGAGGATCCACCGAATCAATCTAGGTTTGGCATCCTTTTTCTGAAGAAGATGACGAAGTGCTGCATGGTCTGAATATACAATGACTTTGGCGCCCACCAAGTAAGTTCGGAATTTCTCCAATGCAAAGACTACTGCGAGAAGCTCCTTCTCAGTTGTTGAGTAGTTCAATTGAGCGTCATTTAAGGTTCGAGAAGCATAGTATATTGCGTGCGGAACCTTATCTACTCGCTGCCCCAAAACTACTCCGATGGCATAATCTGAAGCGTCACACATCAATTCAAAGGGCAATTCCCAATTAGGTGGAATTATTACTGGTGCGGTGGTCAATGCACTCTTCAAAGTGTTAAAAGCTACCATGCACTCTTCAGTCACCTCAAACTCAGTTTCTTTTTGTAGAAGCAAACATAAGGGCCTTGTTATCTTCGAAAAATCCTTTATAAATCTTCTGTAAAAACCCGCATGCCCAAGAAACGACCGCACATCTTTCACGGATTTTGGAGGCTGTAAACTACTGATCACCTCCACCTTGGCTTTGTCCACTTCAATTCCTCTTCTTGAAATCACATGTCCCAGAACTATCCCTTGTTGTACCATGAAGTGGCACTTTTCCCAGTTCAACACCAAATTGTTCTCCTAGCATCTCTTAAGGACTAAGGTAAGGTTGTGCAAACACAAATCAAATGAATCCCCAAACACTGAGAAGTCATCCATGAATACCTCAATGATCTCTTCCAACATATCTGAAAATATTGACATCATGCACCTCTGAAAAGTACTTGGTGCATTATAGAGACCGAATGGCATCCTTCTGTATGCGAACGTCCCAAATGGACAAGTGAAAGTAGTTTTTTCTTGATCTTCTGGTGCGATAGCTATCTGATTGTAACCTGAGTACCCGTCGAGGAAACAATAGTGACTGTGCCCTGCCAATCGCTCAAGCATCTGATCTATGAATGGAAGAGGGAAGTGGTCTTTTCTAGTAGCAGTGTTCAGCTTCCTGTAGTCGATACACACCCTCCATCCTGTCTGAAGCCTCTGTGGAACCAACTCATTCTGCTCATTGCGAACCACGGTAATACCTGATTTCTTAGGAACCACGTGAATCGGGCTAACCCACTTACTGTCTGATATGGGATAAATTATCCCCACTTGTAAAAGTTTCAGGACCTCTTTCTTCACTACCTCTTTCATTATCGGATTTAATCTCCTCTGGGCCTCTCTTGACGGTCTAGACTCTTCTTCGAGAAATATCTTGTGCATGCAAATTGTTGGACTGATTCCCTTGATATCTTCAATTGACCATCCTATAGCTGACTTATGTTTCTGTAGAACCCCAATGAGCCTTTCTTCCTCGGTACTCTGCAATTCTGAAGCAACAATTACCGGGTATGTCTCATTATCACCTAGATACACATACTTCAGAGTTGTTGGTAACTTCTTGAGCTCCAACTTTGGTGGTGGATCATTGGCAAAACTGACAGTTGAAACTTGGAAGTCTGCAACTTCTTCTTCAGCTAGTTCAGAACTATCTTCAGTCATGTCGTCCTGATCATCCCAATCCCAATCTGCCAAATCCTCATCCTTGAATACTCCATCAACCCCAGGGTCTAAAACCTCGATGAATGAACAATCATCAGCTCCGGCAGGGTATGATGATGCTTCAAAAAGTTTGAACTCCACTGTCTCATCTAACACTGTCATTGAAAGTTTTCCATTCTGCACATCAATGAATGTCTTTGCTGTTGCCATGAACGGTCTACCCAAAAGAACAGGTCTCATGTTAGTCTCTTTGCTCACATCCTCCATGTCTAATACCACAAAATCAGCAGGAATTATAAGTTTTCCAACTTGGACCAGAACATCTTCAACATGCCCTCTCGGATATCTTACCGAACCATCTGCTAACAGAAGTGAAATTGTTGTAGGCTTCAACTCATTTAACCCTAGCTGCTTGTAAATAGAATACGACATCAAATTAATACTGGCACCTAAATCTAGCATTGCTCTTTCAAGTTGGGTACCTCCTACCGTGATATTGATGCAGAAACTGCCCGGATCTTTCAGCTTGGGATGAAGTTCCTTCTGCAAAACTGCACTAGCACTACCTGCTATGTATTCCTGATGATTCGGCCCAAATTTCTGCCTGTTGGTGTGAAGGCTTTTGAAAAATTTTGCATAGGCAGGCATCTTTTCTATCATCTCGAGTAGAGGTAAGTTCACATGTACCTTGGACAGAACATCAAAAATTTCTTTGAAAGCCTTGCTGAGCTTGTCCCTTTTAAGCCTCCTAGGAAAAGGAATTGGTGGAACATATGGAGGGGGTGGAACATAAGGGTCTGATGACTTGTGTAAAACTGAGGTTTTCTTGGGTGTCTCTACCACTACCTCTTCTTCTGCTTTAGCCTCCTTCTCACTCACCTCTTCTGATCCTCTGGTGCCCTCTTTCTGTTGCCCTCTGACAACTTCAGTGTCTAACACTCGACCACTTCTCAACACAGTCAATGCCTTGGCTTGCTCTGATTGACTAGGAAACCTTCCTGGTTCATTCTTGCGAACTGCGTCAACTATTTGCCCCATCCGTGTTTCTAAATTCTTAATGGATGCCTCAACGTTGTTAAATCTCTGATTTGTATCACGTGAGAAACGCTCTGTATTCTCAGCAAGGGATGTCACAATTTCTTCCAAGGATCTCTTCTTCGGCTGATAGGTAGTACTGTCTCTATTAGCAGCATTGTTCCATTGTTGAGGTTGACTATTGGAACCTTGACCTTGGTAAGTGCCACTGTTGTACCCTCCTTGATTTGTTCCCTGAGTGTTCTGTTGAATGAGCTGATGACTATTAAGAGCAGTGTTAGGGTCAGAATAAGATAAATTCGAATGGTTACGCCATGCAGGATTGTAAGTATTCGAGTAAGGATCGTTCCTCCCTCTTTGGTAATTGAAAGCTTGAACCTCCTCTGTCTCAAATGGTATCCCATCTCCATCTTGCACTGAGTTCACCCCTAACTGTTGTTGAGCCCTATTCGAGTTTTGGGCCATCATAGCTTGTACTTGCTTAGCTAGATTCGCCATCTGAATTTCCACCCCAGTTGTCTGGTTGACATCATACTTACCTCCCTTTCTGACCATTGAACTTCTATGTTGGGAGTTTAGAGCCAAAGTTTCATAGATCTCAGCAATCTCTAAAGCAGATTTCCTGGTAATGATACCCCCACAAGCGTTGTCAACAATGTTCTGTGTGAAAGGTGTCAATCCATCATAAAAAGTGCGGACTTTGTACTCCTTTGTCACCATGTGAGGGGGAATTTGATCTAACAGCTCCTTATATCGCGACCATGCTTCATGGAACGACTCACCATCTTCTTCACCGAAACTAGCTATCTTGATCCGGACTTCTTTTGCTTTAGAAGCAGGGAAAAATCTGTTGAAGAATGCAGTGCACACATCAACCCATGATCTCAAAGATCCTGCCCTTACTGAATTGTACCACTTGATGCCCTTGTCCTTCATACAATACCGAAAACACCTCATCCTTAACTGCTCTTCTGTCAATCGGCCCATCGGGAAATTCCCTACGGTAGCTTGATAGTCCTTCATAAACTGGAGGCAGGCTTCTGTTGCCAAACCGTGAAAAGATGGCAGCATGTTTAAATGGCTACCCCTCAACTCATAACTCCTGGCTATGGCATCTAACACAATAGGCTGAGGTTGGTCTCCCAACATAGGCTGTCCAGACTCTCTCATTAGTCTGATCTCATCTTCTAGTGCACGTCTTGGAGAACCCGGTGGATGGTCTCGAACTTCCTGTCTATTCTGAATACCTTGTTCATCATGAACCTCTCTTTCAGCTCGAATAACCCGGTCACGTTGCTCACCGTGATCACCCATATCCTCAACTAAAGGATCTAACTCTTCAAACTGTCTAGCAACTCGGCCTACTCGGTCAATCTCGTCGTTAGCAGGGATCAGAATACCTCCAAGCGAACGACGTCCGTTCATACACCTGTGAAACCTGAAACACCAAAAACACAACTACCACGAAGTAAGATGAAACAAAAAGAACTAAAACAAAAAAAAAAAAAAAAAAATCTAATGACACACACTACCTAACTAAATTAACTAGATCCAACTAATAGAATCTATATCAATCCCCGGCAGCGGCGCCAAAATTGATGCAGTAAAATCTGTATTCAATTTACTAAGAAAGTTCGTTCACTGGGATCGGCGATTTTATCGGTTAAAACCAATTAATCTAGCAAAGGTTACTCTAAATGCGAAAACTAAATTGCATAATGCTTTTCTTTGGAAAAATTGTTTAACTCTAAAATTAACCTAAATTATGACTACTTGAACTAAAAATCAAATCAACGAATAAACAAATCAAAGAATGAATATATGGGGAGATACTAAGGAATCGATGCACCTCTCTTAGACACTCAATGCTCTCAATTAGTCTCAATAAACACTTCAATAAAGTTTAGGGCTTGTTTTGATAAACAATTAAGAACGAATCTCCTTCCCACCACTCACACAAAGGCCATGTGTCAAGTGATAGTAATGAAATCCCTATGAACAAAACTCTAAGCCAAATCAATGCAACAAGGCCATGCAAACATTAACTTTCAAATCTATTAAGCTTATGATTGTGATTTAAATGGAAAGGCCATTCACATCCAAACCCTAATCTCATGGATAAACTAAATCACAAACTCATATCAATTGAGGCCACAAAATAATATGAATCAATAATATAGAGCAATTAATTCAATAGACAAGACTAAAACCCAATTGATTAACAAAAAGATAGACTAATTGATTACATAGAGTTGTCCAAAATTGGTTACATCAATCCCCTAATAAAGGTTTAGTTACACATCAATGGAGAGAACAAAAACATAGAAGAGATGAAGATAGAACCCATTATGGTGCGATGCTTCTGACTTGATATCTCCATCGTCTTCCTGCTCCAAGTAATCTCCTATGATGGAATGAATGGTGGTATATCTCTCTCTGATTGTCTCTATATGTCGACCCTTTTATTTTCTCTTTTCTTTCTTTTTATAGGTCTTCTGCAGTAATGAGAGAACGAGGAGGCGGTCCACCGCTTGACGTGCCGCTGAGTAGGCACGTGCATGGGCAGCAGAAAAGCCAAGCTCAGCAAACTGGAATGGCTCGCTTGAGGGGCCGCTTGGGAGGCACTTGCCTCTTGAGCGGCATGGGCCGCGGAAAAGGAGACTTCTCGAGCGCCTAGTGCACCGCCGATGGTGCACATGCATGATGGGCGGCATGGGCCGCAGAAAATGGGAATAAATGCCCTTTCTGCATCTTTTGACTCCATCATCTTTGATATACGATCCGATCAACATTTCTATGGAAAGAGACCTGCAAAGACTTAACAAACACATCAACCCACCAAAAGGACCCAAGAAACAAACATAAACATAAGCAAAAAGGGCAAAATATAAGCATAGAATTAGACTGATCACTTGCCTTCGATAACAATGTTTTTGTGGAATTTCATTCTGATTGTTGTCTTGTGAAGGATGACAAAGTCATTTTGTGTGTATTTAAAACCCACTTGTCACACAATATTTATAACCTAGCAATGCCTATTAAGGTTATGAAAACACATGTATTGTGGCAAGCAAGGGTCGTCAACAGAGATCGGAATTTAGCTAAAACTAATCTATACTTAAGTGATATTAATGTAATAAAGATAAATGGTTGATGATGTTGAAATGTGAAATAGTCAATACTTAAAACGAAACTAGAAATGTAACTAAAAAATGAATATGAATGTAATGAAAGACAGATATGATGGAGACTAAGGAGTTAAAGGATTAGAAAGCAAACATTTGGGATGAAACTAATAATGCACGGTGTGAATAATATTATCGAGAGGGGGGGGGGGGGGGGGGGGGGGGGTGGGGTTGTGAATAGATTTTAACTAATTTTACCCAATTTTCGTGTAAGGTCAAGATTACGAAAATGCCCCTAACTAGTCAAATTAAATAACAAGTGTAATATGTGCGGAATTTAAATAACACTTGATATTTACGTGGAAACCCTCACGGGAAAAACCATGGGTTAGTAAGTGCGCCACACTCGAACCTCGAATCCACTAAATGTGTTAAAGATTACAACCTAATCCCGGTATATAATCACACACCTACCTAATCCCGGTATAAGTGAACCTAGTCCAATTGCTTGTGATTTACGCAACCTAATCCCAGAAGTTACACAAATCTTACTTCTCAATGAAGAGATAAAGAGCCTATGTGAATATATGAAATATCCAAAATGCAATAAAGAGCTAGGGAACCCTATATGCTTATCTAGGATGACAATATGGCAATTAAATAATCCTAGATATTAATAGCTAAATGACATGTCAAATAGCTTAGCTAAACATAGATTATAAAAACCTAAATAGCTATCACAA
The DNA here is from genome assembly GCA_030490815.1 of Acer saccharum. Lineage (NCBI taxonomy): Eukaryota > Viridiplantae > Streptophyta > Magnoliopsida > Sapindales > Sapindaceae > Acer > Acer saccharum. The sequence goes on from CM059876.1 coordinate 29,888,662, forward strand.
CACAACACTCAATCATGTCAAACACAACAATCTCTATTTTGAATATTATATTTTAATCTAAGAACAAGCAAATAATAAAAGAGAGGCCTTGATAAATAAAACACTAATTATAATTGATAATAGTGAAGAACATACCAAGGGAAGTGTGTTGACCAAGACCCATGCAAGTAAACATCCTAACTATGCTAGAAAATGCTTAGATGATATTTTGATGTATATGAAAATTGGTTTTGAGAGTTAAAGAAAAGTTCTTGGGAGTTTCTCTTTTGAAAATGTTTTTGCTCTCAAAAGTGTGTGTATTCCCAAGTGAAGAAGAAAATAAATAAATAAATAAATATATATATATATATATATATATTTATATTATCACACACACACAAAACGCACAGGTTGCAAAAGTATATATATATAATATAACAATCAAAACGCACAGCATTTGGATGTTGAAAAGTGCTGGTCCAGTGCGGGTCAGGGACCCGCACTTTATCTTTTCTTTAACATTTCAGCTCCCGGGTTTCCCATATAGTGTGGGTAGAGTGCGAGTCCAACGCAGGAATTCCCGGAAAGTGTAGAGTGCGGGTAAGGGACTCGCACTGTACCCACACTTTATGGCATTCTGTTGTCTTTTTCGATCCTTTGGTGTGAGTTGTGCATAGGTCTTGCATAGGAATTCCTACGCTAAAAGTGTGCGAGTTGAGTGCGGGTAAGGGACCCGCACTGTACCCTTACTTTATCTTTTCTCCAAGGTTTCAGCTCCCGGGTTTTGTCAATAGTGCGGGTGGCTAAACCGCACTTTATCTTTTCTTCAGCTGGTTCTTGTCCTCTTTTTGCTCCATTTAACACCTTTTTCACACGAAAGTGCCGAATACTGTTTCCTACACCTGAAATGTACGAATGCCTACAAACACGAATAAAGAGCCCATAAGAGATGTGAAAACACAAGAAAACGAAACAAAGGATAAGGAAAAGAGGGCCAACATATACAACAATTTAGGCATGATCAGGCATAAATCCCAACAGGCACCTTATATGATATTATCATATAGGACTGAGCCACGATCTATATAAATCTATCACTAAGATCTATTAGTTGAAAAGATTCATATCTATCGACAAATGATGGTTATATAAGGATGATCTAAATCTTGAGTATCTTACTAACTCTTTCAAGTTAGATTGTGGTTTTTGACATATGGGTAAGATTGGAGTAACATTCTCGATCAATAACTTTGTATCTTGAATTTGATTTTTACTTTTTATTTATTTATTTATTTCATCTTTTTTTTAATTTTTTTTTTTTTGTAATTATCTCCACCGTCCATGTTCATATGGATGGTGGAGATTGAATCATTTTTTTTTCTTTGTTGCCTTTTGTTCTCTCTCTCTCTCTCTCTCTCTCTCTCTCTCTCTCTCTCTCTCTCTCTCTTTCTCTCTCTCTCTCTTTCCTTTTTGCTTTGTAAATTATCTTTTAATCTCGACCATCCATCTCAAAAATGGATGGTGGAGATCCATTTAAGAAAAATATATAATTTTTTTGACTGCATATTTTTTTTTTAGACCCATTTATTTACAATTATTGAAGAGCATTAATGTCTTTTACCTTGAAAATTAAGAGGAAATAGGGGAAAATAGCACCAAATCTGATTGGCTTTGTGGTAATATCACCAACTTAATAATTCTATGTTTTATAGCACCAAAGTATAGAGGTGGACAAAAATGCCCTTATTCCTTCTTTCTTCTCTCTTCTCTCTTCTCTGAAACGAAGTTTCTTCTTTCTTCTTTCTTGTTTCAGATTTTCCCTTATTTCTTCTTTCTTCTTAAACAAAGCTTTCTTCTTTCTTGCTTCAGATTTTCGTTGCCCTTGATATCTTCCATCTTCTTTCTTCTTTCTTCTTGTTGGAGAAAAACGAAGCTTTCTCTCTCACTCCATCTATTTCAAATTTTCGTTGACCTCACAAACCTCTGAAAATAGTCGATCTGGAGCTTACAAACCTCATTGGAAGGGCAACTTCTCTCCTCAATAAGGATTGTACAAGCTCATCACATTGTAAGGTAATTCATCTCTTGAATAAACCTTTTTTTTAAGTTCATTCAAGCTCATTATTTTTTTGATTAGTGTTGGCACTTGGAATCTGTTGTTGTTAAGCAAACTGTTGTTTCTCTCGTTTCCAAATTTTTGATTTCAGTAAGTTCCCGAACTTCCAGTAAGTCTCGGCTATATGTAAATAAGTCTCGGGTATTGTCAAATAAGTCTCGGGTATATAACCGAGACTTATTTGACAATACCCGAGACTTATTTGCATATAGCCGAGACTTATTTACATATAGCCGAGACTTACTGATAGTTTAGCTAGACTTGTGTTCCCAAAAATTGAAAAAAGATACCTGATACGTATTTGATATTATCCAGTGGGCCTATTTCCCAAAAACTGAAAAAAGAAACTAAAAAAACTTGTGTTCCCAAAAATTAAATTTTAGTATCTTGGACTTTATTAGAGACTTAAATTCATAGTACCCGAGATGTATTTGATACTATCCAGTGGTGTTGTTTTAGGTTTAATTTATGATACTGATAGTTTTACTGTCAGCCATATTTTGTAAATATTGATGTTTTGTTTTGGTAGGACAATGGATTTGGTTAGAATGTTGATATCATATAATGGACGGTGGGAGGAACTATCGCACGGAAGCCAACGGTATGTTGGTGCAGTAAATAAAGGAATTTTGGTGCAAAAGAACTTGACTTACGAAGAACTCTTGGGGGTTGTTCAATCTATTGTGAAACACGATCAAAATAAATACGATATTGAGATGCAATCAATAGCTATTGCTCCAGGCAGTACATGTCGCACGGTGATAAGCGACAATGACGATGTTCAATTTGTACTTCGGGAAGACAAGGCAGTTCCGCAAGTATGTGTCACTTTGGTCGAAAGAAGATTCGAAGATCCGCAACAAATACGGGATGAGCACTATGGATCATTTAGTGGCAGTAACCAAGTGTTCAATCAACGAAGTTCGATATTTCTTGACGGAATTCGCCAATTTTCAAATAATGTTTGCTTAGAACCATACGAAACAGTCAACCTTGATAGAAGTTATGCTGCACCTAATTTTGATGATGGAGACAACCGTGTAATTGTTGTTAATCATCCTCAAGAACATCAGACATTCGAAGAACCTATTCATGAAGAACCTACCCATGGTAGCGCACTACCGCCAGATGTGCGTGGGACTCCAGCTGATACGGAAAATGTCAACGCGGGAAAATGTTAACACAGAAAATATGAACACGGAAAATGTGAATGATACGATAGAGTGGACTATCCCAGGATCCGAGTCATATTCTTTTGGTGATGCGACGACCACCATGGCATCGACCTCTTCCAACACTCCGATTTTCAAGGGACAATTTTTTCCAAGGAAAAAAGATTTAAAAAGATTAGCAGGCCTTTATTCTTTGAGACAGAATTTCGAATGGAAGGTGAAGAGGTCAAACAAGTCTGTTATACATATGGTATGCAAAATAGAAAATTGTTCTTGGAAATTAAGAGCAGTGAGGATAAAGGAAGGGACATACTTTCATGTTAGAAGTTTTGTTAATGAGCATAGTTGTCCGTTGGAGGTGGTTCACCGTCGACATCGGCAAGCCAGTGCAGCTGTAATTGGGGAAGTGGTAGCTCCTAGGATCCACAATGAAGATGGGCGTATTATGCGTCCGAGTGATATCATCACTGATATGAAGCAGATGTATGGCATCCAAATGTTGTATAGTAAGGCTTATGAATCTTTGAAATATGCGTTATCATTGACTTATGGGACGCACGAGGAGTCGTTTCCAAACCTTCCCCGGTTCGCTTATGTGTTGGAACAACAAAATCCTGGCACAATAACGGACGTACAGTTCACGGATGACAATAAATTTCTATACTTCTTCATGGCACTTGGTGCTTCAATTCGAGGTTTCCGTCGGTGTATGCGCCCTGTAATTACTGTGGATGGTACCCATTTGAAAGGGAGTTATAAGGGAACAATGTTTGTGGCTGCAGCTATGGATGGTAATGAACAAATATATCCTCTGGCATTCGGTTATGGGGATTCTGAAAATAATGAATCATGGGAATGGTTTTTGGAGAGTTTGAGGGGTGCCATTGGACATGTTGAAGATTTGGTAATCATTTCTGATCGACATCAAAGCATACAAACCGGTGTAGAAAAGGTCTTCCCATATGCAGCCCATGCTTTCTGTATTTGGCACCTTTCTGAGAATGTTAAGAAAACTTTTCATAGAAAGGATGTGGCGGAAATGGTCCAGCGTTGTGCTAGAGCATATACTCAACAAGAATATGATTTCGAGATGCAAGAGTTACGTAGGGTGCACAAGAAAGCATACGATTATGTTGTTAAGGTCGGGCCTTCTAAATGGTCCCGGATCCATTGTCCATATAGGCGGTTTAACTTGATGACATCCAATGTATGTGAGTGTCTTAACTCATGCATGAGATTTGCCCGTCGATTGCCTGTAATGTCCTTAGCTGAGTTCATTAGGAACTTAATGCAGAAATGGTTTTACAATCGTCATCGTGTTGGCCAATCCATGCGTTCACAACTAACTGATGCTGCACATGAGCAAATTGCGAAGCGAATAGAAGAGTGTAATTATATGTCTGCGAGTCATGTTGACTGGAACATCTTTCAGGTGAAGTTAAGAGGAGAACAATGGACAGTAAACTTGCAACAAAAGACATGCACATGCAAGGTTTTCGATCTTGATCTTCTACCTTGTGCTCATGCACTTGCAGCGGCTAGGTAGGTACATTTGTTTGTTATGTACATGTGGCTTTTGTTTGTTACATTTTAATTTTGTATGTTCACTTTCGTTTCTACTTATCAGGGAGCGACACTTGGACTATATCTCCTTATGCGCGGACTACTATAAAAAGGAAGTTCTCGTTGATGCATATTCCATACCTATCATGCCCGTAGGGCATCCTAGTAGTTGGGTAGTACCTGAGGACATCATAAATCCTGTCATACCTCCAGATATTCGAAATCAACCTGGTAGGCCTTGTAACAGCCGACACCGCTCAGCTTTCGAAAAGCGAAACAGTCAGAAATGTTCCCAATGTGGGGCACAGGGGCACAACAGTAGAAATTGTTCAAATCCACCAATGATTCAGAGGGCAGACGATGCAAGTACCAGCAACCCTGTCCCAACCCAATACCGGAGGAAATGTAGTGTATGTCACAAGGTCGGCCACAACAAACAAACTTGTCCAAATAAAGAGCAAGACATTTGAGTTTGAGTTTAAAATGTGGAACTATTGACTTTATGTTTGACGCTTGTAATGTCGAATTATGGTTGTATGTTTAACTACATTTGAGTTTGAGTATATTATGTGGAACTATTGACTTTATGTTTTCACTCCTTAAGTTCGAATTATGGTTATGTTTGACTACATTTGAGTTTGAGTTTATTATGTGGAACAATTAAATTATGTTGACAAGTTAGAGGGCATTAAAACAAGAGATTTGAGTTTGAGTTTATTATGTGGAACAATGAAATTATTTTATGAAAATATGGTATATCTTTTTTTACTTTTTATGAACACAAGTCTGGCTAAAAGTAAGTCTCGGCTATCTTCTAATAAGTCTCGGGTAATATCGAATAAGTCTCGGCTACTATGAATAAGTCTCGGGTAACTTACCCGAGACTTATTTGACGATACCCAAGACTTATTTACATATAGCCGAGACTTATTAGAATATAGCCGAGACTTACTGGAAGTTTGGGAACTTGCTGGAATCAATGATTTAGAAACCAGAGAGTGAGTTTTTGGGAACATAAGTCTCGGGTAAACCCAGTAAGTCTCGGCTATTATGGAATAAATCTCGGGTAATTAACCGAGACTTATTTGATGATAGCCGAGACTTATTTGATGATAGCCGAGACTTATTGGAAGTTTGGGAACTTGCTGGAATCGAAATGATTTAGAAACCAGAGTGTGAGTTTTTGGGAATATAAGTCTCGGGTAAACCCAGTAAGTCTCGGCTATGATGGAATAAATCTCGGGTAATTAACCGAGACTTATTTGATGATAGCCGAGACTTATTTGATAATAGCCGAGACTTATTGAACGTTTGGGAGAACTTGCTGGAATCAATGATTTAGAAACCAGAGAGTGAGTTTTTGGGAACATAAGTCTCGGGTAAACCCAGTAAGTCTCGGCTATGATGGAATAAATCTCGGGTAATTAACCGAGACTTATTTGATGATAGCCGAGACTTATTCGATATTACCCGAGACTTACTGTGAGAAATTTGGAAAAAAAATCAAACAATCCTAAACACATTTTTCAGAGTAATGTTATCTAGTACTTGTTTTTTTTATTATTTTTTTTTCACTTATATTAAATAGACTATTTATTATGTATTTGATTAAACTTATTTTAACTATAATATATATATATATATATATATATCCATAACCGCAATTTATATTTATATCCATAGCCACAATTTTCTATCAAATATAGCAGGAACAGTTAACTTGAAGGGAAATATATTAACTACTGTCAAATATATTAAATAGACTTTAACATTGCATATCCAAATCCGAGAGTTATTAAATTTACAAGTATGTCAAGAAGCCACTTCAGTGGAATTAGAAAAAACTTCAACAGCCATTTTCAATCGTATCTGAGACATGTCTTCATCTGTCCAACCAAACTTTTTTTTCTTTGCTACTGTGTACTCGATCATTTTTAGTGTATGAGGACCGCAGTTACCCCTGGAATTTGGACAAAGTTAATCAGATACAGAAACTTAATAAATCGTATCCATAATTAATTTTAGCAAAGTAATGCAGTTACCAATTGGGCTGTTGTGGCACATGTGATATAGGTGTTATCGACATTTGCATCGGTTCTGCCTTAACCTTCACCCCCTTCTTTCTTTTTGTGTAAAATCCGACCCGCGACAACATCGATGGTAAAAACCATCTGAGGCATGCAACTTGCTTATTCCTATGGTCGAATTCCACCTCCTTCATAAATGGATCGTAGAGGTGGATTCTTTGTTGTGTGAGGTCAATTTTGGCCATTATCCAGTGATAATTTCCAATGTTCAATGGCGCCAAAAGCTACAATTAATTGAAATAGGCATATTCGTTATTAAGTAATGTTGAAGTATTTTAAAACTACAAGTTTCAAAACACTCACCGTATCCACCTCGTGCCATGGCCGACATCCATGGGGACGCATTCCTCTAGCCCATACAAGATCGCTATCCGGCCACTCGTACGTCAACATGGGCCATGCCCTTGGTGGTGTGTCCATAACTCCCGCAGGCATCATCTTATCCCACTGGATGACAAGGTGTGACTGTGCATTCATTCAATCAAGAAACAATCATGAAATTGTATTCAATACATTATAGTCTATGTTTTAGAGAAATCATAAACTTACATAAAATTGCGCATCAAGAATGTTTGTTTTCTGGTCATAAACCGCAGGGTAAGCACGTTGGCGCTTCCGTATGATTTGCAGATATGCATCAAGGTGCTGAGATTGAAAGTGTTGAAAACATATGTAAAACAAATTATCTCTATTAAAACAAAAATCAAAGTGTGGGTATGTATAAATAAATACCGTATCGAAGGTGTCCATGTGGCAGGTATCCAATTGTTTGAACCACAATACTCCGACTGAGGTCTCCAGGTCCACATCTCGCCTGCATCGATGAACAATAAGTCAAATTGTAAAAAATGAAACTTGGATTATAAATGTAGAAGATGTAGTCATTTATACATTGCCGTTAGATTCTTTTTAAAGTCTTCGTATTCTGCCAAGTGGCCATCATCAAGCAACTCCAAAGGTTGAAATTTATGGGCCCCAATCCTAGCCCTCTTTGGCCTGCATGGGTCGGTGTACGGGGTATTCAATTGCCAACCCCGTTTGCGTATCCGAATTGATCGCTGAACTGCCAAACATGGGGATGATGGTGATGGGACATGTGGAGCAGCAGGTACTTTGTCAAATGACACGGGTGTAGCCTCTGAACACAAGACTGGCGGGTGAATCGAGTCCGTAACAGGTGTAGGACCCTGAGATAAGGATGAAGGGTCAATCGGGTCAACTGGAGGTGTAGAATGTTGTCCTCGATCCCGCTGAATGTCTGAAGGTTCTTGATTAAAGGATGGAGGGTCAATTGGGTCCATTGGAGGTGTAGCATAATGTCCTCGATCCTGCTGAATGTCTGAAGGATCCTGAGTAAAGGATGGAGGATCAATCGGGTCCACTGAGGGTGTAAAATGATGTCCAATATCCCGCTGAATGTTTGAAGGATCTTGAGTAAAAGATAGAGGGTCAATCGGGTCCATTGGAGGTGTAGAATGCTCTCCTCGATCCCGCTGAAGTGTACGCAGCATACACATCACCTCTTCATGTTGTTTTTGTCTATCCCGTTCACTTGCTAGGAACTCCTCTTGTAATTTCCGTACGGTCTCCTTCAGTTCGTCAAATCGACGAGTCCAATGGGCTTGTACTTCCTGTAGAAGAAAATCCAACATAAAACTTATTGTTCATATTAATTGGACAAATTTAAAAGAAACACAATTTGCATACCTCTCTAAGTGGAGACCGTGCATGCTCTACATCATCATACCTTGCACCAACAGAAGTAGGATCAGGACACTGAGAACCATCTCCGTTATCATCACACTCCTGTATCTGTGAAGGTGCAATAGGTATCCTATTCAATTTGACTCTGATACGCCTCTGCCTAATACGACCACGATTCTCGGCTACCCTTGTTCTAGATCTAGTGCGGGGCATACTGTCCTCGGTCTCCGTCCGATGTCTGGCATCATCACCATCAGGTTCGATTGACGCATCTTGCATATTCTCCATTGGATTAAAAGCGGGGTACAGATTGCCACCCTCATTTATCCCCTGATAGTACCATGTGCCAAGCTCCTGCTCTGTTGGTGTCAATTTTACTTCCGCAAACATCTGAAATTGTCAAATTAAAAATGTTATTCATTTAATCATTACACCTTAAGATTATAATAAAAGGATACGAACAGTTTCTTACCCTTGCCTTAAACACCTTTAATAGTTTGTTTGGCCGGGGTCGCCTAGTAAACTCCCACCTAAGAATACGTGGGATTGGGTCAACATTCCTACGAGTGGCGAATTCCCTTGCAAGTTCTGGAATAACTTCAAAAGAAAAAATCTACAAAAGTCCATTGGAAAATTAATTTAACAGTTAGAAAACATAATAAATCAATAAATAAAATAACGACAATAATAAAGTTTTAAATCCTCACCAATAGGGCATACGAAAACCCGAAAATACTGTATTTCTCTTTCTTGTGATTTTCAATACCCTTCTTTTCTTGTCTTTCTTGAAATCGTTGCCTTCGACCATGCAAAGCGTTAATGAACCCATATATTGAGTATTTGTACACATGTGAACCCCACGGGAATGCTTCGAACGAAACCAAGTCGTCAACGAGACGCAATTGCCATATAGGGATGTACTCCCTCTCATCCAATCCGATCAAAAAACAGTTCAGTAGCAACACCAAACAAAGCTTAACAACATCATACTGCTGCTGCCATTCACCCTGTAGAATCCTTGCTTGAAGTTCCTCCAAAGTTATTGAATCGCGAGAATTGAAGTACCTTTGGTGTAAGCCATTCTCCACTTCTTCAATTTGCGTCATGTCGGGGATAACTCCGAACTTCAACCCGGTTATCAAGCAAAATTCAACCTTAGAAAATCGGACGCTACGACTACCCAACATGAACCGCATCTCATCAGTTGGTCCGTCATGGTGTAGCTCACGTAGTAGCAACCGATGCACAATACAACCGGAAAACTGTAACCCTCGATGCATGCGTAAAAAATGACCAAAACATGACTCAAGGAACCTCCGTTGTTCGTTACCCCCATCTACTACTCCGTTAATTACTGGTTCGTTAATTGCAGCCTCAATTACATTGAGCAGTTCAATGTGGTTATGGCGAGTGATTGTTGCGGGGTACCAAGAACTCTCGGGAGTTTTCAACCTCGACTTCAGGTTTACCATCTGCAGTTCAGAACTAAATTAACACCCAAAAGATACACAATAATTATATCTTTTTTAAGGAAAAAAAAAAAAAAAAAAAAAAAAAACAACGCACAAAGCCACAATACAAAACAACAAAAGCCGAACTTGAACCCACACTACGCAGAAAACTAAACTTGAAAACAGCCACATACCACAAACACAAAACAGCAACACAATGCCATGGCACAAGACAAAACAGCCACATACAAACTGCAATTCAATTACAAATTAACAGATTTCTGTGAATAGTAGTAATTATATGATATGAAGAAATGTTCATTGATGTTATATCATTTTCCAAGTTGTGCAAAGATTGATATTGGGACCAGAACCAACGTGTAAAATCTGTGTCAAAAAACTTGATGCACACCCTCATGAACTTTGGAGTCCATTGAATGAATGAATAAATTCACCACTAAACGTGTCATCTTCACTGCACCTCTCTGCCTGCATGATTGTTGTATTTTTTTTATTTTTATTTTTTCCAGTTTTCAAATACACATTTTAGTATGACAAGCAATCAAAACATTTGTTGAAAGAATAAGCTTTTTTTTGGTCCACAATTTCTGCATAGTTTTTAAACAAAAATATTTCTCGAAAACCATCCCAATTGTCTACATTCATTATACAATATATATATATATATATATATATATACTGCAGAATACTAGTCATCTAGCTCCATATCAATTATATTTGTTCATCTAGTGAGTGTATATTTTGTTTTCTTGACATGTGAAGTTGCAATGAATACTAGTCATTTATTTTATTCACAATAGGCTTGTCCAGATAATAATAGTTGCAATGACTTTTTTTTGCATGAACATTCCAAATTATATTATATTTAGTTGGCATTACACAGTACAGATTACATGTACAGACCAGGAAAAGAGCAATATTTTTTTTGAACAATCAGTTTATAAAGCCAAAAAGGCAAACAGGCCAAGAAAGACCCAAAACAACACAGCGCAGAACAGCGCCAAAACACAGCCAAAACAACCATCCAAAACCACAACCAAGCCAAGAAAAAGAAAGACAAAACACAAACACCAGGACCGAGCAGAAAAACAAAAACAGAAGAGACTAATGAATTTCCCACTGTGCAGAATTTCCAACCAAGTCAGACCCCTGTCTTGCTAGTATAACACCCCTTATAACCCTTCTAGATTATAGAAATATTTTTTACTCTTAATTTATTGTAACTATTCAGATTTTGTATAGTAATTAACATAATCTCACACTTATATGACATAGCATTGACGAAAACCCAAAACTTGAATATATAGGCTACCTTATGTCTAGTTATAATACATTGTTTTTATTTTTTAATCATGATTAATAATAATGCATGAGCTATTTATTGAATGGCATATATTTTGCACTGTTTTTGAAGATCAATTAATTAGAGGCAACTGTGAAAACTTTCAGCATTAGTGTCATTATATTTTTTGCAAAAGAGGTCTTTGATAACCTCATTTATCACCTATATGATATATCTAGCCTTTGTAATGATTCATGAACAGGTACTAATTAATGTCGTTTTTGCTTCTTCTTCACATAAATTTTAAGTTTCTTGCAGTTTTGATATCAGTAAGGCAAAATGCAGCTTTTCCCAGAAAGGATCATAAATCTTTGGAACAAATGCGCTAGCCCTTTTCCAAACAGACATACAAATCAACACAAAATGATTTTTGTAGAATTCATGGTCCATTATATTGGAGATAATACTAAAGACATGGAGACCAACTCCACCACAGAGAAGTAAACTAAATCCACCACAAATACGTAAATCCAACTCTGATACAGACTTGGAGAGTTGGTGTCTTACACTGCTACGTGAAGACCTTGTATATATCTATTTCCTTGTTATACTTGTGAATCTTTTTATTAATTATTATCCTTTTAGATATTGTATACAATTATATCTCCTTCTCTATAATACACGACCTGTGTGTATATATGAGCATAAGTTTCTGTCAATAAACATTAAGCTGCAATATTCTCTATACATTATACCCAATACACGCCCAACAAAGACACAAACAGAAACAGGGCCACAAGCCAACACATAAAATTAGCAAAGAAAAGAGCATAAAATAGTCAAGAATCCATCACACTAACCTAGAAATCATCTTCATCATCTTCTCCACCACACTCATCCCAAACCAGTAGAATACCCTAACCTAGAAATCAAACCTTACAAACTAAAATTGTAACTCTAACAACAACCAAACACTTCCAACCACAAATCAAACATAAATCAACATCTAATCTTAGACCAAACATGTCCAATAGACAATTTGAAGAATAACAATCAACATACCTTCACTTCCTCATCAACTTCTTCTATTTCACAGAGAATTTCAAGTTTGTCGTCGTCGTCGTCGTCGACTTCGTCAGCTTCTCCGATTCGCCGTCGCCGTCCCTTCTCCGGTTCGTCGTCGCCGTCCCTTCTCCGTCATCTTCTCCGATTCGTCATCGCTGTCAACGATGATGGTGGGTCTTGTTTCTTGTTTCAGACAGTGAAAATGAATTGAAAAAAATCACCCCAAATTCAAAGCTCACGTGTATATCAGGGGCAAATTTGGAAGAGCACAATAATTGGTGCTATTTTCACAAGACTTAATAACTTGGTGACATTTCCACAAATGGCCTTCAAAAAAGTGCTATATAAAAAAAGACCTCGAAAATTAATGGTCAACTAGAGTTTTAATAGAAAAGATAACGATAGGAGGGAAATGACGAATAGTTTCATTTTCAAGGGGAAGAACGGCTATTACTGAAACTAGATGGGATAAAGTGTCTAATAGGACAAATCTCGGGGGTTGGAAATGATTATATCCTAAAATTTAACTACAAATAATATTATTTATTAAAAATAATTAATAATATTATACTCTTACAATATTGAAAATTATATTTTAAACAATTTCAATATATACATATTATGTCAGGCTATATCAACACAAATTTCTAACTCAATTGTTCGACTTCAATATTATAATTTTTAATTTATGTTTTTTTTTAATTCTTTTTAAATTCTTTTTTTAATATATTTTTCATTTAACAAATATCTAGAGGGTAAAATTGTCATTTTCTGATTATTTTGAAAGATAAAACGGTCATTTGACCATTAGGATTGATGGTCAAACCTTTTTTGGACGGAAAAGTTAACAGAAGGGGAACATTTTACATTAGTTTCATTTCAGGGGGGAGACCGGCCATTATAGGCAAACTTTGTCCTTACCTTTCTAATAGGGTAAAAGTCAAGGGCTAAAATGATCTTTTCCCTATTGAAAATTATATTTTTAAACAATTTCAATATATACATATTGTCAAGCTATAACAACTAAAATTTCGGATTCAATTGTTCGACTTCAATATCTCAACCATTGGATGAAAGAACATAATGAAAAGTCAAAAAATTAAGTAAGAAATTTGAGTTAATATAACTTGACTTTTTCTTTTTCGTGAGAATCCATTGCCATCCTTAAACCCAACTGAAATTTCCTAAATAAAAAATAATAAAAAATCCTGATAATAATGAAATGGAGACTCCAATTTGATGTAGCACACAAATGCAGTGCAGAATCCTAACAGCCTACAATAATATTCCCACCGACTTCCAGAAGAAAATCTAGATGATAAACAGAAAAAGACACAGACATCATCATAACAATGAATAACAACTCATGGGGACACTATTTGGGACCAATGTCCTTGAGTGCACAGATCTGCTCCTCACCCATTGCATTCATCACAGACACAACCAGATCCTTACCCTCAGCAAAACCATCCTTGATCTGCATTCAACAACACACAATATAAGAAAAATAAAGACAAATTTCACACATACAAAAACATCAACATAGTAATCACAATTTGTAATACAAGGACAACAATCTCAGCAATTAATAATTTGACCTGGGACAGAAGGCTGTCATCAGTTGGTAGCCTCAGATCATCCTTAGTGTTACCATTTTCAGTTAGCAAACTCACCTGAAATAATTAACCAAATTTGGTGAGATACTTGCACTTGCAGACACTGCCGGAATAATAAAAGAAAATAGAACGAAAGGCAGGTTTGAGAAGGGAGAAATCTTACAAATCCATCCTCAGAAATATCAATCAGCTGATAGTCGGTACGATTGACATGAGGAACCTGTTAAGAAAGAAGCACATCAAAACTTGCTAATGGTGAGCAACAAAAACAAATTGTGCATAAATTAATACATACATCACAGTTATGAGAAGAGGGAACAATATCTTCCAGCTTCTTCCCATTGAAGATGTCTATTCCAACAAAGTGGCATTTGGCATGACCGTGCTTACCAGTCTTGGAGGTGGACACTTCCACAACCTATGGCAATAAAATAATGGAATTTTAAGATACAACCAGCATATATCCATTTGGAATTTAAGGAATTGACTTAGAATTTGTTTAACAATTTCAGCTGGAAATTACAATTATGCTATTATCACTAGACTTGAAATCCAATAAAAGTCAAAACAAGATCAACAACCAAAAATAAAGTTGAATCGATAAATAAACCAAAGAAAAGAATGTTGATTTTGAAAACCTTGCAAGGGCGGGCTTTGATGACGATGTAGCCATTCTTGCGGATGGTACCGGCCTGCTGAGGGTAGGTCTTGGAGGCTCCGGCGTCGGCCTTTGACTCGAAGTGGTGCTCCTCATCCGACATCGTTTTGATTCAGTTTGTGAGAGAGAGAGAGAGAGGCGGAGGAGGATATCGAGATTGAAACGCTGATTATATGTGCCGTTTTATATCTATATTTGCCTTCTCTGCGTTTCCTGTCCTTTTTTGTTTTCTTGGGTTTCATTTGTCTGTGGATTTAATTAGTGGGTCCCTGCTGATTATTTGCCGTCGATTCTCTATGTCGATGGTCTGATTTGGATAAAACCTATTATTGCGTTCAGTGGACGCTACCCTCTAAAAATCCCCTGTACTTTCAATTATTATTGTCCAGGTAGGAAAAGATATATTTATTTAACAACATCCCCTAAATCTTAACGACGTTGAAGGTTCTACTAGCTTGACTTGACTTGACCGTGTGAAAATACTATTATACCTTTAGGGCCCGTTTGGCAGCTGGGAATCGGATATGATAGGATTATTTTTAGTCCAATTCCTATGTTTGGCTACACAAATGGGATGGGATAAATTAATACCAACAGTGAAATGAATCCCACGTTGGTGGGATAAACAAATCCCACAAAAATAGATGGGATTCATTTGAATCCCATCTCTTCCTTCTTCAATAACCCAAAATGAATGTCATCTCTTCCTTCTTCAACAGCCCAAGCTTCCCAAGCCATCTTTGCCGCCGCTGCTTCTTCGTCACCGATCCTTTCTCGCTGCCCGTCTCTGCTTCTTCGCCGCCACTACTTCCTCGCCATCGATCCTTCCTCCCCGCCCGCCGCCGCTACTTCCTCTACACTAATCCTTCCTCGCCGATGCTTCTTTCTTCTTCTTCTTTCTTCATCTTCCATTTCTTCTTTCTTCTTTCTTCATCTTCGTCTTCTAACATCTCTTCCAAAATCAATTCGAGTTCCATTGATTTTCGAATTGGAACTCGAATTGATTTTGTGGGTTGAATTCTAATTGGAACCCCATCTCGATTTTGGGTGTGGTGGTGGTCGACTGTGCTTATGGTGATGGTGGTGGTCGACTGTGCTTTTGTGGGTTGTTGTGGGTTGTTGTGTGTTGTAAGTTGCCTGGCTTGGTGCATTTTTTTATTTAATCTGATTGCCTTTTTTTAAAAAAGAAAAAAAAAATCTGGGTTTGTAAAGGTGGTGGTCGACAGTGGGTTGGTGAGCTTGGGGGTGGGTTTGTAATTATTAAAAAAATATAATTTCCCTACTTTTAATCCTATCCTGTGTTGCACCAAACACAAGATTATATATTTTTAATCTTATCCTATGTTGCACCAAACACAGGATATCACTAAATTTTATCCAATCCTATCACATCCAATCATATCCCATCCTATCCCATAAAAATTATCCTATCCTATCACGTGCACCAAACGGGGCCTTAAGGTTGCGTTTGTTGCACCGGATAAGGATGGGAATGGACTATTTTTAGTCCAATCTCATGTTTGGTGAATCCAAATAATGGGACTAATTTTATCCCATTGTAAATTTTATCCCGTTGGAGGAGGATAAAATTATCCCCTCCAAATCAATGGGATTATTTTTACCCCAGATTCAACTCCTTCACCAGTGAAGCAGATCAGGCACCAGAGAAGTAAGAAGGTCAGGTGCCACCAGAGAAGTAAGAAGATGGTGACCTTGGCAATGGCGGATGGCTTGGCTTCAACACAACACAAAAGTGGTCTTTTTTCAGATCCCGATCTAGCATAGAACCACCACCATGTGCAGCCAAAAAGTGTGGAATCTGCTCTTTCCAAGGCTGTGAGTGCTGGAGCCGTTGCCAACGGTGAGATCGTGGATGGAGGTGATTCTTCACAGTGACATACCTTGGTTGATTATTGTCTCGCTTTTTCAGATATGAAAAACGAGATAGCGAAACTCTATGGAGGAACTTGAAAACTGAGATTGTAGAGGCTTCCTTAATTTGTCTGAAATTCTGTCATGAAATAGTTTGGAGCTGAGCTTTATAGCTTATGTAAAACAACACAACTGATTTGATTTTGGAAGCAAGGAGAGAGAGACGAGTGATGAGAGCAATGTTAAAAGAGTCAACAGGTGAGAGAAAGAGAGGAGAGAGTGATAGTGTGATGAGAGGAGAGAGAAAGGGAGTTTTTTTTTTTTAATCCAATCCCATCACGTACCAAACACATGATTGGACTATTTTTAGTCCAATCCCATGTTGCACCAAACACGGGAAACACTATAATTAATCCAATCCAATCCAGTCCAATCTAATCCAATCCCATGTTTTAAAAATAGTCCAATCCTATCCTGCGCAACAAACGCACCCTAATAGTTTACAACACCCTAAAATTGAGTTGAGTTTATCGATTGAAAAGACTATTGTGCCCATAAAATTTAATGAAAAAGCCCATTATATCCTAAAGTCTTACTTTCCCTTTTCACTCTCACAACAATATTTTGGATTTTTTTTTTGCTTTATTTTAATAAATTGATTTTTTTTTAATCTTTTTTTTGTTAATAGATTTTTGAATCAATTATTAATGGCTTTTGGAAAAAAAAAAGGAAAAAGATTTAATAATAAAAAATGGAAATGGAGATCGAGACTGTAGGGAAAAATACGGTCAACGCAACGAAAGCGAAATTAAAAATGAGTTTAGTATAGTTTAAAATTTTTCCTTTGATGAACCTTAACCCTTTAAAAGTAATTAAACATATATATAAACTAACAAAAGTAGAATACCTTTTGTCGCGTGATCCGATTGACTTACGTCGATGGTAATCCACAAGATCTTCAATCCTAGAACGAACGTGAATCATTTAGGAGCGTGGTCTCCCTTTTCTTTGAATTGCGTAGCTGAGAATGGATAAACAAAATCTCTTTTTCTTATCGTTAGTCACAAAACATCCAAAAGACTACAAAGATTATTCCGGTCACTTTTGAGTTCTCAATCTAATGACCGAAACTCGCGTGAACCTAATTCGAAGTTGTACACAAAAGCCTATTGATGTATAAGCAATCAGTGTACTATCAAAATAGAATAATCTTTTCCCTCTTGTGTCTTGGCTGAAAAAATCAAACACTTGTCTATGAGCATTAGAAGAAGAAGAAGAAGTTGATCAAGTGAATCAATTGAGAGCTTGGGTGGCCGAACCCTATAAGGTGACTTATATAGGGTGGCCGAATTCTCTTCTCTTTCAACTAGGGTTGGCCGAATTCTCCTCTTGATTTAATTAGGGTTGGCCGAATTCTCTACTAAAGAGAGTTTGTGCTTTACCCTAATTACAATCAACTTTAGAATCTTAACCCTAATTCAACTCATAAGTGTTTAATTCTTAATAAAAGACTTCCTTATTTGATTAAATAAATAAACCTTATTATTTATTTTCTTACCAAATAAGTCTTTTACTTTTAGTATACTACTACCAATAGTATAACTCTAGGAAATATATTTCCTGATCAGAAAAAGATTTTGTTCTTTAATTAAATAATTAATTAATAAATTAATTAATTCTCATTTAATCAAACAATAAAATAAAATAATATATTTGACTAATAAATTAGCCTTGCCGCCCACATCATATATATATGGGCTTAATATTATTTTCTTATTTTATTTAATCCATTGGACTTTAATTAAAAAGCCCATATGTGAACCAAACCCATTCTTACTAAAAGAAACAAGCCCATATGTCTTTCATTAATATATTAATATAATTGATCAGCCCATTGAATAAATAATATGCAAATTATATTCTTAATATATTAAATGCAATTCTAGATGGACCCATAAATTGGTCCGGTAGAATATATCAAGTGATCCATGCAAGTCCGTGTGGAGTGAGGATCTTGGCGGGCTATCTAAATTTAAGCTTCAATAGACATAACCTAATCACAATCAACAAACGATTCACTTAGATCCGATCTATTAATTTTAATTCATTCCACTCAAGAGCTAAAATTGAACTCTTAAATAATGATAGAATAAGAACATGTTCCTCATTCATACCCTAAACAATCATATTGGAGATAGTGTATCCTCGTGATTAATATCAGTAATCGCCAAGAGTTCATAGACCACCTATAACTCTCCAAGTTACCATATTTACTCATATGACCACGTTTTGAACTTGGATATTTTGACTTGTCTAGAAGCCATGTTTTCAATAGTCACTATCGAAAACTCAACGTTGAGATTTAATATCCAATTACCTCAAAACATCCATATGATGATATTATACTCTCATTTAATAAATGGAGTCACGATGTCCATATCTATAAATGAAGTCCTCTATCGATTAACAAATGAATATTACCAAACTATCAAGGATAGACTATGCTACATAATTGTACTCATTGATAACTCAAATGAAACCACTTGCAACCATAAGTCCATCATTTATCTCAGGATTAAGATAGACTCACCGATTGTCCTGATAATGAAAAGACTATTATTTATTGACGGTTCTAGATAAAGCTTTTCATTGTGACCAGTTCAATGCACCCAGTGCACTAGATTCTTTTACTCGAAGACCCTCCGATGATTTTAGACTCATCATATCTCATTTGATCCCACTCAAATGCTAGCAAAAGAATTCTACAACTTTAACAAGGTAAAGGTGCCCAACCTTTAACTTAAGTTGTGAACATTATTCAAGACTAATTAAAGAATTGTGTCTTCCTCTACATATCCAGATGTACGAACAATTCTTCTTTTCTCATAGTCTTTAGACCTTATGATTATTTACTTTGACAATTATAATATTAAACTATAAATGCTATAAGATTTGTTAAACCAGAAATCACTTTATTAATATGAAAAAGATTGTCAATTACAATATTACGCTCTTGCTGTTGAGCATAGTCCTAACAATCTCCCACTTGCGCTATAGCAAATGTGTCATATCTCTCATGCCCATGTTCTCTAGATGCCCATCGAAACTCTTTTGAGGTAGAGCCTTTGTGAATGGATCTGCTAGATTTTCTACTGACGCGATTTTGGTAATCGTCACGTCACCCCTTTGAACAATCTCCCTTAAAAGATGATACTTTCTTTCAATGTGTTTTCCTCTCTTGTGACTTCTTGGTTCTTTCGAATTAGCCACTACTCCACTGTTGTCACAGTAGATAGTGATCTGCTTATTCGGACTAGGAACCACTTCCAAGTCCATCAAGAATTGGCGGAGCCAAACAGCCTCTTTAGCAGCCTCGCATGCAGCAACATACTCAGCTTCCATGGTGGAATCAGCAATACAAGATTGCTTGATACTCCTCCATATAACTGCTCCTCCTCCATATAACTGCTCCTCCTCCAATAGTAAACACAGCTCCTGATGTGGATTTTTCGGAGTCAGAATCTGATTGGAAATCAGAATCTGTATACCCAACGGGAATTAAATCCCCTCCAGAGTATACAAGCATATTATCTCTCGTTCTCTTGAGATACTTGAAAATATGCTTGATTGCCGTCCAGTGATCAGGACCAGGTTTCGATTGAAACCTGCTAACTATGCCAACAGTAAAACAAATATCTGGTCTGGTGCAGAGCATTGCATACATGAGACTTCCAACTGCGGAGGCATATGGAACTCTACTCATGAATTGCTCTTCATGCTCATTCTTAGGAATTTGTTCCTTAGAAAGTTTGATTCCATGTCTGAAAGGTAACATACCCTTCTTGGAATCCTGCATGGAAAACCTAGACAAGATCTTGTCTATGTATTAAGCTTGGGATAATGCAATCGTTTTATTCTTTCTATCCCTTATTACTTGGATACCTATAATAAAACTTGCTTCTCCTCAGTCATTCATATCAAATTGTTTTGATAAACATTCTTTTACTGATGTCAATACACCTACATCGTTTCCAATGAGTAGTATATCATCAACATAAAGAATTAGGAAAACCAACTTGTCGCCCTTAATCCTTTTGTATACACAAGGTTCGTCAGGATTCTGAATAAATCCAAAACCTTTCATAGCTTGATCGAACCTTATGTTCCAGGATCTGGTTGCTTGCTTTAATCCATATATGGATTTCTGCAACTTGCACACCTTTTCCATTTGGCCTTTTTCAATGAATCCTTCTAGTTGCATCATGTAGATGCTTTCGTCAAGACTTCGATTAAGGAAAGCTGTCTTGACGTCCATTTGCCAAATCTCTAGATCTAAAGATGCTGCAATGGATAGGAGTATCCTAATGGATTTAAGCATGGCCACAGGAGAGAAGGTTTCCTCGCAATCGATACCTTCTTTCTGTGTATACCCTTTAGCTACCAATCTAGCTTTAAAGGTTTCCACCTTTCCATCAATACCTCTTTTCCTCTTGTATGCCCACTTGCACCCAATGGGTTTTATCCCTTTAGGCAAGTCTACAAGGGACCAGACTTTGTTATCGAACATGGATTCAATCTCAAATTGCATTGCCTTTTGCCAATGGCGACTATCAACATCCTCCATTGCTTCCTTATACGTGTAAGGATCATCGTCGTCCGGGAGATTCTCCACTGATTCTCCCAGACCGATGTATCTTTCGGGTTGTGTTCTAACCCTCCCACTACGACAAGAAATGGTAGGTTGTTGATTTTGTGTTGGATCGGAACTTACAATTGGGTTAGGTTGTGTAACTTCTCATGGAATTGTATCTCCTGACATCTCATTCAGGACAATTCTACTTCTAGGTACAAAATCATTCATATAGTCCTTTTCTAGAAATTTAGCATTTGTCGAAACAAATACTTTAAGATCTGAAGGACTATAGAAATAATATCCTTTAGTTTCTTTTGGATACCCTACAAATATGCATGTTTCCAAACGGAACTCCATCTTTTTTGTCTTTCCTTTTAACACATGCGCAGGACAACCAAATATCCTTAAGTGTTGTAAACTAGGCTTGAGCACAGTCCACAACTCATGCGGTGTTTGAGGAACGGACTTAGATGGTACATCGTTTAGAATGTACATTGCAGTTTGTAAAGCATATCCCCAAAAAGAAATAGGAAGTGTTGAATAACTCAACATAGACCTAACCATATCCAAAAGAGTTCTATTTCTCCTTTCTGATACCCCAATCTGTTGAGGTGTACCTGGTGCAGAAAACTGAGAAACTATTCCATTATCAATAAGATATTGCTGAAACTCACCAGATAGATATTCTCCACCACGATCAGATCTCAAGATTTTTATGTGTTTCTCAAGCTGATTTTCTACTTCAGCTTTGAATGCTTTGAACATGTCAAAAGCATCCGACTTATGTCGCATGAGATACACATAGCCAAATCTCGAGTAATCATCTGTAAAGGTGATGAAGTACTCATATCCATCTCTAGCTTGAATGCTCATAGGACTGCATACATCAGTGTGTATCAATCCTAAACATTCAGTGGCTCTTGCGCCTTTGGCCGAGAATGACCTTTTAGTCATTTTACCTTCCAAACAAGATTCACAAGTTGGTAGATCATCAACCTTTAAGTCACTTAAAGGTCCGTCACTTACCGATCTTTTAATCCTATTAAGGTTAATATGACCTAGGCGTAAATGCCATAGGTAGGTTTCATCTATTGATAATTTTACTCTTTTATGATTAGGTTCCGTTAATTCTGTGTCTAACGAGTGAGAGATATTTTTATGCAAAAAGAATAAGCCATTTTCCAATGTACCTTTGCAAATAAATTTGTTATTCTTACTAATAATAAAATATTTATTAAAAGTAACCGAATATCCAAATTTATTCAAACAAGAAACTGAAATTAAATTTCTCTTGAATTGAGGTACATAATAAACGTCTATCAAATCTAAATGCCTGAAAGAATCTAGATTAACTCTAATATCTCCCACTGCACTTGCAGACACTAACGTTCCGTTGCCCAAACGCAAGTTGATTTCATTCTTATTCAGCTTTCTCCTTTCTTAGAACCCCTGTAAGGAATAACAAACATGATTTGTGGCTCCAGAGTCTATGATCCAAGAATCTGTAGAATCTGCCAGAAAACATGTTTCAAGATAATTAATATTACCTTGTTCCTTCTTGTTCTGGGACTTTGGGCAATTTCTTTTCCAATGTGCCTTTTCACCACAAAAGGAGCACTTCCCTTTGATCTCGGTTACTTTCTTGGTCTCCTTCTTGGTAGGCCCAAGTTGCTTTTTCTTCTGTTGTTCCTTGACCTTTTGACGAGCCTTAACAGTAGCAACTTTACCAACCATATGAATCTGAGATTCATAAGTAGGAGCAGGTGGTTTAGGAGCAGACAGAACAAACTTATGTTTTTCAGCTTGTAGCAACAACCCAATTTTCCTATTCTATGTGACATAATTATCTCCAGTTAAAATATTATCTTTTAAGATATTCATTAGGGATGGGGTCATGATTTCTGAATATAAACAAAAATATATATGAGTAAATAATCATGATTAAGCACTTTCGAATATTTATCTTGATTTAAATAAATAACTCAATCATAAAAATTGAACGATGATCTAACACCCATAAATGTTACGCCTCCTTTAGGAGTTCGCACCATTTACTAGTTAGACTAGGTCCCACCTAATTGTTAACATAACAACCAGCGTTTTCAATTTTAGCCTTGTAATTTTACTGACAAGAACTCTTGGGAGGATATCAATAAAATTACATTGAGTGTGTTACCAAGATATCGACCCTCAATTTTCTCTCACGAAAATCTCTCCTTGGGGAGTAGATCTCGTTTGAGTCAATTGTCTAGTCTATCCTTGTAAGGAAGTATGTTGCTAAATTCCATTCATGGACGCCCCTTGGGGGGATTACCAATAAACAATAAAGCTCAACTAACCTTGGAGGCCATAGGTGTTACAAAACACCTTCTCCCACTCAATTATTTAAGGCGTGTGATTAAATCCCATAGAATGATTTACCAAGTTATCTAGATGCCAATTTAGATGCTTAAATCATTCAATTCATGTTCATACCAAAAGAGATATATGAGTGGCACTCCTATTCTATATGACATATCATCAAACAATAACAAATATTGTAATATTTATGCAAAAAATAAATAGCCACAATTTTGGTCCATCCTAGAAAAGCAAGTTGTTAGGTTTATAGTTTGTGTTGGCATTAATTCCATATCAAAACGTGTTTCTCTTGTAATGTTTAGTGGTTCGTATTTTGAAGAATTAAGAAGACGAAGGATGTCTCAACCACAATTCATTCAAGAAGCCGGCATTTAAGAGATTTGTGCACCATTGTTCAACAAAGGAAATAAACGACCTCATATCTCTTACAAGGCTAGGCACACACACACACACATGGCATTCTTGTGTGTTCCTTCATGATTAAACATCACTTATGTATCACTTTCACACACATGACAAAATATGCTCATGCATTCATATTATATTGGTCAAATTTTGTTTATTGCATTTTCTAGGACTATGTCCGGAAACTAGCATATGTGTATGTCTTTGTGAATGTATGTTTCCGTATTTTTGTATTTGGACTTGAATATGATCTATTATGATTTCTTATTGAGTTCCGATCGTTTTGGTTACTCATTCATTTAATTTCGAGTCCAAACGATGTAGCTACACTACTTTTCGTTCTCATTCGTTGAGTTGACTTCATCGACATTTTCCGAGATGATTTCTCAACCGTTTTTCAAAGTTGTGTAGTCTTCATCGTGTGTGAGAGAGTCACGGTTAGTAATCCAAAAATGGATTAAAAATCGAAGTTCGGATGCCCAAGATACGGGCTGAAGAACCGAGGGAGCGCGTGAGAAGTCAGTGCAGGCCATGAGGCCACTTGGCCTGGCCGTGAGGGAGGCTGTGGGCCCCACGGCCAAGGGGGCTCTCTGCCCCCGTGAGGCCCACGCGCCCCCCACGGCCAAGGGTGATGTGGCCTCACCTGATTGGCCGGGAATGCTTCTCTCTCCTCCTTTATCTTCCCTCCTCTCTCTCCATTTGATTTTTGAAGAAGAAAATTGCAAAGTTTCCCGTCAGTCCTCTCCAACAGATTTTCTCATCTTCCAAACATCATATCTCCCTCATCTGGAGTCGGATTTGAGTGATTCGAATTGGAGAACGTTTATAATTGAGTCCTCTATCATTTCTGAGTGGTTTGGTAGCTGATTGATCAATTTTTCTGGTGGTTAGACACTGAAAACCGAACCAGCTGTTGAGTCTAAGGTATTGGACTAATCTTTGGGATTTCTTTCTTTTTAACCTTCAATTTGCTTGGGATTTCTTCTTCTATATCTATGTTTATGTTTGGTAAAAGCTATTGAGAAAGATAGCTTGATTATCATTCTAATTGAAAGTCAATTTATAGACTAATGTTGGCTAGTTTCTATGATTTTAGGTTTTACATATGTTTGTGAGTTGTATTGTGATTAGAATGGCATCTTAGGTTGTTTGGAACTTGATTGAATCAATTTTGTGATAAATCACCTTGAGATTTGATTTGATCCTTTGATTAATGAAATCTAGGATTATTGAATTTTGTTTGTGTTTTAGAGCAATCTAGGATTTGATTGATTTATATCTTGAATCCTTGCTCTATATTTTTGGCTAGAATATTGATTAATTTAAATCTCATATATCTACAATTTTATTGAATATTGATAGCATCTTGTGTAGGGAAAAATACCGTAGTACACGCAGTGGAAGCGAGACTAAAAATAGATTTAGTAACTTTTAAAATTTTTCCTTTTTATGAACCTTAAACCCTTTAATCAATTAAACATATATATTATCTAACAAAAGAAGAATACCTTTTGTCGCGTGATCCGATTGACTTACGTCGATGGTAATCCGCAAGATCTTCAATCCTAGCACGAACGTGGATCACCTAGGAGCATGGTCTCCCTTTTCTTTGAATTGCAAACCTATGAATGGACAAACAAACTTTTCTTTTCTTTGTTAGTCACAAAAACAATCAAAAGAAGACTAAAATTATTCCGGTCACTTTTGAGTTCTCAATCTAATGATCGAAACTCGCGTGAACCTAAATTGATGTTGTACACACAAGCTTATTGATGAACAAGCAAATAGTGTACCATCAAAGAATAATTTATTCACTCTTTTATGTTTTAGTAGAATAAAAAATAATCTTTCTATGAATTGAGAAGAAGAAGAAAATAGAATCATGCACCAAAAACCTAGAGTGGCCGAATTCTATAAGTCCACATATATAGGTGGCAAAATTTTCTTTCTCTCTTTCTATTAGGGTGGCCGAAAATTATAACCTAAAAGGGACTAGGGTTGCCGCAATACTCAAGCAAAAAGGAGTTTGTATTGCACCCTAATTCCTATTTAGTTTAAGACTTCAAACCCTAATTCAATTCATCAATCTTTTATTCTTTTATTTGACTAAATAAAAAGACTTCTTATTTGATTAAATAAATAAAATTAATTATTTATTTCCTTATCAAACAAGTCTTTTACTTTTACTTTAGGAAATATATTTCCTGATCAGAAAAGATTTGTTTCTTAATTAAACAATTAATTAATAAATTAATTAATTCTTATTTAATTAAAACAATGAAACAAAATAATATATTAGGTTAATAAACCACCTTGCCGCCCCACTTAAAATAAATGGGCCAAGATATTATTTTCTTATTTCATTTAATCCATTAGACTTTAAATAAAACGCCCACATGTGAACCAGACTCATTCTTACTAAAAGAAACAAGCCCACATGCCTTTCATTAATATATTAACATAATTGAGCAGCCCATTACTTAAATAATGTGCAAATTATATTCTTAATATATTAAATGCAATTCTAGATGGACCCTTAAATTGGTCCGGTAGAATATATCAAGTGATCCATGCAAGTCCGTGTGGATTGGGGATCTTGGCGGGCCATCTAAATTTAAGCTTCAATAGACATAACCTAATCACAATCAACAAATGATTCACTTAGGTCCGATCCATTAATTTTAACTCATTCCACTAAAGAGCTAAAGCTGAACTCTTAAATAAAGATAGAAAAGGAAGATGCTCCTCATTCATACCCTAGACAATCATATTGGAGATAGTGTATCCTCGTGATTAATATCAGTAATCGCCAAGAGTTCATAGGACGCCTATAACTCTCCAAGTTACCATATTTACTCATATGACCACGTTTTGAACTTGGATATTTTGACTTGTCCAGAAGCCATGTTTTCAATAGACACTATCGAAAACTCAACGTTGAGATTTAATATCCAATTACCTCAAAACATCCATATGATGATATTATACTCTCATTTAATAAACGGAGCCACGATGTCCATATCTGTAAATGAAGTCCTCTATCGATTAACAAATGAATATCACCAAATTATCGAGGATAGACTATGCGATATAATCGTACTCATTGATAACTCAAATGATATCACTTGCAACCATAAGTCCATCATTTATCTCAGGATTAAGATAGACTCACCGATTGTCCTGATAATGAAAAGACTATTATCTATTGACGGTTCTAGATAGATAAAGCTTTTCATTGTGATCCAGTTCAATGCACCCAGTGCACTAGATCCTTTTGCTCGAAGACACTC
Source organism: Acer saccharum (assembly GCA_030490815.1). Classification (NCBI taxonomy): domain Eukaryota; kingdom Viridiplantae; phylum Streptophyta; class Magnoliopsida; order Sapindales; family Sapindaceae; genus Acer; species Acer saccharum. The sequence goes on from CM059876.1 coordinate 29,915,937, forward strand.
TGATGATTTTAGACTCATCATATCTCATTTGATCCCACTCAAATGCTAGCAAAAGAATTCTACAACTTTAACAAGATAAAGGTGCCCAACTTTTAACTTAAGTTGTGAACATTATTCAAGACTAACTAAAGAATTGTGTCTACCATGTACATATCCAGATGTATGAACAATTCTTCTTTTCTCATAGTCTTTAGACCTTATGATTATTTACTTTGACAATTATAATATTAAACTATAAATGCTACACGATTTGTTAAACCAGAAATCACTTTATTAATATGAAAAAGATTGTTAATTACAATATTACACTCTTGCTATTGAGCATAATCCTAACAATCTCCCACTTGCGCTATAGCAAATGTGTCATATCTCTCATGCCCATGTTCTCTAGATGCCCATCGAAACTCTTCTGAGGTAGAGCCTTTATGAAGGGATCCCCTAGATTTTCTGCCGACGCGATTTTGGTAATCGTCACGTCACCTCTTTGAACAATCTCCCTTAAAAGATGATACTTTCTTTCAATGTGTTTACCTCTCTTGTGACTTCTTGGTTCTTTCGAATTAGCCACTGCTCCACTGTTGTCACAGTAGATAGTGATCTGCTTATTCGCACTAGGAACCACTTCCAAGTCAATCAAGAATTGGCGGAGCCAAACAGCCTCTTTGGCAGCCTCGCATGCAGCAACATACTCAGCTTCCATGGTGGAATCAGCAATACAAGATTGCTTGATACTCCTCCATATAACTGCTCCTCCTCCAATAGTAAACACAGCCCCTGATGTGGATTTTCTAGAGTCAGAATCTGATTGGAAATCAGAATCTGTATACCCAACGGGAATCAAATCCCCTCAAGAGTATACAAGCATATTGCCTATCATTCTCTTGAGATACTTGAAAATATGCTTGACTGCCGTCCAATGATCAGGACCAGGTTTCGATTGAAACCTGCTAACTATGCCAACAGCAAAACAAATATCTGGTCTAGTACAAAGCATTGCATACATGAGACTTCCAACTGCCAAGGCATATGGAACTCTACTCATGAATTGCTCTTCATGCTCATTCTTAGGAACTTGTTCCTTAGAAAGCTTGATTCCATGTCTGAAAGGTAACATACCTTTCTTGGAATCCTGCATGGAAAACCTAGACAAGATCTTGTCTATGTATGAAGCTTGGGATAATGCAATCGTTCTATTCTTTCTATCCCTTATTACTTGGATACCTAGAATAAAACTTGCTTCTCCTAAGTCCTTCATATCAAATTGTTTTGCTAACCATTCTTTTACTGATGTCAATACACCTACATCGTTTCTAATGAGTAGTATATCATCAACATAAAGAATCAGGAAAACCAACTTGTCGCCCTTAATCCTTTTGTATACACAAGGTTCGTCAGGATTCTGAATAAATCCAAAACCTTTGACAGCTTGATCAAACCTTATGTTCCAGGATCTGGATTCTTGCTTTAATCCATATATGGATTTCTGCAACTTGCATACCTTATCCATTTGGCCCTTTTCAATGAATCCCTCTGGTTGCATCATGTAGATGCTTTCGTCAAGACTTCCATTAAGGAAAGCTGTCTTGACGTCCATTTGCCAAATCTCTAGATCTAAAGATGCTGCAATGGATAAGAGTATCCTAATGGATTTAAGTATGGCCACAGGAGAGAAGGTTTCCTCGTAATCGATACCTTCTTTCTGTGTATACCCTTTAGCTACCAATCTAGCTTTAAAGGTTTCCACCTTTCCATCCATACCTCTTTTCCTCTTGTATACCCACTTGTACCCAATGGGTTTTATCCCTTTAGGCAAGTCTACAAGGGACCAGACTTTGTTATCAAACATAGATTCAATCTCAGATTGCATTGCCTTTTGCCAATGGCGACTATCAACATCCTCCATAGCTTCCTTGTACGTATAAGGATCATCGTCGTCCGGGAGATTCTCCACTGATTCTCCTAGACCGATGTATCTTTCGGGTTGTGTTCTAACCCTCCCACTACGACGAGGAATGGTAGGTTGTTGATCTTGTGTTGGATCAGAACTTACAATTGGGTTAGGTTGTGTAACCTCTCGTGGAATTGTATCTCCTGACATCTCATTCAGGACAATTTTACTTCTAGGCACAAAATCGTTCATATAGTCCTTTTCCAGAAATTTAGCATTTGTTGAAACAAATACTTTAAGATCTGAAGGACAATAGAAATAATATCCTTTAGTTTCTTTTGGATACCCTACAAATATACATGTTTCCGAACGGAACTCCATCTTTTCTGTCTTTCCTTTTAACACATGCGCAGGACAACCAAATATCCTTAAGTGTTGTAAACAAGGCTTGCGCCCAGTCCACAACTCATGTGGTGTTTTAGGAACAGACTTAGATGGTACATCGTTTAGAATGTATATAGCAGTTTGTAAAGCATATGCCCAAAAAGAAATAGGAAGTGTTGAATAACTCAACATAGACCTAACCATATCCAAAAGAGTTCTATTTCTCCTTTCTGCTACCCCATTCTGTTGAGGTGTACCTGGTGCAGAAAACTGAGAAACTATCCCATTATCCATAAGATATTGCTGAAACTCACCAGATAGATATTCTCCACCACGATCAGATCTCAAGATTTTTATGTGTTTCTCAAGCTGATTTTCCACTTCAGCTTTGAATGCTTTGAACATGTCAAAAGCATCCGACTTATGTCTCATGAGATACACATAACCAAATCTCGAGTAATCATCCGTGAAGGTGATGAAGTACTCATATCCACCTCTAGCTTGAATGCTCATAGGTCCACATACATCAGTGTGTATCAATCCTAAACATTCAGTGGCTCTTGCACCTTTGGCAGAGAACGTCCTTTTGGTCATTTTACCTTCCAAACAAGATTCACAAGTTGGTAGATCATCAACTTTTAAGTCACTCAAAGGTCCGTCACATACCAATCTTTTAATCCTATTAAGGTTAATATGACCTAAGCGTAAATGCCAAAGGTAGGTTTCATCTGTTGATAATTTTACTCTTTTATGATTAGGTTCCGTTAATTCTGTGTCTCACGAGTGAGAGATATTTCTATGCAAAAAGTATAGACCGTTTTCCAATGTACCTTGGCAAATAATTTTGTCATTCTTACTAATAATAAAAACTTTATTAAAAGTAACCGAATATCCAAATTTATTCAAACAAGAAACTGAAATTAAATTCCTCTTGAATTGAGGTACATAATAAACGTCTATCAAATCTAAATGCCTTCTAGAATCCAAATAAACTCTAATATCTCCCACTGCACTTGCAGACACTAACGTTCCGTTGCCCAAGCGCAAATTGATTTCATTCTTACTCAGCTTTCTCCTTTCTTGGAACCCCTGCAAGGAATAACAAACATGATTAGTGGCTCCTGAGTCTATGATCCAAGAATCTGTAGAATCAGCCAAAAAACATGTTTCAAGATAATTCAAATTACCTTCTTCCTTCTTGTTCTGGGACTTTGGGCAATTTCTCTTCCAATGTCCCTTTTCACCACAAAGGAAGCATTTCCCTTTGATCTTGGTTACTTTCTTGGTCTCCTTCTTGATAGGCCCAAGTTGCTTTTTCTTCTGTTGTTTCTTGACCTTTTGACGGGCCTTAACAGTAGCAACTTTACCAACCATATGAATCTCTTGACCTTTGCCTTTCACAAGGATCTTTTCAGCACTTTGAACATCTTGCATCAGGCCTTGTAAGGTGTATTCCTTTTTGTTCAAAGTGTAGTCCAATTTGAACTGATCAAAGGAATCTGACAATGAATTGACAACCATATCAATCTTTGTCTCACCATCTATCTCAGCGCCATGCAGTTCAGCAATGTTGAGATGTGCTATGACTTTCATCATGTGATCCTTCACAGCCTGTCCAGGTTTCATCCTAAGATTCATAAAAGCAGTCACTGCCTCTCTCTTAGTCGTCCTAGACTTCATAGCAAACATCTCCTCTAGAGACATCATTATATCAGCAGCGGACTCCATTCCTTCATGCTGCTGTTGCAACACGTCGGAGATAGTGGCCATAATGTAACATTTTGCCATATCATCTGAAGTCTTCCACTGCTCATACTCATCTCTATACATTATGCTAGATTCATTATTAGGAGCAGGTGGTTTAGGAGTAGTTAGAACAAACTTATGTTTTTCACTTTGCAGCAACAACCCAATTTTCCTTTTCCATGTGACATAATTATCTCCAGTTAAAGTGTTGTCTTTCAGGATGTTTATAAGTGATGGGGTCATGATTTCTGAATAAAACAAAACATATATAAGTAAATAATCATGATAAAGCACTTTTAAATATTTATCTTGAATTAAATAAATAACTCAATCATAAAATTCAACGGTGATCCAACACCCATAAATGTTACGCCTCCTTTGGGAGTTCACATCATTTACTAGTTAGACTAGGTCCCACCTAATTGTTAATATAACAATCAGCGTTTTCAATTTTAGCCTTGCAATTTTATTGACAAGAACTCTTGGGAGGATATCAATAAAATTACATTGAGTGTGTTACCAAGATATCGACCCTCAATTTTCTCTCACGAAAATCCCTCATTGGGGAGTAGATCTCGTTTGAGTCAATTGTCTAGTCTATCCTTGTAAGGAAGTATGTTGCTAAATCCCATTCATGGACGCCCCTTGGGGGGATTACCAATAAATAATAAAGCTCAACTAACCTTGGAGGCCATAGGTGTTACAAAAAACACCTTCTCCCACTCAATTATTTAAGGCGTGTGATTAAATCCCATAGAATGATTTACCAAGTTATCTAGATGCCAATTTAGATACCTAAATCATTCAATGCATGTTCATACCAAAAGAGATATATGAGTGGCACTCCTATTCTATATGTCATGTTATCATACAATAACAAATATTGTAATATTTAAGCATAAATTAAATAGCAACAATTTTGGCCCATCCTAGAAAAACAAGTAAATTACAATTGTTTAGGAATACAAGATCTTCAAGTGGCCCATCAACCATACGCTCATCCTTCGGCCCACTCCCATGGGCGTGCACAGCCCACAACCCCACAAAGGGGCTGCTGTGTGCAGCCCATGAAGACTCCCAGGGCTGCCGTGCGCAGCCCACCAAGTTTGGGCTTGCCATGCGCAGCCCAATCCACTCCTAGGGTGCGCACGGTGCTCGTTCTTGGTTCCGGTTGCTTCCTTTTTCTTCGTGTCTTCGAATCTTCAACACCTTTTGTATATTACGGCAGTATAAAATAATAAATACTGCAGTATTAATTTTTTTTTTTTATTCACTGCAGTATATTTACAAAATAAAAATTGCACACTAAAAAATTAAAATAAAAAAAACTGCAGTAGTATTAAAAAAAATACTGCACCTATATAAAAAAAATAAAGCCTAGCAACTACCAAGAAGGAATTATGGCGATGATAGATCACCCTTCTTGTTACAAATCCATAACAAAAATACATTGAAAATCTAGGACCAAAATCGAGCAACAACAATCCACATAAAACATATATAAATCCATACATCACATGTAATTATATATGCGAATACCTAGAGTGCCATCTCTTTCTAAAACATGCATAATCACAATAAAAAGAAATAGATCCACGTATATATATATTAATTAATTAAAAGGGTTCAACCTAGGCTCTGATACCAATTGTAGGGAAAAATACCGTAGTACACGCAGCGGAAGCGAGACTAAAAATAGATTTAGTAACTTTTAAAATTTTTCCTTTTTATGAACCTTAAACCCTTTAATCAATTAAACATATATATTATCTAACAAAAGAAGAATACCTTTTGTCGCGTGATCCGATTGACTTACGTCGATGGTAATCCGCAGGATCTTCAATCCTAGCACGAACGTGGATCACCTAGGAGCGTGGTCTCCCTTTTCTTTGAATTGCAAACCTGTGAATGGACAAACAAACTTTTCTTTTCTTTGTTAGTCACAAAAACAATCAAAAGAAGACTAAAATTATTCCGGTCACTTTTGAGTTCTCAATCTAATGATCGAAACTCGCGTGAACCTAAATCGATATTGTACACACAAGCTTATTGATGAACAAGCAAATAGTGTACCATCAAAGAATAATTTATTCACTCTTTTATGTTTTAGTAGAATAAAAAATAATCTTTCTATGAATTGAGAAGAAGAAGAAAATATAATCATGCACCAAAAACCTAGAGTGGCCGAATTCTATAAGTCCACATATATAGGTGGCAAAATTTTCTTTCTCTCTTTCTATTAGGGTGGCCGAAAATTATAACCTAAAAGGGACTAGGGTTGCCGCAATACTCAAGCAAAAAGGAGTTTGTATTGCACCCTAATTCCTATTTAGTTTAAGACTTCAAACCCTAATTCAATTCATCAATCTTTTATTCTTTTATTTGACTAAATAAAAAGACTTCTTATTTGATTAAATAAATAAAATTAATTATTTATTTCCTTATCAAACAAGTCTTTTACTTTTACTTTAGGAAATATATTTCTTGATCAGAAAAGATTTGTTTCTTAATTAAACAATTAATTAATAAATTAATTAATTCTTATTTAATTAAAACAATGAAACAAAATAATATATTAGGTTAATAAACCACCTTGCCGCCCCACTTAAAATAAATGGGCCAAGATATTATTTTCTTATTTCATTTAATCCATTGGACTTTAAATAAAAAGCCCACATGTGAACCAGACCCATTCTTACTAAAAGAAACAAGCCCACATGCCTTTCATTAATATATTAATATAATTGAGCAGCCCATTACTTAAATAATGTGCAAATTATATTTTTAATATATTAAATGCAATTCTAGATGGACCCTTAAATTGGTCCGGTAGAATATATCAAGTGATCCATGCAAGTACGTGTGGATTGGGGATCTTGGCGGGCCATCTAAACTTAAGCTTCAGTAGACATAACCTAATCACAATCAACAAATGATTCACTTAGGTCCGATCCATTAATTTTAATTCATTCCACTAAAGAGCTAAAACTGAACTCTTAAATAAAGATAGAAAAGGAAGATGCTCCTCATTCATACCCTAGACAATCATATTGGAGATAGTATATCCTCGTGATTAATATCAGTAATCGCCAAGAGTTCATAGACCGCCTATAACTCTCCAAGTTACCATATTTACTCATATGACCACGTTTTGAACTTGGATATTTTGACTTGTCCAGAAGCCATGTTTTCAATAGACACTATCGAAAACTCAACGTTGAGATTTAATATCCAATTACCTCAAAACATCCATATGATGATATTATACTCTCATTTAATAAACGGAGCCACGATGTCCATATCTATAAATGAAGTCCTCTATCGATTAACAAATGAATATCACCAAATTATCAAGGATAGACTATGTGATATAATCGTACTCATTGATAACTCAAATGATATCACTTGCAACCATAAATCCATCATTTATCTCAGGATTAAGATAGACTCTCCGATTGTCCTGATAATGAAAAGACTATTATCTATTGACGGTTCTAGATAAAGCTTTTCATTGTGATCCAGTTCAATGCACCCAGTGCACTAGATCCTTTTGCTCGAAGACACTCCGATGATTTTAGACTCATCATATCTCATTTGATCCCACTCAAATGCTAGCAAAATAATTCTACAACTTTAACAAGATAAAGGTGCCCAACCTTTAACTTAAGTTGTGAACATTATTCAAGACTAACTAAAGAATTGTGTCTACCACATACATATCCAGATGTACGAACAATTCTTCTTTTCTCATAGTCTTTAGACCTTATGATTATTTACTTTGACAATTATAATATTAAACTATAAATGCTATACGATTTGTTAAACCATAAATCACTTTATTAATATGAAAAAGATTGTTAATTACAATATTACACTCTTGCTATTGAGCATAATCCTAACATCTTGAACTTGTTCTTCATGAATATATTTTGATTCAAGTGTTGCATGTGTGAATGAGACTTTGAGCTTGTGTGTTTGATGTTTCACATGCTTTAGGTTTTTTTCTTATATTTTGCATTTAGACTTGATTACTTGTGATATCACATGTTTAGGTCTATTTGTGCCATAGAATGTATTGATCACATGTTCTATGTTGATTTGATTGTTTGCATCATTTGCATTCACATGATCACACTAGGAAGTCCTTGTAAAAGGCATGAAGTCTTGGTTAGAGTCGGGGTGACTCGGATAGCCAAGCAAGAAGACTTGCCTAGAGTTGGGATGACTCGAATAGGTAAGCAAGGAGTCATGGCTAGAGTCGGGAGGACTCAGATAGTCATGCATGGGAGGCTCCCTAGAGGCATGAGTGTCTCAGATAGGGAGTTGGCTGTTGTATTGGTAGGCCTAGGCGTATGGTTAGACATAGACTCCTATGCACTCTTGAGGAATTTCTAATCTACCATCGTGGTTGGTTTTGTGTGGTGTCCAATATATGGTGGTTTCGCATCATTGAGGGATTTCACACTTTCCAATAGGGTTGGGTAGGCTTAGACTTCACTAGGTTGGGTGAGCTAAAGATTGGTCACTTTGTGAATGTTCTATGTTTACTTTTCAATAATATAGTACCTAATGGTTGTAGTTCAACCCGTGGATGTTTCCTCCTTGGAGGTTTTATCACGTTAAAAAACTCTTGTGTTAATTCTTCCTATCTCTATCTCTTATATTTTATTTGTACATTTTATTATCTTATTTCATAATATTCACTTATGATGTATTGTGAAGAAAGACTTTGTATAGTGTGATTAGTGAACTCATTTTATTGATCAATTTTATTTCTATGATTCTTTTGTATATTGTATTTGTGTATAGTGACATTTGATCACTCTTGTAACTCATTGAACATATAGTGAAATACAAGTATTCTTTGTTATTGTACTTATTTGTTTGTTTACCTCATACAACTCGGTGATGTATGTAGACCATGCTTATATGATTACCTATTCATATTGTCTATATGTTGTCTTTTCTTAGTGTATTTGTTGTATGTAAGGCAACCTTGAGGGACAAATGAAAGTTTGTTCAAGGGATTGAAAAAGGCGTAAAAATCTATTCACCCCCCTCTAGGTATGCCTTAAGCAATTTAACTACGTTTGTATACTTTCAATTAGTATCAGAGCGGGTCGTCGGATGGCACTCGACGAAATCCGGTTTATACTTACGTGTAGATTGCTTAGGTTTTTGCAAGTATGGTTTTCCAAGATGAAGTGATGACCGAAGAGGCTTCGAATTCTTGACCTCCTCTTCTCAAGGGTCACAACTATGGGTTTTGGAAATTGAGGATGAAGGCGTACATTCGATCTATTGATGAGAGAGCTTGGATGACCGTTGAAGAAGGTTACCTTGCTCCTAACAAGATTGAGAATGGAGTGACCGTTTCCAAGCCTAGGAGTGAGTGGTCTACTAATGAGTTTGAGTTAGCAAAATGGCATCATCGGGCAGTGAATGCTATTTTTGGAGGTATTGATAGTAGGCAATTTTCCTACATTCAAAATCTAGAAACCGCAAAGGAGGCATGGGAAGCTCTCCAAGTCACCAATGAGGGGATTAAAGCGGTGAAGAAGTCTCGTCTTCAATTACTCACTTCCCAATTTTAGGTTTTGCAAATGGGTGAGGAAGACAAGTTTGTTGACTTCCAAGATAAGCTACTAGACATCGCCAACCAATGCCAAGCACTTGGTACTCCTATCTCCGGTGAGAGGCTAAATTGGAAGATTCTTAGATCACTTCCAAAGAGGTTCAAAGCCAAGGTTACCGCCATTGAAGAGAGCAAAGACATTGACGTCATGAGCTTAGATGAGTTGCTAGGATCTCTTCAAACTTTTGAGGCGTGCATGAAACCAAAGGCTAAGAACAAGGGTTTAGCTCTCAAGGTTGTTAAGGAAGCTAGTAGTAGCGATGATGATGAGGAGATGGCGTTATTGGTTAGGAAGTTTAGAAAGTTCATGAGGAAAGGTGCCAAGTCAAGTGGCAAGTACTCGAGGTACAAGGAAGTCAAGAAGTCCTTTACTCCACCTCATGAGAGGAGTGGCCATGCTAAGAGCAATAGGAAGGTTCAATGCTTTAAGTGCAAGAAGCTTGGACATTATGCTTCGGATTGCCCTAGTGGTGATTCTAAGAAGGATAAGAAGGGAAAGGCTATGGCGGCTACATGGAGTGAAGATGATGACTCTAGTGATGAGGAGAGCTCAAGTGATGAGTCTTCTAGTGAAGAAGAGCTAGTAAGCAACTTTGTTGCATTCATGGCTTCTCACTTTACTCTAGAGGATGTAAATCAAGATTCGTTGGATAAGGAGATTGATTAAAGTCATCAAGAGTGTTTAAATGATAATTCGACCTACATTGATCTTTTGGCTAAGGTGAAGTTTCTTGAGGAGAAGTTGAAAATAACCTTAAGTGAGATTGATGAGAAGGAGGACTTGATCAAGATTCAAGTGGATGAGTTTGTTGCTACAACTCGTAGGCTCTTGCGTGAAAAGAATGCTATTGAAAAGAAGCTTTGCGAAGTTGAGGGTATTTTGATTGAAAAGGATAGGATCATCTCTAATATGAACTTAGGTAGCTCAAGTGTAGCGGTGGTCGAAGAGAAGCTCATAGAAGCATCATTTCCTACTAGCGAAGCTATCATTGAAGAAAAAGCTCCTAAGAAGAGACGTTCCAAGAAGAAGAGCAAATTGAAGAATAAGGTACCCCTTTAAGCTCCCATTTGTGCTTCTCTAACTCCGGAAGGTAAAATCTCTCATTTTGTTCCCATATGTCATTTTTGCAATACCTTAGGCCATATCAAGCCCAAGTGCTATAAATTCATTGAATATTGCAACATAGAAAATGCATCTAGGAATAGAGAGATTGGACCTCATTCTATGCATGCTAAAGCTTTTGAATATGGAAAGCATGATAATCTCACAAAGCATGTTAAGAATGTCCGGAAGGTGAAGAATGCATATCCTTCTAAATTTGACAATGCATGTGTTGCTAACAATGTTGAAAAAAAGAGTATTAATGATATTATTATGAATCAAGTTGTGGAAGAACTTTACTCTAGGTTCAACATTATGGTTAAACAGAATCTTGATGATGTTCGTGTATATCCACCCAAGACAAAATTTGTCAAGGGTGAGTGCTCTTACCATTAGTGTAAGTTACACATGTGAGTTAGCTTTAAGTCTAGTGTTGTTGATAAGAAGCTTAGCTTTTTGCTTTGTATCTTTACAACTTGACATGAACTTAGCTATCTCACTTTGATTGTTATGATAGTCAAAATTTGTTGATTAACTTTTGAGAAGTTTTTTTTTTGGAATCTATATGGTAACATTGTTGTTATGGCTTTTAGAGAAAGTCAATTTTTTTTGTTTGTTTGAGTTGGATTACATTGTTTTTAGTCTCTTGGAATCGACACACCTATAACTTGTAGTCATGAGGACTTACAAGCCAAGAGGACTCATAAAAAGGGTGAAGGCATTGTATTTGGTGAAAATAGCTTACGAAGGTATCTCTATATCATATTGCTTGCTTACTTGATTTTTCATCTATCAACTCATTGTTTGTATCACATTCATGAAGCATGTCATAATTGAGAACTAGTATAGTGTTTATATGGTCCTCTTTGACATTTGCTAGTTTAAGATCTTTTGGTGATAAGTGTTCACATTGATCTTATTCATGAAGTATGTTGTTAATTTGTATGATTGTTGAGTGGCTAATTTTTGAATAATGTGAGCTTCATATTCTTTGATAGCTACTCTCTTGAGAAGTAGAGATCTTAAGTAAGTCACTTTACTTGCTTCTTGATCATGTGCTTTTAAGCCTTAAAATTTGGTTTCAAAAATGCACTTTGCTTCTCTTGTATGTTTTGTTAAGTATGTTGAGCTTGATTGATGTTTGCTTTGGATACACCTTAAAGTCCTAAGGACTAGTACATTTAAAAATAACCAATGGTTGGTATCCATTTGCTTCAGCAACATAGAACTCAACGAGCACCCTCATGGAAAGGGCTACACACTTTGGTTGTGAAGCCACCTAATGTAGGAAAGGGCTACGCCATTGTGATGAGTGAAAACCGCCATGAGGAGTATATGTTTTTGTTAGAAAAATCAAAGAAGTGTTGAATTGAATCATAAAAAAAAAAAAAAATCTTTGATTCAAGCCTAAATAATAAAAAAAAAGGCTTTTGGAGTATAGTTGAATAATCAAATGAGCTCGGGTTGACAAATAGAAATGGGTTGACGAGCCACATGCACACACACACGCTCACATATTGAAATCTATTCTCTTTATAAGCAAAATTTTGGATGATAACCGGTTTGACCTTTTTATGGAAAGGCCTAAGATGAATAGATGTTGAAATTGTTTGCATGCTTGATTATCAAACTACTTCTTTTCATATACTTGAAGTAAAATCTTCACACACTTACTTTTGCTTAATTAGTATTTTTGATACTTTAGCAATTTTCGATGACATATGAGAGTGATTGAAAATCGTGATGTAACTCTCTTAGATAAGTGAAGCTTATTTGCAAATCTAATAAAATTGCTTGTGATGTGATTGTGTGGTGATTTTTGTGAACATTTGTCTATCTTGATTTTAGATGAGGCACTTGTCAAGGGGGAGCATAATATGCTAAATTCTTGTTCTCTTTTATGACATGTTCACATGTTCTTCAAGGTTGTTGTTTGTTGGCATTATTCTTATTTTTGATAAATCATGAAGATGCTATGATAAATTCTTATATGCATGATGATTTGTTGAATATAGTGTTTTGCCTTTGTATATGTTTATTGGTTTCTAATTTGTTTCTATGTTTCCTCTCACTTTCGTTTTTAGTGTTTTTGTTTTGCAAGAGTATGGGGAAAGCAAAGAAGATTGGTGGTAATGTTTCTTCAACTCCCATTAACAAGTCTAAACCTACAATTTCTTCCAAAATTTCCAAAGCTAACAAAGTGGATGATTTGGGAATTTTCGGTTGCAAGAAGTTAATTCAAGAAAGAGGTATTGACTTGGACTCTTGTGTTGGATCCTATGTTTATGATGTGCTTATGAGTAGAAGTTGGAGTTCTTGGGTGAACATGTTAGGAATTTCTAATGAAACCGTTGTTAGAGAGTTTTATCATGCTTACAAATCTAGTTCTACCGTGACGAGTGCTACTTTAAACATAAGGAAAGTCGTCTTTAGAGTTTGTTCTTGGAAAGTGAATGAGTTTCTAGACTTGCCCGATGACATTGAATCGGAATTCCTTGATGTTGACATCTTGGAAAACCTTGATTTAATGGGTAGGACTCTATGTGATGATAGTAATTTTGTGTGGGGTAAACGTGCTTATATTAAGCAAGGTGAGTTAACAAAAATTAGTGCATTTTGGCATTTATTTATGTGCTCCAATCTTGTTGGCTCTACTAATGCTTCGGAGCTTAATAGAGACAAAATCAAGATTGTATATGCCTTGGTGACTAACAAACCTATAAATCTTGGTGAATTGCTTGTGGAGCAAATTGAGATTGCGGCTTGTACTAGTCATTTGGATAAGAAATTGCCCACGGGAGGTGTATGCACTCTTGAGGAATTTCTAATCTACCATCGATGTTGGTTTTGTGTGGTGTCCAATATATGGTGGTTTCGCATCATTAAGGGATTTCACACTTTCCAATAGGGTTAGGTAGGCTTAGACTTCACTAGGTTGGGTGAGCTAAAGATTGGTCACTTTGTGAATGTTCTATGTTTACTTTCCAATAATATAGTACTCAATGGTTGTAGTTCAACCCGTGGATGTTTCCTCCTTGGAGGTTTTACCACGTTAAAAAATCTCTTGTGTTAATTCTTCCTATCTCTATCTCTTATATTTTATTTGTACATTTTATTATCTTGTTTCATAATATTCACTTATGATGTATTGTGAAGCAAGACTTTGTATAGTGTGATTAGTGAACTTATTTTATTGATCAATTTTATTTCTATGATTCTTTTGTATATTGTATTTGTGTATAGTGACATTTGATCACTCTTGTAACTCATTGAACATATAGTGAAATACAAGTATTCTTTGTTATTGTATTTATTTGTTTGTTTACCTCATACAACTCGGTGATGTATGTAGACCATGCTTATATGATTACCTATTCATATTGTCTATGTATGTTGTCTTTTCTTGGTGTATTTGTTGTATGTAAGGCAACCTTGAGGGACAAATGAAAGTTTGTTCAAGGGATTGAAAAAGGCGTAAAAACCTATTCACCCCCCGCTCTAGGTATGCCTTAAGCAATTTAACTACGTTTGTATGCTTTTACAAGTAAATTACAATTGTTTAGGAATGCAAGATCTTCAAGTGGCCATCGACCATCCACACATCCCTCCGCCGCCTCCCATGGGCGTGCACACCCCACAAACCCACAAAGGGCTGCCGTGCGCAGCCCATGAGAACACCAGGGCTGCCGTGCGCAGCCCACCATGATATGGGCTTGTCATGCGTAGCCCAATCCAGTCCAAGGGTGCACATGGCGCTCGTTCTAGGTTCCGGTTGCTCCCAATTCTTCACGTCTTCGAAACTTCAATACTCGAACATATTACAGCAGTATTTAAACTAATAAAATACGCAGTATTTTTTTTTTTTTTTAATCACTGCAGTATTTAATACAAAAAATAAAACTGCACTAAAATAAAATTAAAAACTGCCGTATATTTTAATACATAAAAATACTGCACTATTTAATTACAATAAAAAAAAAATATAAGCAACTATCAAGAAGGAATTATGGCGATGATAGACCACCCTTCTTGTTACAATTCCGAAACAAAAAATACATTGAAATTCTAGGACCAAAATCGAGCAACAACAATCCACATAAAAACATATATAAATCCATACATCCACATGTAATTATATATGCGAATACCTAGAGTGTCATCTATTTCTAAACATGCATAATCACAATAAAAAGAAATAGATTCACGTATATATACGTTAATTAATTAAAAAAGGGTACAACCAAGGCTCTGATACCAATTGTAGGGAAAAATACGGTCAACGCAGCGGAAGCAAGACTAAAAACGAGTTGAGTATAGTTTAAAATTTTTCCTTTGATGAACCTTAACCCTTTAAAAGTAATTAAACATATATATAAACTAACAAAAGTAGAATACCTTTTGTCGCGTGATCCAATTGACTTACGTCGATGGTAATCCGCAAGATCTTCAATCCTAGCACGAACGTGAATCATCTAGGAGCGTGGTCTCCCTTTTCTTTGAATTGCGTACCTGAGAATGGATAAATAAAATCTCTTTTTCTTATCGTTAGTCACAAAACATCCAAAAGACTACAAAGATTATTCCGGTCACTTTTGAGTTCTCAATCTAATGATCGAAACTCGCGTGAACCTTATTCGAAGTTGTACACAAAAGCCTATTGATGTATAAGCAATCAGTGTACTATCGAAATAGAATAATCTCTTCTCTCTTGTGTCTTGGCAGAAAAAATCAAACACTTGTCTATGAGCATTAAAAGAAGAAGAAGTTGATCAAGTGAATCAATTGAGAGCTTGGGTGGCCGAACCTTATAAGGTGACTTATATAGGGTGGCCGAATTCTCTTCTCTTTCAACTAGGGTTGGCCGAATTCTGCTCTTGATTTAATTAGGGTTGGCCGAATTCTCTACTAAAGAGAGTTTGTGCTTTACCCTAATTACTATCAACTTTAGAATCCTAACCCTAATTCAACTCATAAGTGTTTAATTCTTAATAAAAGACTTCCTTATTTGATTAAATAAATAAACCTTATTATTTATTTTCTTACCAAATAAGTCTTTTACTTTTAGTATACTATTACCAATAGTATAACTCTAGGAAATATATTTCTTGATTAGAAAAAGATTTTGTTCTTTAATTAAATAATTAATTAATAAATTAATTAATTCTCATTTAATCAAACAATAAAATAAAATAATATATTTGACTAATAAATTAGCCTTGCCGCCCACATCATATATATATGGGCTTAATATTATTTTCTTATTTTATTTAATCCATTGGACTTTAATTAAAAAGCCCATATGTGAACCAGACCCATTCTTACTAAAAGAAACAAGCCCACATGCCTTTCATTAATATATTAATATAATTGATCAGCCCATTGAATAAATAATGTGCAAATTATATTCTTAATATATTAAATGCAATTCTAGATGGACCCATAAATTGGTCCGGTAGAATATATCAAGTGATCCATGCAAGTCCGTGTGGATTGAGGATCTTGGCGGGCTATCTAAATTTAAGCTTCAATAGACATAACCTAATCACAATCAACAAATGATTCACTTAGATCCGATCCATTAATTTTAATTCATTCCACTAAAGAGCTAAAATTGAACTCTTAAATAAAGATAGAATAAGAACATGTTCCTCATTCATACCCTAAACAATCATATTGGAGATAGTGTATCCTCGTGATTAATATCAGTAATCGCCAAGAGTTCATAGACCGCCTATAACTCTCCAAGTTACCATATTTACTCATATGACCACATTTTGAACTTGGATATTTTGACTTGTCCAGAAGCCATGTTTTCAATAGTCACTATCGAAAACTCAACGTTGAGATTTAATATCCAATTACCTCAAAACATCCATATGATGATATTATACTCTCATTTAATAAATGGAGCCACGATGTCCATATCTATAAATGAAGTCCTCTATCGATTAACAAATGAATATCACCAAACTATCGAGGATAGACTATGCTATATAATCGTACTCATTGATAACTCAAATGATACCACTTGCAACCATAAGTCCATCATTTATCTCAGGATTAAGATAGACTCTCCGATTGTCCTAATAATGAAAAGACTATTATCTATTGACGGTTCTAGATAAAGCTTTTCATTGTGATCCAGTTCAATGCACCCAGTGCGCTAGATTCTTTTACTCGAAGACCCTCCGATGATTTTAGACTCATCATATCTCATTTGATCCCACTCAAATGCTAGCAAAAGAATTCTACAACTTTAACAAGGTAAATGTGCCCAACCTTTAACTTAAGTCGTGAACATTATTCAAGACTAACTAAAGAATTGTGTCTTCCTCATACATATCCAGATGTACGAACAATTCTTCTTTTCTCATAGTCTTTAGACCTTATGATTATTTACTTTGACAATTATAATATTAAACTATAAATGCTATAAGATTTGTTAAACTAGAAATCACTTTATTAATATGAAAAAGATTGTCAATTACAATATTACGCTCTTGCTATTGAGCATAGTCCTAACAGAGACCAATCTCCAATGGTGGAGATTGGCAAAGGATCTCTATCATGTGGTGGAGATCCTTTAAGGTCTCCACCTCATCGTGGAGATCACTGATAGATCTTAGCTGCACGGTGGAAAAAAACAAAAAAAAAACAACAAAGATCTAGTATGCTTATCAGATCTATGACAAGACCACCACCCATCACCCCATCACCGATCCTCACCAAATCTAAAATGGGGTGCACTCAGGAAAACATGGAGAGAGCTGTAAGCTGAGGACTAGGAGATAAGCTTGGTTGTGAGCTTAGGCTTGGTAACACTCAGTTGGAATTGTGTAATTGTAACAGTTTTCTATATAGTGATATCTTTCTCTTGTAATCCTAACAATCGTGGTTTTTCCCTATTTTGGGTTTTCCATGTTAAATCTTATGTTGTGTGATTAGATTATCTTATCTTATTTTTATGTTAGTAAAAGTTATTTGTGTTGTAGTGAGTATTTGGCATGTGCTTCCTTGTCACTTTTCCAAACAGTAGGTTGTCTCAATGCGGTTATGCCTTATTCTTATTGAATTATGGATTTACTTATTGATCGTAATTCAGTCTGAAATTTGTAACCAAGCTGAAAACTACCATAGATGTTGGGTTGGTGCATTGAAGCAATCTGTTGCAGACAATTGGCTGCCAAATTGAGCAAAGGAACCTCCTGGTTTGTTATACTTCTTTTAGATTTGATATTCCTCACTCATTTTGCTGCAACATTTGTGTCAATCTTCTTTTAATTTCGTGTTTGTGTGCAACATGTGCATCTCTGTTCAATGGTGTGTGGACGTAACAAAGAAATGTCTTGTTGCACAAGGCGGGTGTCCTGTTGTAAGGAAAAGAAATAATTTTATTGTCTTAGTTGTATCAGTTTCCTATGTTGAGGCTGCATAGTGGTTTTTTTCTTCAATCCTGCATTATGTAATGAAACCAATATTTATAACTAATTGAAGTAGTAATTACAAATTTTGAACATAAAGACAATATCTAGCTACTTCTTGGAAATTTGTGGGATACTGTGTTAATAAACATTATCGTGAATAAATTTCCTTCTTATTTTCTTAAGATAACAATATATATATATATATATATATATATTAATAAAATTGGACTGATCTAAAGGGAAAAAACATCACAAGCGATCATATGCTGAAAAACATATATATATATATATATATATATATAAAACATATTTTTTCCTCTTGTTTGTTTGCCTTTGCATATTCTTTCTTATTTTAATTGCATTTCATTGTTTGATTGAAAAGAGAAAAACCTTCCTTCTTTGCATTGAAGGTGCAATGTATTGTTGACAATAAATATGGCATTGACTCGACGGTAGTAAACTTTCTATGTAGTTTTTGTCATAGCAAGCACAATTTATAAGGTATTGCATGTACTAATATGATATTATTGCAGGATTGCAAAATATATCAGAAAGAAAATCCCGGTGTATTCACCATTGTCACATTTCCTTTCCTTTTAGCTGTAATGTTTGGTGACTAGGGCCATGGTATATGTTTGTTGCTATATTTCATAATCAGAGAAAATAAATTTTCTTCTCAGGTAAACGGAGCATGACTTGTTTTAATCAACATTGAGCTGTATAATTTTTTGCAGTACCAGCTTTGTTGCTCTATTCTTTTTCTTTTAGGTTCAACAACAGAAACTTGGAGACATATTATAAAGGGATAATATCATTTTAGTCCCTACTGTTTACCATATTATCCATTTCGGTCCTCGTTGTTCCAGTATTGGCTATGCAGGTCCAAACGTTTTCAATTTATCCCTATTTGGGTCCTTGCCATCCAATTCCGTTAGCTTTTTTGAAATTGCCGTAAATCGAGTGAGGGTAAAATGGGGTTTTCAGCCTAATAACGATTCAAAAATAATAAATTTTAAAATAATAATTAAAAATCCGTTTTAATTAAATTTTAAAAATAATCAAAATAATAATTTCAAATTATATAAAACAAATTAAAACAATAATAAATAAAATCAAATTAAAAAAATAAACATTCAACAAATAAAACAAACATCATATTAAAAAATAATTAATGGTATCTTAATAATTGTTAATTTAATTAATTAAAAACAAATTAAAAATTAAAAATTAAAAATTAAAAACAATTTAAAAATAAAATAAATAATTAAAAATATAAACATAACCTAATCTAGCACCCAAAAGAACAAGATCTCTGGTTTTTCATCTTTTGTTGATGAAGATGTCATCCTCAAATTCTTTAATTTAAAAATAAACATTAAAAATAAAAACACAATACATCTCTTTTTTAATTTAAAAAAAAAAAAAAAAACACAATACATCTCTTATCTTCATCCACCGCCATCTCCCCTCTTCTCTCTCCCCAAACCCTAATCTCTTCTCTATCTCTTCTTCTCAAAACAGTAAACCCACCATCCTCATCTATTACCAAACCCACCAAATCAAGAGTTGCGAGTGGCAGCTGTGTGAACGGAGACGGTGACTAGGCGACGAAACCCTTGTTTGGAGGTGGGACGTGATGATCAGAGCTGATGGCAACGGTGGTCTGAAATTGAGTAAGAGATTTGCGTAAGACAAACCACATGAAAACCATATCTGTGACGGCGAGAAGCGAACGGCGGCGAGGGAGATGCTGAATTTAGGGTTATGAACTGATGATGATGAAGGTTTGGTGGTGGAGGGTTTGAAGGGAATCAAAGATTTAGTGAAAGAAGAATGTAAGGATTCCTATATCTTGATTGGCTTATTTCGTGGACAAACCACATGATGGGGTTGATTGTGTAAGGGTAGTTCAGGTGATTGATCTTCAAGCTCGAAGGCCCTTCCAAGACCTTAAGGGACAAGCACGCCAAAGGTATAATTTCTAGTGCTTGGTTTTCTTTGAAGAGATTTAGTTAGCACACACACACTTAGCATATTTTTTCTTGTGTGCATACTCTTCACATGTCACTTTACACACTAGCACTTTGATTGATATCTTGTTGTGTGTATATGTGCTTAGTAATTCGTTTCCCGATACAATTCGGAAACGTCTGCGCTTGCACTAATGAGTGCTTGGTTTCGCGCGAAGACCGCCTATGGAGAATGCCCTTGGCTTCTCCTTGGTTTTCACCTCTGATGGTGATCGGCGATTATGATCGGCGGCCTGGCTGCTGAACGAAACCGCCGTTTTGATCTGATTGGATCGGCGGTCACGAAACCGCCAAATGAAACCGCCGTTGTTCCCTTGGTCTTCTCGGGTTCAATTCGGCGGTTAAGAACGGCGGCCTGGCCGCCGTTTGAAACCGCCGATCGGTGCGTTTCAGGGGCAAACTTGTCTTTTCACATGCCCAATTCTTGATGTCTATAAATATCTTACTTTCTCATTATCTGAATAAGTTCTTTGACTCCTTAGAACCCTAAACTTAAAAGAGAGATTTTTGAGGAAAAATCAAATCAAGAACTCACCTTTAAACACTCAAATCAAATCCTTTTTGCATCAAATTTCATATTGCATCTTCTATAACTATATAGAATGCATCCATGAATGGGTTTGCATCATCACAACTTGCTTGGTAAGATTTTGATCAAGTTCATCTTATTTTAGTATTTTTACTATCAAGCTATTCTCTTTTAATTTACTTGTATGTTTTTGATCATATGATAAATACAAGAATAAAGAATTAATTGTGATGAATTGATTGAGTGTTGTTTTGTGATAGCCAATTAGGTTTTTGATTAATCTTGATTAGCTAAGCTATTTGACATGTCATCTAGCTCTTGATATCTAGGGTTGATTTAATTGAATATATCATCATCCTAGATAAGCATCTAAGGTTCCCTAGCCTTGTTTGTTATTTGAATATTCATACATATTCACATAGGTTATATAATCTCTTCTTAGAGAATTAAGTCTTGAGGCTAAGATTGCTTAGGCCTCAAGCAATTGGACTAGAGCCACTTTTAAAGGCCCGCGTGGTAGAAGTGGGGGGTTATTGACCGGAGTGTTAGACGAGGTCTACATAGGTTGTAAACTCCATTTCAATTAGTGGATTTCGAGGTTCGAGTGTGGCGCACTAAACAGCCCGTGGTTTTTCCCAGTGGTTGGGTTTCCACGTATACATCAAGTGTTATTTAAATTCTGCACTATATTACACTTGCTTGTATTTTTGACTAGTAGGGGCATTTTCGTAAAATTGACTTGCATGCGAAAATTGGATAATAATAGCTAAAATCTATTCACCCCCCCCCCCCCCCCCCCCCCCCCCCTCCTCCTAGATTAATATTTAGAACACACCGAGTATTCCTTTCAAAGAAGAAGTTAGGGATTTTTGGATTTGAATGGGTGTTTGATTAGAGAGAAGGAATCTATGAAGTGTGGCCAGTGAAGGAGCAAATCAGCGATTGTATGGGAGAAGAGAGGTGTGGTGATGGTGAGGAAGAGTTATGCGATTGAAGAATTGAAGGGTATGTCAATGTGTGTTGCTAAGGATATTTGTGGTGAAAACAGAGCAAGAACTAGAGTTGTTGTTGCCAAGACTGTTTTGGGTTATAGACAGATTGGTTGAGTTTTATCATTCTTGGATTTTTTTATTTTTTATTTTGGGTTTTTGATTGGATTGATCACCCTTTTTTTTTTTTTTTTCAATTGTTTTGGATTTGTTGTTGATATAGATTGTAAAGATCTAGATATAATCATGTTTAGAATGTGATTATAATATACTGGAGAAATTTTTATGAAAAAAAAATATATGGATCTGGGTTCGTGTAGTGATGAAGAAGAAGAAGAAGAAGAAGAAGGCTGATAAATGGTGAGAGAGGTTTGATTCGTGGTGGCTTTGTGGTGGTGTTTTGATTTTGGTGGTGGGTCGATCAACATTGGTGGGGGTGGTGTGTTTGTGGCTAGGGTTTGGTGATTGATGTTGAATGTGGTTGGTGTTGAACAAATTCAACACTAGATGGAGGTGATGAACAGATTGTTTTATATTTTTGTATTTTTTAATTTTTAATTTGGAGATTGTTTTATTTTTTTGTATTTTTTATATGGAGATCCTTCTTTAAATGGAGATCCTTCTTAAAATAAAAATGTTTTAATTAAATTGGAAATTAGGGTTTTGTTATTATTTTTAATTATTTATTTTATTTTAAAATTGTTTTTAATTTTTATTATTTAATTTAATTATATTATTAGGGGTATAATGGTCATTGCAGCATCTATACATGTCAGGTGGTCTGATTTTAACAAAAAACGTTACAGAAGGACTAAACGGGTCAATACTGGAACGATGAGGACCCAAATGGATAATAGGGTAAACAGTAGGGACGAAAATGATATTGTCCATGTTATAAATGACTTTTGGTGGTCGTTATGTTCTCAAACTGCACTAGACTGATATATAATGAATTCTTTTCTGTTCCATTTGAGCTATTTGGGCCTTCTACCTATGGATGCCGACAGGGACGAAGCCATGAATTGTTTTCAATGGGGGCGTCATAAAATAATGATTTATATCAACACATGCATGTATCATGTTGTGACCCTTCCTGCAGGTTTTTAACCACCGTGATAGATTAAACTATTGTGTAAAATAATGGCATATATTCTGTTACTCCATGTATGTTATTTACACCTATCCTTGTTCCCCAGGGATGCTCTTACAATAGGTCTAACAAATTAATTGGCCATAATTAATTTTTTTGACCATGTTGTAATTAGTTTTCCTTTTACAGCAAGTGATTGATATGGAAGGAGGAACAACAAAGTTATTACCAGCATTTCATCACTCATGAGTCTAGTGAAATGCCACTGAAATTTTGTGTGAGCCGAAAGCTTGGGTGGGCCTAGTGAACTTCTGTTGAAAGGCCTGCATTGGAGGGTAGGGAATGGCAAGGAAATTGATGCGTTTGTTGATACTTGGTCGCCTAGTCCGAATTTCCCTTAACATCATGTCCTTCAGAGAAGCTTAAGGTAGCATCTTTAATTCTTCCTCATAGCAGAATGTGGGATTTGAGCAAACTATTTATTTATTTATTTATTCAGGTAGGCTATTTCAAGTATCCCTATTAGTGTTCGTGGAGAAGCCGATAAGTTGGTATGGCTCTTTCGGAGAAGAATAGATTGGCTTGTTCTAGTTCCAAAAGTCATCAACAGTGGTGGTTGGGGTATAGGAATTTGCATATTCCTCCTAAAATTAAAATATTCATTTTGAAGGTATGTAAGAATGCCATTCCTTCTTTGACAAATTTCATTTGGTGGTTGGGGAGGAAGTTGACACTGGGAAGCATGCGTTGTTGTGCTGTTTTGGAGCGTAGAAAGGGGTCGTTTGTTTTTTTATCCGAAAACTGAACAGTCTTGAATTTTTCTATAGACTGTCCATGAACTGAAATCTCAACTTGAATGACATGTTTTTTTTTCCTCACATCTGAATGTATTGTTAACATGTTTGTTTTTTTAAAGTAAAATTGTTTGAAAGTAAGCAATTTTACAGTTATACCCATGTTAAACAATTATACATATAATATGGAATAAAAACAATCCAAAAATAATTATTATATATGAACACATATGATTATGACCTTCTTCTTCGATTACAAACAAACTTCATTTTTACTGAGAAAAGAAAAGTTTTTTTTTTAAAAAAAAAAAAAAGGGGCAGCAGGAAAACTCATACAAAACACTCTAAAAAAATAATATATAAATACATCACCCTAATATCATAATAAAGTATTGATATTAAACACCAATATGAGAAGTGAATATGGTTCTTTTTTATTTTTTAAAGCTATTTAAAATAAGTAATATATTAAAATAAAGATTTCTATACCATATATAATTATGATGAATTGGAAATATGTTATATATGAGGTATAGTATGGGAAAATAAGATTTTGGATTGCATTTAATGCAATTCAGTGATTTCCAACTAAGTGAAAAGTCGGGATTTTTTACTTTTTTATTCTAAGTTTTTTTTTTTTTTTGGTTGGTATTTTTGACAACCTAAAAATACCACAAAAAAAAAAAAAAAAAATCAACAACAACTTAATAATTATGATTCAGACCCATTAAGTTTTAAGTGGAAAAAACAAACGACCACGAAGTGTGGGCTAAGGCTATGTTTAGAATTGCCTTAGCTTATAAAATAATCAAAGATAAGTTGATAAGTATTTGGTAAATTGACTTAATAAATAATTAACATAAGAAAAAGTCAAAGCAAATGTGTTTGATAAACTTAATTAATTATAAAAAATGACTAAAATGGACATGATAGATAAACATATAATATATTATTTAGTATTTTGTTTCCTATTTATTTTTATATTCAAGTTTTTTTTTTCCAACTTATTTTTTTTTTACACTATTTATCCACCTATCTAGACCAGGTATTTTTTATTTATTTATTTTTTTTGGGTAGGATTTGAGCCGTTGAATTGTGAGTAATTTGTTCAAGCTTTAAGCTCGTCCATCTACCTGCTGAGCTATGTCCTTGGGGGCATTTTTTTTTTCCAACTTATTAAAAAAAGTTTTTTTTAATTTTTTTTACTTAATTTTAGAATTTTTATATATTAAAAAAATAAATATAAAGCATAAAAGAATAAAAATAAAATTACCAAATTTAAACATTAAAAAAATAAAACAAAATAAAAATAAATTCTGACCGAGTCAACTTAGTCTCATCTCAAACAACTCGCTCAACCAGAAGCTGAGTCAACTCAGTCTTTTCACAATTGAAACTCAAACACCCTCTTTGAAACCCATGGGCTGCGTCGACCTCACCAATTCCACCTCCGTCTTTGGCTCCACTAGATTCTTCATTGAGAACGTTTCCAGACTCGGTCACGTGCCACTGATCTCCTCTCCCTCGCCGCCAATGCATAAGTGTTAGAAGTCATGAGATTTCATCGCGGATTCATTGCTAGAATGGATGAAAGTATACAAACGTAGTTAAATAGCTTAAATAATACCTAGAGAGAGAGAGAGAGGGGGGTGGTTGAATAGGTTTTTATGCCTTTTTCAATCCCTTGAACAAACTTTCGTTTGTCCCTCAAGGTAGCCTTACATACAACATATAAACCAAGAATTCATACATAAACAAGATAAGCATATGATCATTTAGGCATTGTCTATATATATCAATTAGTTGTATGAAATATAAGGACACATAAACTCAATAACAAAGAATACTTGTATTTAAATATTTGTTCAATGTATTACAAGTATAATCAAATATCACTATACATAAAAATTACAATATTAAAAAGAATTATATTTACAAATATGATCAAAATGAGTTAGTTCACAGATCACACTTTGCAAAATCTTGTTTCAATATACATCACAAGTGAATAATATGCAACAAGATAACAACATACACAAATACAAATATAAGAGATAGAGATAGAAAGAATTAACACAAGAGAATTTTTAACGTGGTAAAACCTCCAAGGAGGAAACATCTACGGGTTGAACTATAACCATTGGGTACTATATATATTGGATGGTAAATTAGAAATTCCACAAAGTGGCTGATGCGCCCCCACGAACGCGGTAGTTCTATAAACTACAGTAAATGATAGGACGGGCGAGTTTATCCGCAAGTGCACGGATCGTTACGATCGCGTAGCAGTAAGTACGGTTCGTTCCCACAAGGAGATATGGTACACTTAAGCTAGTTCTTGATCTTATATATATATACAATGTATTTACACTAATTACATACAAGAAAAGTAAATGGGGATTGGTTGCAAGTAAGCTAACAACTAAACTAAAATTACACTAAGAGGGCATAAAACAACTTACAACTAAGTTACACTAAATCAAACTACAATTAACTAAATTAACACTAACTAAATTAACTAAACTCATGCATGGTCATGCAAGAGTGAGGATTGTGTATGAAAATGCTAGGAAATGATGTTCAATGCAATTGATTCAATTCCTAGTTGATGGCAAATATGCTCACAAGATTGGTCTTCACCAATCTAAACTAGGATAAAGACACATACATAAATAGTCATTCATGCATGGTATTGATGCCTCGACTAGTCTAAATCCATTACATATCAATTAATTGATCAATCAACTAACATGTATACATTAAGCTCAATCACATAAACACATCAACCAACTATTGAATATTATTACAATCTCACCAAAATCCCAACATAAACATATAGTACACATACGACAATAAACTAAAGAAAGTAAAAGAGATAAAGAAGACAACACAAACACTTGGTGAAGTCCTCAAGCTAGCTAGACTTCTCCTTGACTTTCCCAAGCTTGGGAACAATGGTGGCTTGTGAGATTATAGGTTAATTTAAGTAATTTTAGGTATTTTAGGTTATTGTTGGATATTAGGGATTGCGTTTAAGTTGGCAAAAGAGGTATATTTATAGAGGAAATGGTTGGGAAATATCTAGACATGAAAATGACAAGTTTCTCCTCTAAAATCGCCATGCTCGCGGGTTTGTGCTCGCCGGCGGAAGTCGCGGTGAATTCTGCACGTTGTCCTACGAGTTTAGTCATTCTGCTTCGCTGGTTCTTTCTCTTGGCACAAAGTCACGGAGATTCCGCGAGTTTGGATGTTCTGGTTCGCGGGAATGAGGCCACTGGTGGCACTACAAGAAATTTAGTCTTTCCAGACAAACCAATTTCGTGGGGAAAGATCAAAATTCGTCTGGAAAGGTCTTACGTGACGAAAAAAATTCGTCGGGACATCATGGTCGGGTAGGGTTTTAGCCGACGAAATTTTGATTTTCGTCGGCTAAAACATCTTTAGCCAACGAAATTTTGATTTTCGTCGGCTAAAACATCTTTAGCCAACGAATTTATTCGTCGGCTAAAACCTATACATTCGTTGGCTAAAAATGTTTTAGCTGACAAATTTGTTTCGGCGGCTAAAAAGGTTTTAGCTGATGAATAAATTCGTCCACTAAGAGTATATATTCGTCTGCAAAGATTTTGGAACTTTAAAAATTAATCCGACGTCCGGCCACCCCAATGTCGACCGCCGTCGGCCCAACCAACCATCGACCACCATCCGGTCTCCCCACCGTCAACCGCCACCGGCCCACCCACTGTCGACCACCGCCAGCCCACCCTTGATAATATTTACAATTAATTGTCATTCTGAGGAATCAAACTTGCAACCTCATATCAAAGTGGTAAGCTGAATGTACACAAACGAAGTTAAATTGCTTAAAGCATACCTAGAGGGGGGGGGGGGGGGGGGGGGGGTGAATAGGTTTTTACACCTTTTTTCAAACCCTTGAACAAACATCCGTTTGTCCCTCAAGGTAGCCTTACACACAACACTATAATCCAAGATAGACATACATAGACAATATGATGACACAATCATAATTGAAATGTCTAAGTATATCAACAAGTCATGTGAGGTAAAATATCAAATAATCATAACACCAAAATAAACTTGTATTTCATAAGATGTTCAATGTGTTACAAGAGTGAGCAAAATGTCACTAAACAAATATTACAATATACAAAAGAATCAAAGATACAAATTGATCTATAGAATGAATACACTAATCACACTATACAAAGACTTGATTCAAAATACATCACAAGTCAATATTATGAATCAAGACAATAAAATATACAATTAAAATATAAGAGAAGAGATAGAAAGAATTAACACAAGGGATTTTTTTAACGTGGTAAAACCTCCAAGGAGGAAACATCCACGGGTTGAATTACAACCATTGGGTACTATATTATTGGAAAGTAAACATAGAACATTCACAAAGTGACCAATCTTTAGCTCACCCAACCTAGTGAAGTCTAAGCCTACCCAACCCTATTGGAAAGTATGAAATCCCTCAATGATGCGGAACCACCATATATTGGACAACACACTCAACCAACATCGATGGTAGATTAGAAATTCCTCAAGAGTGCATACACATCCCGTGTACCCCGCTCTATCGGAGTCTATGTCTAACCATACGCCTAGGCCTACCAATATGTTAGCCAACTCCCTATCCAAGGCACTCTTGCCTCTAGGGAGCCTCCCATGCATGACTATCCGAGTCCTCCCGACTCTAGCCATGACTTCTTGCTTACCTATCCGAGTCATCCCGACTCTAGGCAAGACTTCTTGCTTGGCTATCCGAGTCATCCCGACTCTAACCAAGACTTCATGCCTTTTACAAGGACTTCCTAGTGTGATCATGTGAATGCAAATGATGCAAACATTCATTTCAACATAGAACATGTGATCAATACATTCTATGGCACAAATAGACCTAAACATGTGAAAACACAATTAATCAAGTCTAGATGCAAAAATCCATGAATAGAAACCTAAGCATGTGAAACACCTAACACATATACTCAAAGTCTCATTCACACATATAACACTTGAATCACAAAATGTTCATTAAGTCCTAATTCAAGATGCTATCAATATACAATCAAAGTCTAGATATATGAGATTAAAATCAATCAATATACTAGACAAAAATATAGAGCAAGGTTTTGAGATTTACATCAATCAAAACCTATATTCTCTAAATCACAAACAAATACACAAATCCTTGATTTCTTCAATCAAAGGACCAAATCAAATCTCAAAGTCATTTTAACACAAAATTAATTCAATTAAGTATCAAACAACCTAAGATGCCATTCTAATCACAATACAACTCACAAACAATGTAAAACCTAGAATCATAAAATCTAGTCAACATAAGTCCACAAATTGAGTTTCAATTGGAATGATAATCAAGCTACCTTTTCAAATAGCTTTCATAAAACAATAACATATATATAGAAGAAGAAACCTCAAGCATTTGGAAGGTCAAATAACAAGAAATCCCTAAGATGAGACCATTACCTCGGATTATGATGCTGGTTCGGAATTCAGTGGTCAACCACTGGAAATCACGATCAAACAGCTACCAAACCACTTGGAGATGTTAGAGGACTCAAATACGAACACTCTCCAACTTGAATCACTCAAATCCGACTCCGGATGAGGAAGATATGGTGTTTCGAAAATCTGAAATTTCAGAGGAGAGGGCTGACGGGAAATCTGATTTTTCTTCTTTTTAAAATTCAAAAATGAGAGAGAGAGGGAAGAAATAGGAGGAGAGAGAAGAGAGTTTTCGACCAATCACGTGGTGCCACGTCACCCCCAGGCCGTGGGGGGCGCGTGGCCCACACGGGAGCAGAAGGGGCTCCAGGCCGTGGGGCCCACGGCCTCAACCACGGCCAGCCCATGTGGCCCACGGCCTGGGCTGTCCTCTCCCGCGCACTCTCGGTTCGTCGGCCCGTATCTCGAGCGTCCGAACTCCGAATTCGAATCCGTTTTCGGATTACGAACCGTGACTCTCTCACGCACGAAAAAGACTATACAACTTTGAAAAACGGTTGAGAAATCATCTCAGAAATCATCGATGAAGTCAACACAACGTAAGAGAACGTAAAGTGGCATAGTCAACACGTTTGGACTCGAAACCTTATGAATGAGTAACCGAAACGACCGGAACTCAATAAGGCATTGAATAAGAACATGTTCAAGTCCTAAACACAAAATACGGAAACATACAAATACAAATACACACACATATGCTAGTTTCCGGACATAGTCCTAGAAAATGCAAAACACAAAGTTTATTAACTAAATGTGAATGCATGAGCATATTTTGCCAAGTGTGTGAAAGTGAAATGTAAATGAAATAAAATCATGAAGGGACACACAAGAATGATATGTGTGAGTGTGTGCCTAGCCTTGTAAGAGATAAGAGGTTATGTATACCTTTGTAGACCGATAATGTCCGAAACTCTTAAAAGCCGGCAACTTGAACGAATAATGGTTGAGACGTCCTTCGTCTTCGAAATCCTTCATTTACTAACCACTAAACATTACAAGTAAAACACGTTTTGATATGGAATTAATGTCAACACTAATTATCAACCTAACAATCTCCCCCTTTGGCAAATTCCATGACAAAACCCCTAAACAAACACTAAAACAATTACAAAGAAAATTTGGTCACAATGAGTACAATGAGTTACACATATAGACACAAATTATAAATCAAGTCTTGAACTTCATCTTGGTCTTCTCTTGATAACACCTAAAAAAAACTTGAAAGCACAAGAATATCCAAGAGACACCAAGTATGGCAATATCCAAGTATCCAATCATAGGCAAGAAAATAATAGCATATAAGTTCAAATGGATCAAGTATGCTCCCCCTTAATACATACTATCCATCAATATATTCTAAGCCAAGATTCAACAAAAATATTACATGCCATATAGTTCAAGCTAGATACCAAATATACAAAAACAACTAACATAAGGCTAAGTAAGCTAGATATCTCCCATGTGTTTCTCATATTTCTCCCCCTTTTTGACATGATATGAAGCCAAAGGGAAAGAGTAAGAAATTATACCTCATGAAGCTTTCTAGCCACTTGTGCCACCAAGGAAAGAAGAACGGTGTGCGGATCTCACATATTGCCTTGTTGGAGTTGATTTTCCTTCCAACTCTTTGATCCTCTCATCTTGAGCAACAAGCTTTGCACTAAGGTCTTCAATCTTCCTTTGTGACGCCTCAATCAACCTATGAGATTCTTCAACCTCTTTCCTCAATTTTAAAGCCCAACTAGGAAGAGCGGGTGAGTAAGGGACATGGTTAGAATCAAGAGAATCACCAAAAAGCCTAAGTACATCATTAGACTTTCCCTTGTCCTTGTATGACATGGTTGCCAAACGTTTCTCACACAACTTCTCTAAGGGAGGAAGCATAACATCACCATCAAGATTCCTCACACCTTTAGCTAAGCACAATTGAGTTATAAACCCCGAAAAAGCCAATTTCTTGTCCAAACGACTAGTACAAGCCGCACTTTGAATTTGATCCACAAGCAATTCACCAAGGTTTATAGGTTGGTTAGTAACCAAGGCATACACAATCTTAATCTTGTCTCTATTGAGCTCCGAAGCATTAGTAGAAACAATAAGATTGGAGCATACAAATAAATGCCAAAATGCACTAATTTTTGTTAGCTCACCTTGCCTAATAAAAGCACGTTTCCCCCACACAAAATCATCATCATCACAAAGAGTCTTACCCATTAAATCAAGGTTTTCCAAGACATCAACATCAAGGAAATCCGATTCAATGTCATCAGACAAGTTAAGAAATTCATTAACTTTCCTAGGGCAAACTCTAAAGACAACTTTCCTTATGCTAAGAGTAGCACTAGTCACAGTAGAACCGGATTTGTAAGCATTATAAAATTCTCTAACAATGGTCTCATTAGATACTCCTAACATGTTGACCCATGAAATCCAATTCCTACTCTTAAGCACATCATAAACATATGATCCAATACAAGAGTCCAAGTCAATACCTCTTTCTTGAATTATCTTTTTGCACCCAAAAATTCCCAATTCATCAACTTTGTTACCTTTGGAAATTTTGGACGAAATTGTAGGTTTCGACTTGGCAATGGGAGATGAAGGAGTATTTCCACCAACCTTCTTTGCTTTACCCATTATCTTGCAACACAAAACAAACTAAAAACAAAGTGAGAGGAAACAAAGAAACAAATAAGAAACCAATAAACATATACAAAGGCAAAACACTATATTTAATAAATCACCATGCAAGTAAGAATTTATCATAGCATCTTCATGATTTATCAAAAATAAGAATAATGCCAACAATTAACAACCTTGAAGAACATGTGAACATGTCATAAAAGAGAACAAGAATTTAGCATATTATGCTCCCCCTTGACAAGTGCCTCATCTAAAATCAAGATAGACAAATGTTCACAAAAATCACCACACAATCACATCACAAGCAATCTTTATTAGATTTGCAAATAAGCTTCACATATCTAAGAGAGTTACATCAAGATTTTCAATCACTCTCATATGTCATCAAAAATTGCTAAAGTATCACAAATACTAATTAAGCAAAAGTGAGTGTGTGAAGATTTGCTTCAAGTATATGAAAAGAAGTAGTTTGATAATCAAGCATGCACACAATTTCAACATCTATTCATCTTAGGCCTTTCCATAAAAAGGTCAAACCGGTTATCATCCGAAATTTTGCTTATAAAGAGAATAGATTTCAACATGTGAGCGTGTGTGTGCATGTGGCTCGTCAACCCATTTCTATTTGTCAACCCGAGCTCATTTGATTATTCAACTATACTCCAAAAGCCTTTTATTTTTATTTTTTTTATTTTTTTATTTTTTTTTATTAAGGCTTGAATCAAAGATTTTTTTTTTTTTATGATTCAATTCAACACTTCTTTGATTTTTCTAACATAAACATATACACCTCATGGCGGCTTTCACTCATCACAATGACGTAGCCCTTTCCAACATTGGGTGGCTTCACAACCAAGGTGTGTAGCCCTTTCCATGAGGGTGCTCGTTGAGTTCTATGTTGCCGAAGCAAATGGATACCAACCATTGGTCATTTTTAAATGTACTGGTCCTTAGGACTTCAAGGTGTATCCAAAGCGAACATCAATCAAGCTCAACATACTTAACAAAGCATACAAGAGAAGCAAAGTGCATTTTTGAAACCAATTTCAAAGCTTAAAAGCACATGATCTAAAAGCAAGTAAAGAGACTTACTTAAGATCTCTACTTCTCAAGAGAGTAGCTATCAAAGAATATGAAGCTCACATTATTCAAATATTAGCCACTCAACAATCATACAAATAACAACACGCTTCATGAAATAAGATCAATGTGAACACTTATCACCAAAAGATCTTAAACTAGCAAATGTCAAAGAGTACCATATAAACACTATATTAGTTCTCAATTATGACATGCTTCATGAAAGTGATACAAATAATGAGTTGATAGATGAAAATTAAGTAAGCAAGCAATATGATATAGAGATACCTTCGCAAGCTATTTTCACCAAATACAAAGCCTTCACCCTTTTTATGAGTCCTCTTGGCTTGTGAGTCCTCATGACTACAAGTTATAGGTGTGTCGATTCCAAGAGACTAAAGGCAATGTAATCCAACTCAAACAAACAAAAAAAATGACTTTCTCTAAAAGCCATAACAATAATGTTATCATATAGATTCCAAAAAAAAAAAAACTTCTCAAAAGTTAACCAACAAATTTTGACTATCAAAACAAACAAAGTGAGATAGCTAAGTTCATGTCAAGTTGTAAAGATACAAAGCAACAAGCTAAGCCTCTTAACAACGACACTAGTCTTAAAGCTAACTCACATGTGCAACTTACACTAATGGTAAGAGCACTCACCCTTGACAAATTTTGTCTTGGGTGGACAAACACGAACATCATCAAGATTCTCTTTGACCACAATGTTGAACCTAGAGTAAAGTTCTTCCACAACTTGATTCACAATAATATCATTAATACTCTTCTTCTCAACATTGTTAGCAACACATGCATGGTCAAACTTTGTAGGATATGCATTCTTCATCTTCCGGATATTCTTAGCATGCTTTGACAAATTATCATGCTTTCCATATTCAAAAACTTTAGCATGCATAGAATTAGGTCCAATCGCTCTATTCCTAGATGCATTTTCTAAGTTGCAATATTCAATGAATTTATAGCACTTGGGCTTGATATGGCCTAAGGTATTGCAAAAATGACATATGGGAACAAAAGGAGAGATTTTACCTTCCGGTGGTGGTGGAGGACAAATGGGAGTTTCAAGGGGTACCTTATTCTTCAATTTGTTCTTCTTCTTGGAACGTCTCTTCTTAGGAGCTTTCTTATAAACAACGACCTTGCTTGTAGGAAGTGATGCTACTATGAGCTTCTCCTCAACTACCAAGTCGCTTGAGCCTCCTAGAGTCAAACTAGAGATGATCCTATCCCTTTCAAGAACAAACCCTTCAACTTCTCTAAGCTTCTTGGCAAGAGCATTCTTTTCACCTAAGAGCCTCCGAGTTGTTGAGACAAACTCATCCACTTGTAGCTTGATCAAATCATCTTAAGCACTCTTAATGATTTGGATCAACCTCCTCATCCAACGAATCTTGACATACATCCTCTAGGATAGAGTGAGAGGTCATGAATGCAACAAAGTTGCTTACCAACTCTTCTTCACTAGAAGACTCATCACTTGAGCTCTCCTCATCACTAGAGACATAATCACTCCATGTGGATTTCTTCATTATGTTGCTTGAGTAAGTGATCAAACCTAATTGATCAACCTTTGGAACACAAGAACATCTTCTTCTTTGCTTTTGTAACTAACACTCTTTCAAGCTTATCAACAAATTTGTTAGTAGACAAATGCAATGAAAAATGAGAAGAACCTTTTCCACAACAAATAAAGGAGGGCAACTATGACACAAAAACCTAAGCAATTTACACGTAAGTATAAACCGGATCTCGTCGAGTGCCGTCCGACGACCCGCTCTGATACCAATTGAATGTACACAAACGAAGTTAAATTGCTTAAAGCATACCTAGAGGGGGGGGGGGGGGGGGGGGGTGAATAGGTTTTTACACCTTTTTTCAAACCCTTGAACAAATATCCGTTTGTCCCTCAAGGTAGCCTTACACACAACACTATAATCCAAGATAGACATACATAGACAATATGATGACACAATCATAATTGAAATGTCTAAGTATATCAACAAGTCATGTGAGGTAAAATATCAAATAATCATAACACCAAAATAAACTTGTATTTCATAAGATGTTCAATGTGTTACAAGAGTGAGCAAAATGTCACTAAACAAATATTACAATATACAAAAGAATCAAAGATACAAATTGATCTATAGAATGAATACACTAATCACACTATACAAAGACTTGATTCAAAATACATCACAAGTCAATATTATGAATCAAGACAATAAAATATACAATTAAAATATAAGAGAAGAGATAGAAAGAATTAACACAAGGGATTTTTTAACGTGGTAAAACCTCCAAGGAGGAAACATCCACGGGTTGAATTACAACCATTGGGTACTATATTATTGGAAAGTAAACATAGAACATTCACAAAGTGACCAATCTTTAGCTCACCCAACCTAGTGAAGTCTAAGCCTACCCAACCCTATTGGAAAGTATGAAATCCCTCAATGATGCGGAACCACCATATATTGGACAACACACTCAACCAACATCGATGGTAGATTAGAAATTCCTCAAGAGTGCATACACATCCCGTGTACCCCGCTCTATCGGAGTCTATGTCTAACCATACGCCTAGGCCTACCAATATGTTAGCCAACTCCCTATCCAAGGCACTCTTGCCTCTAGGGAGCCTCCCATGCATGACTATCCGAGTCCTCCCGACTCTAGCCATGACTTCTTGCTTACCTATCCGAGTCATCCCGACTCTAGGCAAGACTTCTTGCTTGGCTATCCGAGTCATCCCGACTCTAACCAAGACTTCATGCCTTTTACAAGGACTTCCTAGTGTGATCATGTGAATGCAAATGATGCAAACATTCATTCAACATAGAACATGTGATCAATACATTCTATGGCACAAATAGACCTAAACATGTGAAACACAATAATCAAGTCTAGATGCAAAAATCCATGAATAGAAACCTAAGCATGTGAAACACCTAACACATATACTCAAAGTCTCATTCACACATATAACACTTGAATCACAAAATGTTCATTAAGTCCTAATTCTAGATGCTATCAATATACAATCAAAGTCTAGATATATGAGATTAAAATCAATCAATATACTAGACAAAAATATAGAGCAAGGTTTTGAGATTTACATCAATCAAAACCTATATTCTCTAAATCACAAACAAATACACAAATCCTTGATTTCTTCAATCAAAGGACCAAATCAAATCTCAAAGTCATTTAACACAAAATTAATTCAATTAAGTATCAAACAACCTAAGATGCCATTCTAATCACAATACAACTCACAAACAAATGTAAAACCTAGAATCATAAATCTAGTCAACATAAGTCCACAAATTGAGTTTCAATTGGAATGATAATCAAGCTACCTTTTCAAATAGCTTTCATAAAACAATAACATATATATAGAAGAAGAAACCTCAAGCATTTGGAAGGTCAAATAACAAGAAATCCCTAAGATGAGACCATTACCTCGGATTATGATGCTGGTTCGGAATTCAGTGGTCAACCACTGGAAATCACGATCAAACAGCTACCAAACCACTTGGAGATGTTAGAGGACTCAAATACGAACACTCTCCAACTTGAATCACTCAAATCCGACTCCGGATGAGGAAGATATGGTGTTTCGAAAATCTGAAATTTCAGAGGAGAGGGCTGACGGGAAATCTGATTTTTCTTCTTTTTAAAATTCAAAAATGAGAGAGAGAGGGAAGAAATAGGAGGAGAGAGAAGAGAGTTTTCGACCAATCACGTGGTGCCACGTCACCCCCAGGCCGTGGGGGGCGCGTGGCCCACACGGGAGCAGAAGGGGCTCCAGGCCGTGGGGCCCACGGCCTCAACCACGGCCAGCCCATGTGGCCCACGGCCTGGGCTGTCCTCTCCCGCGCACTCTCGGTTCGTCGGCCCGTATCTCGAGCGTCCGAACTCCGAATTCGAATCCGTTTTCGGATTACGAACCGTGACTCTCTCACGCACGAAAAAGACTATACAACTTTGAAAAACGGTTGAGAAATCATCTCAGAAATCATCGATGAAGTCAACACAACGTAAGAGAACGTAAAGTTGCATAGTCAACACGTTTGGACTCGAAACCTTATGAATGAGTAACCGAAACGACCGGAACTCAATAAGGCATTGAATAAGAACATGTTCAAGTCCTAAACACAAAATACGGAAACATACAAATACAAATACACACACATATGCTAGTTTCCGGACATAGTCCTAGAAAATGCAAAACACAAAGTTTATTAACTAAATGTGAATGCATGAGCATATTTTGCCAAGTGTGTGAAAGTGAAATGTAAATGAAATAAAATCATGAAGGGACACACAAGAATGATATGTGTGAGTGTGTGCCTAGCCTTGTAAGAGATAAGAGGTTATGTATACCTTTGTAGACCGATAATGTCCGAAACTCTTAAAAGCCGGCAACTTGAACGAATAATGGTTGAGACGTCCTTCGTCTTCGAAATCCTTCATTTACTAACCACTAAACATTACAAGTAAAACACGTTTTGATATGGAATTAATGTCAACACTAATTATCAACCTAACAATCTCCCCCTTTGGCAAATTCCATGACAAAACCCCTAAACAAACACTAAAACAATTACAAAGAAAATTTGGTCACAATGAGTACAATGAGTTACACATATAGACACAAATTATAAATCAAGTCTTGAACTTCATCTTGGTCTTCTCTTGATAACACCTAAAAAAAAACTTGAAAGCACAAGAATATCCAAGAGACACCAAGTATGGCAATATCCAAGTATCCAATCATAGGCAAGAAATAATAGCATATAAGTTCAAATGGATCAAGTATGCTCCCCCTTAATACATACTATCCATCAATATATTCTAAGCCAAGATTCAACAAAAATATTACATGCCATATAGTTCAAGCTAGATACCAAATATACAAAAACAACTAACATAAGGCTAAGTAAGCTAGATATCTCCCATGTGTTTCTCATATTTCTCCCCCTTTTTGACATGATATGAAGCCAAAGGGAAAGAGTAAGAAATTATACCTCATGAAGCTTTCTAGCCACTTGTGCCACCAAGGAAAGAAGAACGGTGTGCGGATCTCACATATTGCCTTGTTGGAGTTGATTTTCCTTCCAACTCTTTGATCCTCTCATCTTGAGCAACAAGCTTTGCACTAAGGTCTTCAATCT
Organism: Acer saccharum; assembly: GCA_030490815.1. NCBI lineage: Eukaryota > Viridiplantae > Streptophyta > Magnoliopsida > Sapindales > Sapindaceae > Acer > Acer saccharum. The sequence goes on from CM059876.1 coordinate 29,954,031, forward strand.
TCCTTTGTGACGCCTCAATCAACCTATGAGATTCTTCAACCTCTTTCCTCAATTTTAAAGCCCAACTAGGAAGAGCGGGTGAGTAAGGGACATGGTTAGAATCAAGAGAATCACCAAAAAGCCTAAGTACATCATTAGACTTTCCCTTGTCCTTGTATGACATGGTTGCCAAACGTTTCTCACACAACTTCTCTAAGGGAGGAAGCATAACATCACCATCAAGATTCCTCACACCTTTAGCTAAGCACAATTGAGTTATAAACCCGAAAAAGCCAATTTCTTGTCCAAACGACTAGTACAAGCCGCACTTTGAATTTGATCCACAAGCAATTCACCAAGGTTTATAGGTTGGTTAGTAACCAAGGCATACACAATCTTAATCTTGTCTCTATTGAGCTCCGAAGCATTAGTAGAAACAATAAGATTGGAGCATACAAATAAATGCCAAAATGCACTAATTTTTGTTAGCTCACCTTGCCTAATAAAAGCACGTTTCCCCCACACAAAATCATCATCATCACAAAGAGTCTTACCCATTAAATCAAGGTTTTCCAAGACATCAACATCAAGGAAATCCGATTCAATGTCATCAGACAAGTTAAGAAATTCATTAACTTTCCTAGGGCAAACTCTAAAGACAACTTTCCTTATGCTAAGAGTAGCACTAGTCACAGTAGAACCGGATTTGTAAGCATTATAAAATTCTCTAACAATGGTCTCATTAGATACTCCTAACATGTTGACCCATGAAATCCAATTCCTACTCTTAAGCACATCATAAACATATGATCCAATACAAGAGTCCAAGTCAATACCTCTTTCTTGAATTATCTTTTTGCACCCAAAAATTCCCAATTCATCAACTTTGTTACCTTTGGAAATTTTGGACGAAATTGTAGGTTTCGACTTGGCAATGGGAGATGAAGGAGTATTTCCACCAACCTTCTTTGCTTTACCCATTATCTTGCAACACAAAACAAACTAAAAACAAAGTGAGAGGAAACAAAGAAACAAATAAGAAACCAATAAACATATACAAAGGCAAAACACTATATTTAATAAATCACCATGCAAGTAAGAATTTATCATAGCATCTTCATGATTTATCAAAAATAAGAATAATGCCAACAATTAACAACCTTGAAGAACATGTGAACATGTCATAAAAGAGAACAAGAATTTAGCATATTATGCTCCCCCTTGACAAGTGCCTCATCTAAAATCAAGATAGACAAATGTTCACAAAAATCACCACACAATCACATCACAAGCAATCTTTATTAGATTTGCAAATAAGCTTCACATATCTAAGAGAGTTACATCAAGATTTTCAATCACTCTCATATGTCATCAAAAATTGCTAAAGTATCACAAATACTAATTAAGCAAAGTGAGTGTGTGAAGATTTGCTTCAAGTATATGAAAAGAAGTAGTTTGATAATCAAGCATGCACACAATTTCAACATCTATTCATCTTAGGCCTTTCCATAAAAAGGTCAAACCGGTTATCATCCGAAATTTTGCTTATAAAGAGAATAGATTTCAACATGTGAGCGTGTGTGTGCATGTGGCTCGTCAACCCATTTCTATTTGTCAACCCGAGCTCATTTGATTATTCAACTATACTCCAAAAGCCTTTTATTTTTATTTTTTTTATTTTTTTATTTTTTTTATTAAGGCTTGAATCAAAGATTTTTTTTTTTTTATGATTCAATTCAACACTTCTTTGATTTTTCTAACATAAACATATACACCTCATGGCGGCTTTCACTCATCACAATGACGTAGCCCTTTCCAACATTGGGTGGCTTCACAACCAAGGTGTGTAGCCCTTTCCATGAGGGTGCTCGTTGAGTTCTATGTTGCCGAAGCAAATGGATACCAACCATTGGTCATTTTTAAATGTACTGGTCCTTAGGACTTCAAGGTGTATCCAAAGCGAACATCAATCAAGCTCAACATACTTAACAAAGCATACAAGAGAAGCAAAGTGCATTTTTGAAACCAATTTCAAAGCTTAAAAGCACATGATCTAAAAGCAAGTAAAGAGACTTACTTAAGATCTCTACTTCTCAAGAGAGTAGCTATCAAAGAATATGAAGCTCACATTATTCAAATATTAGCCACTCAACAATCATACAAATAACAACACGCTTCATGAAATAAGATCAATGTGAACACTTATCACCAAAAGATCTTAAACTAGCAAATGTCAAAGAGTACCATATAAACACTATATTAGTTCTCAATTATGACATGCTTCATGAAAGTGATACAAATAATGAGTTGATAGATGAAAAATTAAGTAAGCAAGCAATATGATATAGAGATACCTTCGCAAGCTATTTTCACCAAATACAAAGCCTTCACCCTTTTTATGAGTCCTCTTGGCTTGTGAGTCCTCATGACTACAAGTTATAGGTGTGTCGATTCCAAGAGACTAAAGGCAATGTAATCCAACTCAAACAAACAAAAAAATGACTTTCTCTAAAAGCCATAACAATAATGTTATCATATAGATTCCAAAAAAAAAAAAAACTTCTCAAAAGTTAACCAACAAATTTTGACTATCAAAACAAACAAAGTGAGATAGCTAAGTTCATGTCAAGTTGTAAAGATACAAAGCAACAAGCTAAGCCTCTTAACAACGACACTAGTCTTAAAGCTAACTCACATGTGCAACTTACACTAATGGTAAGAGCACTCACCCTTGACAAATTTTGTCTTGGGTGGACAAACACGAACATCATCAAGATTCTCTTTGACCACAATGTTGAACCTAGAGTAAAGTTCTTCCACAACTTGATTCACAATAATATCATTAATACTCTTCTTCTCAACATTGTTAGCAACACATGCATGGTCAAACTTTGTAGGATATGCATTCTTCATCTTCCGGATATTCTTAGCATGCTTTGACAAATTATCATGCTTTCCATATTCAAAAACTTTAGCATGCATAGAATTAGGTCCAATCGCTCTATTCCTAGATGCATTTTCTAAGTTGCAATATTCAATGAATTTATAGCACTTGGGCTTGATATGGCCTAAGGTATTGCAAAAATGACATATGGGAACAAAAGGAGAGATTTTACCTTCCGGTGGTGGTGGAGGACAAATGGGAGTTTCAAGGGGTACCTTATTCTTCAATTTGTTCTTCTTCTTGGAACGTCTCTTCTTAGGAGCTTTCTTATAAACAACGACCTTGCTTGTAGGAAGTGATGCTACTATGAGCTTCTCCTCAACTACCAAGTCGCTTGAGCCTCCTAGAGTCAAACTAGAGATGATCCTATCCCTTTCAAGAACAAACCCTTCAACTTCTCTAAGCTTCTTGGCAAGAGCATTCTTTTCACCTAAGAGCCTCCGAGTTGTTGAGACAAACTCATCCACTTGTAGCTTGATCAAATCATCTTAAGCACTCTTAATGATTTGGATCAACCTCCTCATCCAACGAATCTTGACATACATCCTCTAGGATAGAGTGAGAGGTCATGAATGCAACAAAGTTGCTTACCAACTCTTCTTCACTAGAAGACTCATCACTTGAGCTCTCCTCATCACTAGAGACATAATCACTCCATGTGGATTTCTTCATTATGTTGCTTGAGTAAGTGATCAAACCTAATTGATCAACCTTTGGAACACAAGAACATCTTCTTCTTTGCTTTTGTAACTAACACTCTTTCAAGCTTATCAACAAATTTGTTAGTAGACAAATGCAATGAAAAATGAGAAGAACCTTTTCCACAACAAATAAAGGAGGGCAACTATGACACAAAAACCTAAGCAATTTACACGTAAGTATAAACCGGATCTCGTCGAGTGCCGTCCGACGACCCGCTCTGATACCAATTGAATGTACACAAACGAAGTTAAATTGCTTAAAGCATACCTAGAGGGGGGGGGGGGGGGTGAATAGGTTTTTACACCTTTTTTCAAACCCTTGAACAAATATCCGTTTGTCCCTCAAGGTAGCCTTACACACAACACTATAATCCAAGATAGACATACATAGACAATATGATGACACAATCATAATTGAAATGTCTAAGTATATCAACAAGTCATGTGAGGTAAAATATCAAATAATCATAACACCAAAATAAACTTGTATTTCATAAGATGTTCAATGTGTTACAAGAGTGAGCAAAATGTCACTAAACAAATATTACAATATACAAAAGAATCAAAGATACAAATTGATCTATAGAATGAATACACTAATCACACTATACAAAGACTTGATTCAAAATACATCACAAGTCAATATTATGAATCAAGACAATAAATATACAATTAAAATATAAGAGAAGAGATAGAAAGAATTAACACAAGGGATTTTTTAACGTGGTAAAACCTCCAAGGAGGAAACATCCACGGGTTGAATTACAACCATTGGGTACTATATTATTGGAAAGTAAACATAGAACATTCACAAAGTGACCAATCTTTAGCTCACCCAACCTAGTGAAGTCTAAGCCTACCCAACCCTATTGGAAAGTATGAAATCCCTCAATGATGCGGAACCACCATATATTGGACAACACACTCAACCAACATCGATGGTAGATTAGAAATTCCTCAAGAGTGCATACACATCCCGTGTACCCCGCTCTATCGGAGTCTATGTCTAACCATACGCCTAGGCCTACCAATATGTTAGCCAACTCCCTATCCAAGGCACTCTTGCCTCTAGGGAGCCTCCCATGCATGACTATCCGAGTCCTCCCGACTCTAGCCATGACTTCTTGCTTACCTATCCGAGTCATCCCGACTCTAGGCAAGACTTCTTGCTTGGCTATCCGAGTCATCCCGACTCTAACCAAGACTTCATGCCTTTTACAAGGACTTCCTAGTGTGATCATGTGAATGCAAATGATGCAAACATTCATTTCAACATAGAACATGTGATCAATACATTCTATGGCACAAATAGACCTAAACATGTGAAAACACAATTAATCAAGTCTAGATGCAAAAATCCATGAATAGAAACCTAAGCATGTGAAACACCTAACACATATACTCAAAGTCTCATTCACACATATAACACTTGAATCACAAAATGTTCATTAAGTCCTAATTCTAGATGCTATCAATATACAATCAAAGTCTAGATATATGAGATTAAAATCAATCAATATACTAGACAAAAATATAGAGCAAGGTTTTGAGATTACATCAATCAAAACCTATATTCTCTAAATCACAAACAAATACACAAATCCTTGATTTCTTCAATCAAAGGACCAAATCAAATCTCAAAGTCATTTTAACACAAAATTAATTCAATTAAGTATCAAACAACCTAAGATGCCATTCTAATCACAATACAACTCACAAACAAATGTAAACCTAGAATCATAAAATCTAGTCAACATAAGTCCACAAATTGAGTTTCAATTGGAATGATAATCAAGCTACCTTTTCAAATAGCTTTCATAAAACAATAACATATATATAGAAGAAGAAACCTCAAGCATTTGGAAGGTCAAATAACAAGAAATCCCTAAGATGAGACCATTACCTCGGATTATGATGCTGGTTCGGAATTCAGTGGTCAACCACTGGAAATCACGATCAAACAGCTACCAAACCACTTGGAGATGTTAGAGGACTCAAATACGAACACTCTCCAACTTGAATCACTCAAATCCGACTCCGGATGAGGAAGATATGGTGTTTCAAAAATCTGAAATTTCAGAGGAGAGGGCTGACGGGAAATCTGATTTTTCTTCTTTTTAAAATTCAAAAATGAGAGAGAGGGAAGAAATAGGAGGAGAGAGAAGAGAGTTTTCGACCAATCACGTGGTGCCACGTCACCCCCAGGCCGTGGGGGGCGCGTGGCCCACACGGGAGCAGAAGGGGCTCCAGGCCGTGGGGCCCACGGCCTCAACCACGGCCAGCCCATGTGGCCCACGGCCTGGGCTGTCCTCTCCCGCGCACTCTCGGTTCGTCGGCCCGTATCTCGACCGTCCGAACTCCGAATTCGAATCCGTTTTTGGATTACGAACCGTGACTCTCTCACGCACGAAAAAGACTATACAACTTTGAAAAACGGTTGAGAAATCATCTCAGAAATCATCGATGAAGTCAACACAACGTAAGAGAACGTAAAGTGGCATAGTCAACACGTTTGGACTCGAAACCTTATGAATGAGTAACCGAAACGACCGGAACTCAATAAGGCATTGAATAAGAACATGTTCAAGTCCTAAACACAAAATACGGAAACATACAAACACAAATACACACACATATGCTAGTTTCCGGACATAGTCCTAGAAAATGCAAAACACAAAGTTTATTAACTAAATGTGAATGCATGAGCATATTTTGCCAAGTGTGTGAAAGTGAAATGTAAATGAAATAAAATCATGAAGGGACACACAATAATGATATGTGTGAGTGTGTGCCTAGCCTTGTAAGAGATAAGAGGTCATGTATACCTTTGTAGACCGATAATGTCCGAAACTCTTAAAAGCCGGCAACTTGAACGAATAATGGTTGAGACGTCCTTCGTCTTCGAAATCCTTCATTTACTAACCACTAAACATTACAAGTAAAACACGTTTTGATATGGAATTAATGCCAACACTAATTATCAACCTAACATAAGCCTTTACCACTGGACTACAACAATTGATCTGTTAACATTTGCATTATATTTATATATAGCCTATATGAGTTGTTAGAATTATTTATTTAAAAAAAAAAAAAAAAAAAAAAAAAAAACTTGTTCGATAAATTTAAATTTATTCAACTAATCAAAAATCTAATTTGAATGACAAACATATATTGAAAAATATTTATTGGATTGCAAATCGGGTTTGGTGATAATGTTTTTTTTTTTTTTTAATTTTTAATTTCTGTTTTTAATTAAATGATCAATACCTTAAAGTGGTAATCAATTGAGATGGTGCTAATTGAGAATCTGATAGAGTTAATTAATTAACAATTAAGGATAGATTTAGGGTTGCACATTGGGGAAATGGGGATGGATATAGGTCCCCGCATCCCCATCCCCACTTCCCAAACCCTTACCCCATCCCCATCCCCCCCATTTCCCCATTTGGGGAAAATTGGGATGGGGAATTTTGGGGGGAGGTATCTCCATTCCCAACCCTAGTTCCCCATTTTCTCAATTTCTCCGTTTCCCCCGTTCCCTCATTTCCCCATTTGACTAAAAATTATAAATTAACAATAAAAAGCAAAATTCCATATATTAATATATATATATATAACTATATAACATATTAATATAATTATTTATATATAATTATATTTATATATGTTTTAGGGAAAATGAGGAAATGAGGATGGGGGGACCCCCATTTCAATATAGTTTATATTTTATTTAATCAAAGTTTTACCGGGTATCACTACTGATTAGTTTGGTGGTGGTGGATTTATCCAAAAAAAAATAATTTTAATTAATTAACTTTTAATATTTTTTAATTAATTAATTAATTTTAGTATATATTTTTTAAATTTTAATTAACTTTTCCCTTCAAATACAATGTTTGTTGGGAAAAACCTTCGTTAACTTTTCCCTACAAATTTTAAGTTTTGTGGGGAAAGATTACCTTTCCCGATGAAACTCGTTTGTGGGGAAAGGTTAGGAAAAATTTTGTACCCTTCCCCGATGAATTTTGAGTTTGTGGGGAAATGTTACCTTTCCCGATGAAACTCGTTTGTGGGGGAAGGTTGGGAAAAATTGTGTACCCTTTCCCGACGAATTTTGAGTTTTGTGGGGAAAGGTTACCTTTCCCTACAAATCTAGCTTTGTCTCCTAAAAGTTTGTCTGGAAAGACTAAATTTCTTGTAGTGTGGTGAGCTTGAAGGTTGGATGGCCATGGAAGCTTGGAGGATTTGGAGGAGAGGGAAACTTCAGCATGGGAGGCTCAAAGTGGTTGCATTAGGACCGAAGGAGTGTGGGCTACTGATCTGAGCAGAAAACGGTCGGAAAAAAGGCCGAAAATGAGCTCTGCAGCGTCGGGTATGAATCGGGTCGAATCGGGGTCATCGGGTCGTGATCACGGGTTGCTGGAGGTTAAATAAGGGTGACATCAGCATGACATCACGATGACGCGCATATAAGACACCCCAAAACGATGCCGTTCTACTAACTGACGTGACAACTGCTGTGCTTTGGTTGGCAAAGTAGCGTAACTACATCGTTTTGACTCGAAACCTAATGAATGAGTAACCGAAATGACCGGGACTCAATAAGGAATCATATGAGATCATGTTCAAGTCCAAATACAATAAAACACAAACATATAAACACAAGATCACACATGTATGCCATTTCATATACATAGTCTTAGAACATGCAATTCTACAATGTATGACAATTTGAGTTCAATGCATGAGCATACTAAAACATGTGAATGTGTTATATAAATGGTGCACAACAATGCAGGGACACTCATGAATGATTTGTGTGTGTGTGCCTAGCCTTGTAAGAGAAATGAGGTCATATATACCTTTGTAGACCAATAAAGCACATTTCTCTTTGAAGCCATCATCTTGCATGAGTTGTGGCCAAGCCTTTCTTTGACACCTTGAATCTTCAAAACTTAGACCACTAAATATTACAAGAGAACATCGTTTTGATATGAATACATGCCAAGACAAACCAAAAACCTAACAATCTCCCCCTTTAGTAAATTCCATGTCAAAACCCCTATACATATACTAAAACGATTACAAAGAAAATATGGTCTCAATGAGTACAATGAGTTACACATTTCTAGACACAATTTTCAACAACAAGACTTGAACTTCATCTAGGTCTTCTCTTCATATCACCTAAAATAAACTTGAAAGCACAAGAATATCCAAGAGACAAAACATATGGCAATATTCATTCTTATGCAAGAAAATAAAACATTTAAGTTCAAATGGATCATGTATGCTCCCCCTTGATACATTCTATCCAACAAAATATTCTAGCCAAGATCAACAAATACCAAAAAAAAATATTACATGCCATAAAGTTCAAACTTGATACCAAAATACACTAAAAATAAAAACTAACAAAAATGAGACTAAGCGAAAATGAGACTAAGCAAGCTAGATATATATCTCCCATATTTCTCCTCCTTTTTGACATGATATGAAGCCAAAAGGAAAGAGTAAGAAAATATATCTCAAGATACTCTCTAGCCACTTGTGCCACCAAGGAATGTTGTGCGATGTGGTGATCTCACATAATACTTTGTAGTAGTTGCTTTTCCTTCCAATTCTTTGATCTTCTCGTATTGAACAACTATCTTAGCATTAAGATCTTCAATCTTTCTTTGTGACGCCTCAATCATCCTTCGTGACTCTTCAACCTCTTTCTTCAATTGTGTAGCCCAACTTGGAAGAAGAATAGGTGTGCTAGATACATGGCTTGAATCATGAGATTCACCAAATAACCTAAATGTATCACTAGGCTTTCCCTTACCCTTGTATGACATGGACGCCACACGTTTCTCACTTAAATTCTCTAAGGGAGGAAGTAGCACATCATCATCATAATTCTTCAATCCTTTAGCTAAAGACATTTGAGAAATAAACCTCGGAAATGCTAATTTCTTCTCCATACGACTTGAACAAGCCACGATCTCAATATGTTCAATAAGCACTTCACCAAGATTAATAGGTTTGTTTATCACCAAAGCATACACAATCTTGATCTTTTCTCTATTAAGTTCGGTAGCATTAGTAGAGACAACAAGATTAGCACAAACAAATAAAAGCCAAAAAGCACTAATTTTGGTCATTTCACTTTGCCTAATAAAGGCACGTTTACCCCACTCAAAATTCTCATCATCACAAAGAGTTTTACCCATCAAATCAAGGTTTTCCGACATTAACATCAAGGAAATCGGACTCAATATCATTGGGCAATCCTAGAAACTCATTCAATTTCCAAGAGCAAACTCTAAAAACAACACCTCTCATATTCATAATGGCATCCTCCACATTAGTACGTTCCTTGTAAACATGATAGAATTCCCTAACCATGGTTTCATTAGCTAGTCCTAGCATGTTAATCCAAGAACTCCAATTTCTCTCCATTATAACCTTATGAACATAAGAACCAATACAAGAATTCAAATCTATACATTTCTCTTGAATAATCTTTTTGCATCCAAAAAATTCCCAAACTGTTCATCTTGTTAGCTTTGGTAATCTTGGAAGAAGATGTAGGCTTAGACTTGTCAACGAGATTTGAAGAATTGCTACCACCAACTTTCTTGGCTTTTCCAATGACCTTGTATCCCGAAAACACTAAAAACAAATATGAGTGGAAACAACAAACAAGTTAGTGACCAATAAACATATACAAAGGCAAAAACATCATTTTTGAACAAATTAACATGCATATAAGAAATTATCATAGCATCTCCAAGATTTATCAAAAATAAGAATAATGCCAACAAACAGCAATTTTGAAGAATCATGTGAACAAATCATACAAGAGAACAAAACATAGCATATAATGCTCCCCATTGATAAATGCCCCATCTAACATCTAGATAGACAATTGTTCACATGTATCGCCACACATTCACATCACAAGCAATTTTTATTAGATTTTTCAAATAAACTCCATAAATCAATGAGAGTTACACTTAGATTTTCAATCACTCTCATATGTCTTCAAAAATTGCTAGAGTATAAAAAATACCAAATAAGCAAAATGTGAGCGCGTGAAGATTTTGCTTCAAGTATATGAAATGAAGTAGTTTAGTAATCAAACATGCAAACATTTTCAACATCTATTCATCCTTAGACTTTCCATAAAAAAGTCAAACCGATTTTCATCCGAATTTTGCTTATAAAGAGAATAGTTTTCAACATGTGAGTGTTGTGTGTGCATGTGGCTCGTATATCCGTTTCTATTTGTCAACCCGATCTAACTTGATTATTTAACTACACTCCATAAACCTTTTTTTATTTTATTTTAGGCTTGAATCAAAGTTTTTTTTTTTTTTTTTTTTTTTAATGATTCTTTTCAACACTACTTTGATTTTTCTAACATAAACATATACACCTCATGGCAGCTTTCACTCATCACAATGGCGTAACCATTTCCTACATTGGGAGGCTGCACAACCAAGGTGTGTAGCCCCTTCCATGAGGGTGCTCGTTGAGTACTATGTTGCCGAAACAGATGGATACAAACCAAAGGTCTTAGAATATCAAGAGTATCCAAAACTCACATCTATCAAGCTCAACGACATAATAAAGCATATAAGAGAAGCAAGTGCATTTTGAAACCAAGTTTTATGGCTTAAAAGCACATGATCAAAAAATCAAGTAAAGAGACTTACTTAAGATCTCTACTTCTCAAGAGAGTAGCTTTCAAAGAATATGAAGCATATTTTTCAAAACTTGCCACTCAACAATCATACAAACAATAACACACATCATGATTAAGATCAATGTGAACAATTATCACCAAAAGATCTTAGACTAGCAAATGTCAACGAGGACCATATAAACACTATATTAGTTCTCAAGTATGACATGCTTCATGAAGTGGTACACACAATGAGTTGAGAGATGAAAAATAGATAAGCAAGCAATGTGATATTAGAGATACTTTCGCAAGCTATTTTCATTAAATGCAAGGCCTTCACCCTTTTTATGAGTCTTCTTGGCTTGTAAGTCCTCATGACTACAAGTTATAGGTGTGTCGATTCCAAGAGACTAAAGACTATGCATTTCAACTCAAACAACAACAAAAAATGACTTTCTCTGAAAGTCTTAACATGATGGTCACCATAAAGATATCATAAAAACAACTTCTCAAAAAGTTAATCAATAGATTTCGACTATCATAACAATAATGTAAGATAGCTAAGTTGTCAAGTTGTAGAGATACAAAGCAAACAAGCTAAGCTTCTTAACAACAAAACACTAATCTTAAAGCAAACTCACATGTGCAACTTACACTATTGGTAAGAGCACTCACCCTTGACAAACTTTGTCTTGGGTGAACCTACACAAACATTATCAAGATTCTCTTTGACAACAATGTTGAATCTAGAATAAAGTTCTTCCACAACTTGATTCACAATAATATCATTGATACTCATCTTTTCAACATTGCTAGCAACACATGCTTTGTCAATTTTAGCAAGGTTTGTATTCTGGACATTCTGGACATTCTTAACATGCTTTGTGTCATTATCATGCTTTCCGTATTCAAAAGCTTTAGCATGCTTAAAATGAAGTCCAATCTCTCTATTCCTAGATGTATTTTCTATGTTGCAATATTCAATGAATTTAAAGCACTTGGGCTTGATATGCCCTACGGTATTGCAAAAATGACATATGGGAACAAAAGAAGATGTTTTACCTTCCGGGATAGGAGAAGCACAAATGGGAGTTTTAAGGGGTACCTTATTCTTCAACTTGTTCTTGGTCTTGGAACGTCTTTTTTAGGAGTTTTCTTGTCAACAATGACCTTGCTTGTAGGAAGTGATGCTTCTATCAGCTTCTCATCAACTACCCGCGTCGCTTAAGCCTCCTAAAGTCAAATTAGAGATGATCATATCCCTTTCAAGAACAATCCCCTCAACTTCTTTAAGCTTCTTAGCAAGAGCATTCTTTTCACCCAAGAGCCTCTGAATAGTTGAAACAAACTGATCCACTTGTAGCTTAATCAAATCATCCTTCTCATCAGTCTCTTTTAAGGCTATCTTCAAATTTTCTTCAAGACAATTCATCTTAGCCAAAAGATCAATGATGGTAGAATCTTCACTTAAGCACTCTTGATGATTTAGATCAACCTCCTTGTTCAACGAATCTTGACATACATCCTCTAGAGTAGAGTAAGAGGCCATGAAGGCAACAAAGTTGCTCACTAGCTCTTCTTCACTAGAAGACTCATCACTAGAGTCATCATCTTCACTCCATGTGGCCGCCATGGCTTTTCCCTTCTTATCCTTTATAAGGTCTCATTAATTGATTGGCTTATTTCGTAGACAAACCACATTTGGGGTTGTTGTAAGGGTAGCTAAGGCTCTCAAGACCTCAAGAGAAGAAGCTCCAAAGGTAAATTTCTAAGTGCTTACTTGCTTTGAAAAGATGTAGTTGCATACACTCACAACTCATGCATAAATTCTTATTCTTGTATATTGTGTGTTTATTTGGTGTGCATTAATGTTCATTAAAATCTCTTCATGCATGTTCTTAAATGATTGCATCTTATACATTGAAATTCCATGACATTTAGGCATTAGGATGCAAAGCCATGCCTCTTATTAGCTTAAGATTGCTTAATTTTCTCTTAAGCATTGCATGGGTCAGGAGATCGCTGTCGTTACCGCTGCTGGATCTGCAGCGGTAGCCACAGCGGTGTGATGCTCTGTTTGCATCACTCCTGACCGCTATGTTTTTTCACAGCGGTTAGGACAACAGTTTTGTACACAGTGCTTACCGCTGTCATAACCACTGTGGAAGCCACAACGGTTGCCGCAGCGGTTTCATACTTGATGCATTTTAAATGCACCACTGTGGCTTTGACAGCGATAGAGACAACGGGTTTTGCCCTATTTTTTACAAAACAGCGTTTCATCAACTTGGCTCTATGTATATATATTGTGATGTTCTTAGGTCGTTTTAAGAGTCCAAAAATCATATTTTTCCCTTGGAACACATTTCAAGAGAAAAATTCACAAGAACCCTCCTTTAAACACTTAGAGCTTTTCCTTTGTTCATCAAAGTTCATCTAGGATCATCCATGACCATATAAGATGCATCCATGCATGCTTTTGCATCATCACATCTTCCTTGGTATGTTCTTCACTAACTTCATCTAATTTTAGTGTTTTTCATATTAAGTCATCTCTTTATTTACTTGTAAATTTTTAGATTATATGCTAGATACAAGATAGAGATTGTTTGTGATGAATTGATTGAGTGTTGTATTGTGATAGCTATCTAGGTTTTTCTAATCTATGTTTAGCTAAGCTTTTTGATATGTCATTTAGCTATTGATATCTAGGATTGCATTAATTGTCATCTAAGGTTCCCTAGCTTTGTTTGCTCTTTGAATATCATTATATATTCACATAGCCATTTTATATCTTCATTGAGAAGTAAGACTTGTGGCCAAGATTGCTTAGGCCACAAGCAAATTAGACTAGAACCACTTTTAAAGGCCTGCGGGTAGAAGTGGGGGGTTATTGACCGTAGTGTTTGACGAGGTCAACATAGGTTGTAAACTCCATTTCAATTAGTGGATTTGAGGTTCGAGTGTAGTGCACTTACTAGCCCGTGGTTTTTCCCATGAGGGTTTCCACATAAATATCAAGTGTTATTTAATATTCTGCACATATTACACTTGCTATATTATATTGACTAGTTGGGGGTATTTTCGTAATCTTGACCATACACGAAAATTGGGTAAAATTAGTTAAAATCTATTCACCCCCCTCCCCCCCCCCCCTCTCTAGATTAATATTATACACACCGTTCTTAGTTTCATCCTTCTTAGCATCAACACTAGGACAATCCGAAGCATAATGTCCAAGCTTTTTACAATCTAAACATTTCTATTGCTCTTAGCATGACCACTCCTCTCATGACGTGGAGTAAAAGATTTCTTGATTTCCTTTTCTCTTGAGTACTTGCCACTTGGCTTGGACCTTTCCTCATAAACTTCCTAAACTTTCTAACCAATAAAGCCATCTCCTCATCATCATCACTACTACTAGCTTCTTTGACAACCTTGAGAGCTAAACCCTTGTTCTTAGCCTTCAGTTTCATGCACGCCTCAAAGGTTTGAAGAGATCCTAGCAACTCATCTAAGCTCATGACGTCTACGTCTTTGCTCTCTTCAATGGCAGTAACCATGGCTTTGAACCTCTTTGCAAGAGATCTAAGAATCTTACAATTTAGCCTCTCACCGGAGATAGGAGTACCAAGAGCTTGGCACTTGTTGGCAATGTCTAGTAGCTTGTCTTGTAAGTCAACAAACTTGTCTTCCTTGTGTTGCTTCAGAAAGTGATCAAGTCTAATTCGATCATCCTCAAGGGAACAAAAACTTCTTCTTCCTTGCTTTTGTAACTAACACTCATTTAAAGCTCATCAACAAAATTGTTAGTAGACAAATGCAATGAAAAATAAGAAGAACCTTTTCCACAAATAAAGGATGACAACCATGAATCAAAAACCTAAGTAATTCACTAGTAAGTATAACCCGGATCTTGTCGAGTGCCATCCAATGACCCGCTTTGATACCAATTGAAATATACAAACATAGTTAAATAGCTTAAACCATACCTAGAGGGGGGTGAATAGGTTTTTACGCCTTTTTCGGTCCCTTGAACAAACTTTCGTTAGTCCCTCAAGGTAACCTTACATACAACACGTAAACCAAGAATTCATACATAGACAAGATAAGCATATGATCATTTAAGCATTGTCTATATATATATCAATTAGTTGTATGAGGTATAAGGACACATAAACTCAACAACAAAGCATACTTGTATTTCAATAATTGTTCAATGTATTACAAGTAAAATCAAATATCACTATACATAAAAATTATAATATACAAAAGAATTATATTTACAAATATGATCAAAATGAATTAGTTCACAAATCACACTTTATAAAATCTTGTTTCAATATACATCACAAGTGAATAATATGAAACAAGATAACAACATACACAAATATAAATATAAGAGATAGAGATAGAAAGAATTAACACGAGATTTTTTAACGTGGTAAAACCTCCAAGGAGGAAACATCCACGGGTTGAACTACAACCATTGGGTACTATATATTTTGGATGGTAAATTAGAAATTCCACAAAGTGACCAATCCTAGATCAACTTCCTATAGGAGTCTATGTTTACCCAAACCTATTGGAAAGTACGAAATCCCTCAATGATGCGAAGCCATAATATATTGGACAACATATAAAACCAACATCGATGGCAGATTAGAAATTCATCAAGAGTGCATACACATCCCATGTACCTCGCTCTTTTGGAGTCTATGTCTATCCATACGCCTAGGCCTACCAATATAGAAGCCAACTCCCTATCCAAGGCATTCATGCCTCTAGAGAGCCTTTCATGCATGACTATCCGAACATTTCCGATCCTAGCCATGACTTCTTGCTTGGTTATCCAGACCTCACGTCCTAACCAAGGCTTCCTTACTTGACTATCCGGACACCTTGTCTTAGTCAGGACTTCATGCCTTTTACCAGGACTTCCTAGTGTGATCATGTGAATGCAAATGATGCGAACAATCAATTCAACATAGAACATGTGATCAATACATTCCATGGAACAACTAGACTTAAACATGCGAGAACACAAGTAATAAAAGTCTAGATGCAAAGCTTGAATAAAAACTTAGAGCATGTGAAAACACCTAACACATAAAACTCATAGTTTCATTCACACAAATAACACTTGAATAAATCATATACATGAAGTACATATTCAAGATGTCATAAACATACACAAAAATGCTAGAATCATAAAATGTATTCAATGAATATTCTAGCCAAAGATTTAGAGCAAGAATTAAATGATAAATCAATTAATTCCTAGATAGCTCTAAAAACACATACAAATACAATAATCCTAGATTTCATCAATCAAAGGATCAAAACATATTTCAAGGATTATTAATCATAAAATGATTCAATCAAGTCACAAATAATCCTAGATATCAATCTAATCACAATACAACTCTCAAATATGTGAAAAACCTAGAATCTAAGAAACTAGTTCACATATGTTTCTAAATAAACTATTGATTAGGATTGATTATGAAGCTATCTTTCTCAATAGCATTCACCATACATATACATACATATAGAAGAAGAAACCCCAAGCAAATTGAAGGTTATAAAAGAAGAAATCTCAAAGATATCAACACTACCTCAATCACACGAGCTGGTTTGGTTTTCTGGGTGGAACCACTCCAAAAATCGATCAAACAGCTGGAAGACCACTTGGAAAAAGGTAAAGGACTCGATTACAAATAATCTCCAACTTGAATCAACCAATTCCAACTTCGCATGAGAAAGTTATGGTGTTTGGAAAGTGAGAAAAATTGGAGAGAAAATTCTGGTGAGATTCTAACTTTTTCTTCTTGAAATGAAAATGGGAGGGAATGGAAATATTTAAAAGGAAGAGAGACAGAGAGAAGGACCGGCCAACCAGCATGTGCCATGTCAGGTTCACGTGTGGACTGCGTGTGGCACACATGGGCAGAGGGCCATGCTGGTTGTGTGGCACACGTGGCTCACATTTGGCATCCAAGGTTGGTTGATGGCCAATCTTGCTCCTCTCACGCTCCACTCGTGTTCTTCATCCGTATTCGGGCCTCCAAACTCCAATTTCAAATCTATCTTCGAATTATGAATCATGACTCCCTCATGCACAACGTAGACTACAAAACTTTGATAAAAGGTTGAGAATTCATCTCGAAAAATGACAACGAAGACAACTCAACGAATGAGAAAGCAAAGTAGCGTAACTACATCGTTTGGACTCGAAACCTAATGAATGAGTAACCAAAATGACTGGGACTCAATTAGGAATCGTATGATCATGTTCAAGTCCAAATACAATAAAACACAAACATATAAACACAAGATCACACATGTATGCCATTTCCTAGACATAGTCTTAGAACATGCAATTCTACAATGTATGACAATTTGAGTTCAATGCATGAGCATACTAAAACATGGTGCACAACAATACAGGGACACTCGTGAATGATTTGTGTGTGTGTGCCTAGCCTTATAAGAGAAATGAGGTCTTATATACCTTTGTAGACCGATGAAGCACATTTCTCTTTGAAGCCGGCATCTTACATGAGTTGTGGCCAAGTCTTTCTTTGACGCCTTGAATCTTCAAAACTTAGACCACTAAACATTACAAGAGAACATTGTTTTGATATGGAATATATGCCAAGATAAACCAAAAACCTAACAATGGAGGAGGCATCACCCTCGTCCATCACTGGAGCAAAACCTGCCTCTCCGTCGTAGAAGATGATGGTTCTACTTTGGCGATTGAGGAGGGGGATGCCTCCTCCATTTTCACAATTAGATTCAAGAAATCTCTTGATTTCATTCGTGAGAACGAGGAGGCCTTCGCCTCCTCCGTTACCGGAGGATAACCGGCTTCCTTTGGTGATATCGACATCGCCAGAGAAGGCTAGTTCTCCTCCGCCATCATCTTCGACAGTGGCCACCACCAATGGCCACCTTTGTTTCTTTAAAAAAAAAAAAATGGCCACCTTTGTGCAATTTTTTTTTTTATAAAAAAATTGTTTTAAATTTGAGGGCATTACTGTGTTTTCATTAAAGTGGTGAGGGTAATATGGACATTTGAAAGGTAAGGTATTAACTTCTCCATTAATAATTTTCCAAAAGCAACCCCAATCAACTTCTCAAAAGAGCATATTATAAAATAAGCTGCTTTTGAAAAGTTTACCAAACACCATTTTGCTCAAGACTTGAGAAATAAGTGATTATTTCTCGAGCAAAAGCAACCCCAAACATAGCCGTACTTTATATATATAGGGAATGATATCCAAGTTCAGGGGATGTAATGTTTCGACATGATCAGGTGGTTGTTACGTTTCTAAAGTTGACTTTGAAAAAAAAATTGTGTGTTGATTTGGGGTGTGTGGAATGTTTGAAATATGTTGGTTCAGAAGGGCTAAGCTAACATGCCTGAGTTTATCCTGGACAGAGCTTCTGGGTTCTTTCGGGTTAATTGTGAGGTAGCAGTTAACTTGCCGAAGGGGTTTTGAATATGGGTGTAGGTAAATAGCTATTAGAAAGTATGAAGGTAAGTTTGTTACAGTTTCTTCAAAGTTCTTGTTGCCTTACTGGGATGTTTTTCTCCAGAAATTGGCCTATGTGTATAACTTCTATTTCTTAATGATAGATGATATTTCCATTTCAAAAAAAGAAAAAAATAAAAAAGAAATGCCACTGAAATCAGCCACCTCCCTTAGTTGAAAACGAAGATGCTTTGTGTTTGTGCGATTTCCTTGAATAAATCAACTTATCATAATCTACAATTGATGGAGTCTATTCCTCTACAAAAGCAGATGCCAAGTTAAAATGATCAAAATTAGAGCTTACACCATCTTTCAATCTCCTTGACACTACACAATTATAACGCTTTTGTTTCTTCTTCAAAAGTCATTACTTTTAATTTCCGGAAAATATTTTTTAAAAGGGTGGCTCTATTGCCACCCACAAAATATCTTCCTACTCCCATGTTTTAATGAAACTTTTTTATTTCTAAAATACCCTAATACTTAATTACTTAAAATACATGGTTTTATAATTGGAAATTAAATTTACTTCCTACACCCATAAATTAAACACTCGATCTATCATAACACACAATCTATCATAAACCCTAATAATATATACTTAATCAAACTCAACATCAATCAAAAAAATATAATTTTTTTTATAGTCAAGGAAAGATTGAATAAAGAATTGATTTCATGGATTCCGAATGCATTCAGGTATGTTTACTTTAATTTTTATTATTGTTTCGTGATTGAATAAAAAATTGTTGCAGTTATAATCTTGTAGAACTTTAAAAAAAAAAAAAAAAATGTTGTAAAACTCGATTAAGTTTACACGGATCTCAAACACAACCCACTCACTCACTCACTTTACTTTAATTCAACTAGAAATTCTTATTAATTTAATTGGTTTGTAAACCAAAAAACTTGGTGGATGATTTTTTTTTTTTTTTAAACAAATTTTTAAATGAAAAAAATTTGGTTTGTTTGGTGATTGAAAAAATAGTTTTTTTTTTTTTTTTTTTTGAAGACAAAAGAAGCTACATATTGCTACATATGTAGAAAGGTACAAGAATTTTTTTTTTTTAGGTGGTAGAAGCAATTAAAGAGAAATATATAGTACAACCAATATAGCTGATTAACTTCAATTGCAGATGTATTTGGAAGAGTTCATGCAGGAGGATCAAGAAGCCATGTAGGTTTTGTTGCATCGAACTTGTTTCTGCAACTAACAATTTACAAGGCCTCTCCAATTCTCTTAAAAATTAGAAGAACCTTTTTTTTTCATCGTTTAATTATATGACTTTTTTAATGTTGAATTAATTATTTAAAATAGTATTAAATCAAAATAACAGTAAAAAAATCCTACAAAATATGAAACTTGTACTTACAAATTTTGAAACTATGGTTGTAATGAGAAAAATTGGTGTAATGAGAAAAAAATATGTTTAAGATTAAAAAAAATACTTAAAGGATAGTTTCGGTATTTTAAAGGGTGTAGGGAGTAATATTAATAATTGTAATTTTTTTAGTAGGGGTGTAAGAAGAAAAATGGGTGTAGAAAGATATTTTGTGGGCGACAATAAAGCCACCCTTTTAAAAATCAGAAAAACATTTACTGTAATTAACAAATAAATTAAATAAATATTTTAATAAAGTAAAAATTGGAAAATATCTTTTATCTGTAACTTCACTGTTAAGGTAACTCCTAGCATTTTTTTTTTTTTTTTTCAAATGAGTCATTAAACCTCTCTTGATAAAATACAAATTTTTTTTTTTTTTTTTTTTTTTTTGAAACAAACTGATTACAATCACCAGGAAGGAAAGAAACAAGAAGGGCTGGTATTCAGCCAACAGGACTCCTCGGTGGAGGAGAATGCCAAAGAGGGGAGATTGTGAGCCAAGCTATTGCCGATGCAGGGAATAGCCTGACAATTAAGCACCCCCACCTCTTCAAACAAGGCCCTGATATCATTGATAACTAAGCAGGCATCACCAAGGTCAGAACAAGAAGAATTCATAGCAGATGCCACAGCAGAGGCATCAACTTCAGCAAGCTAGACAGAGAGGTTATGCCTTTTGGCCAAAAAGAGGCTTTCACGAAGAGCCAAAATTCACCAATATCAGCAAAGAAGTTTCCCACCATGTGCTTAGAAATAACCACCACAACCTAGCCATTACAATCTCTTATCACAAGCCTCTACACAAATAAAGGAAGCACCAGAATGAACCAAAACATCAGAATTGAGCTTAAGAAACTGAGAGGGGGAGGAAGCCATACCTCATTCTTGGTAGGGGAAACATGTGGGCTCCAAGGATTTAAAGCTAGAGAAGAGCTTTGGAATTCAGAGAGATAGACACTAGCCCATGAAACCAGATCAACTGGCTCTCTAACCTTTTCACCATTCAAAGAGGCGTTCCTATTCTCCCAGATGCACCAAAGGATAACACAAAACATGGCCAACTCATCTTTGCTCAAACTGGTCTGTAGCCTTGACAAAACCTCAACAGTCGAGAGCTCTCTGGAATAATCAAAAGCTGAAGCAAAATTGGTGCAGCCCTAGATTTTTCACAACTTTTTACACCATAACAGGGCATGGGCCACTGATTCCACACTCTCACCACAGAACCTGCAAGTAGCACAGCTAACAACATTCCTCTGCAGCAAATTAAGAAAAGAGGGAATTGCGATACGACAAGCCCTCCACACGAAAATTCTGATTTTGTTTAAAAATATATATTACAAAACTTTTGAGTCTCTAAACTACTTTAATTGACAACTCTTGTATATCAATAAAAATTCCAAGCAAAGTAGCCAATGATTATATTGTCGTTTCTCTTGATTTTTGAAGCACACTTTTGGAGAATATGTTAGGCCAACTCAAATGTTGCACCAAACCAAACACCAAACTTTAACTTATTGATGGCCACGTGTGGAGGCCATGAGCCACACGGCCAGAGCAGCCCTCTATCCACGTGTGCCACACACGCCCCACATGGGCTTGGTGACATGATAGTAGCTGGTTGGTCCGTCTTCTCCCTCTCTTTCATCTCTTTTAAATTCTCCACTTCCCTCTCATTCATTTCATAAAGAAAAATTAGAATTTCACTTGACCAGAATTTTCTCTCAATTTTTTCTCACATTTCAAACACCATAACTTTCTCATACGAAATCAGAATTGAGTGATTCAAGTTGGAAATTGTTCGTAATCGAGTCCTCTACCTTTTCTAAGTGATCTTGTAGCTGTTTGATCAAGATTTCTGGTGGTTCTACCAAGAAAAATGAACCAGCTCGTGAACTTGAGGTAGTGTTCATATCTTTGTGATTTCTTCTTTTCTAACCTTCAATTTGCATGGGGTTTCTTCTTCTATATGTATGTGTATGTATGGTGAATACTATTGAGAAAGATAGCTTCATTATCAAACCTAATCAAAAGTCTAATTAGAGACATATGTGAACTAGTTTATATGATTTTAGGTTTTTCACATGATTGAGAGTTGTATTGTGATTAGTTTGATATCTAGGATTATTTGTGACTTGATTGAATCATTTTATAATTAATAATCCTTGAAATGTTCTTTGATCCTTATATTGATAAAATCTAGGATTAGTACATGTGTATGTGTTTTTAAATCTATCTAGGATTTAATTGATTTATCATTATATCCTTGCTCTAAACCTTTGGCTAGAATATTCATTGAATACATTTTGTGATTGTAGCATTTATGTGCATGTTTATAACATCTTGAATAAGTGCTTCATGTTTATGATATATTCAAGTGTTATATGTGTGAAAGAAACTAGGAGCTATTTGTGTTAGGTGTTTTTCACATGCTCTAGTTTAATTCAAGTTTTGCATCTAAACTATTATAACTTGTGTTCTCACATGTTTAGGTCTAGTTGTTCCATGGAATATATTGATCACATGTTCTATGTTGTATTGCTTGTTTGCATTATTTGCATTCACATGATCACACTAGGAAGTCCTTGTAAAAGGCATGAAGTCTTGACTAGGACAAGGTGTCCAGATAGTCAAACAAGGAAGGCTTGGTTAGGACAAGAGGTCCGAATAACCAAGCAAGAAGTCATGGCTAGGATCAGAAAGGTCCAGATAGCTATACATGGGAGGCTTTCTAGAGGCATGAGTGCCTTGGATAGGGAGTTGGCTACAATATTGCTAGGCCCGAGCGTTTGGATAGACATAGACTCCAATAGAGAGTGGTACATGAGATGTGTATGCACTCTTGAGGAATTTCAAATCTTTCAACGATGTTGGTTTGGTATGGACTCTAATATATGGTGGTTTCGTATCATTGAGGGATTTCGTATCTTTCAATAGGGACTGGGTAGACATAGACTCCAACAGAGAGTAGATAATAGGTTGGTCACTTTTGAGGAATTTCTAATCTATCATCCAATATATATAGTACCCAATGGTTGTAGTTCAACCCGTGGATGTTTCCTCCTTAGAGGTTTTACCACGTTAAAAAATCTCTTGAGTTAATTCTTTCTGTCTCTCTCTCTCTTATATTTGTATATGTGTATGTTTTAATCTCGTAGTACAATCTTCACTTGTGTTGTATTTGGAAACAAAATTTTGTAAAGTGTGATTTGTAAGCATATTCATTTTGATCATAATTGTAAATATACTTCTTATATTCATTGATTTTTGTGTATAGATATTCTTTGATTGATACTTGTAATATATTGGACATTATTGAATTACAAGTATTCTTTATTTTAATTTTAATATAGTTTCTTCACTAGCAAGTTGTAGTGTTCTTCCATTGTAATATTCAGAGTACAACTTGTGGAATGTGCTCTTCATTGAATATAATTATATATGAGATACATTGTTTCTTGGTATATGTTTTGTAGACTAAGGGTGGTGAATTGAGCATACTTGTGTTAATTGTCTTCTCATAACAATAATGTTAACGGTCAATTTGTATGCTCACCAAGGTTTTGATATAAGTCACGAAAGAGTTTTTAAAACTAGAGTGTCAACCTATTCATCTCCCCTCTAGGTTCTTTAGTATAACCTTGTAGGTATTTTCAATTGGTATGAGATCGGGTCACTTAAAGCAATTAGTGTGATTTGGGATCTACAAGGTTATTTATTATGATAACAACCTTTAGTCTATAATTGTTTGTTATGGTTTGTAAGATCCTAGATCTTTATTGGCTTGATTCCATTGCAAAACTCTCTTTATTTGTATTGATTAGTTGCTTAGCTGATTCTTAGAGAAAAGAAGCTTCGAAGGTTAAAAGCAACGTATCATGCAAATGTCGTATTCAAAAGGGAAAGCTCGCTCTTGGATGCTAAGGTATCAATATCCTTCTTCATTTTACAAGACGTAAGAGCACAAACACACAATTCATATATGTGTGTCCCTGTATCATTATGCAAACATTTGGTATAACACATTCACACTCATTTAAGTATGCACATGCATTGGTCTAAAATAGACAAACATTGTAGAATTGCATGTTTTATGACTATCGCTTGGATATAGCATGCTTGTGTGATATTGTGTTTATTTGTTTCTATTTCTTATATTTTGGACTTGAACATGATCTCATATGATTCCTTATTAAGTCCCGTTCATTTTGGTTACTCATTCATTAGGTTTTGAGTCCAAACGATGTAGCTACGCTACTTTACATTCTCATTCATTGAGTTGTCTTCGTCGTCGTTTTCCGAGATGAATTCTAAACCTTTTATCAAAGTTTTATAGTTTTCGTTGTGCATAAGGGAGTCACAATTTGTAATCTGAAAACATATTCAAATTCGAAGTTCGGATGCCCTAATATGACTGAAGAGTGCGAGCGAAGCGCGAGAGGAGCAAGCGTGGCCAAAGGCCAAGCCTGGAGTCCACGTGTGGGCTACGTGTGCCACACGTCCAGCACACCTCTCTGCCCACGTGTGCCACACGTGGTCCACACATGGCTGGTGATGTGTCATCTTTTGATTGGTTGCTTTTTCCCTCTCTTGAATTCTTTTAAATGCTCTCCATTCCCTCCCATTCATTCCAAGAAGAAAATTTGAAAAAGAAAGATCATAAAATTTCTCTCAATTTTGTTTTCTTATTTTGATCATATCTCTCTCATACGAAATCGAAATTGAGTGATTCGAAAACCAAAATTGTTGGTCTTGAAGAGAGCTACAAACCCCAAGCATGTTTAGAGTCATTTGAGTTCGTAAATATTTGCAGTGAGCTGATTTCAGTCCGTGACTCAACCTTTGTATGTGAAACTTTTTCTTCTCGCTTCATCTTTTGATCATCTCTTTTAATCTTCCTAATTGATAGATGATATGTGTTTAGAATGTTGTTAGATCATATTCTAGGGGTGGTTGATCTATTGATTGTTGAGTTTTAGCCTTGTGATCTCAATTGAACATATTTAGCTAAACTTGACTAATCTTGAAATTGATTCTAGAAATGTTGTATATGATGTGCCTCATGTTATTTTCTAGGTTTAATTTCATCATCTAAGAACTAAGATTTTTGTGTGATATATTGAATATTCATATCTTGTTCTTATTGATTCACATGCTTTGATTTCTAGATACATTTGTGATTATTTGTTGAACGCATATTCTAGATTACCATTAAACATGTTCATAGAGCTTGATTGATCATCTTGCTTTATTTGATTATGCTTGCATCATTTGCATTACTTAGATCATTTTCTTGTGGAAAAGTTGAAGTCTCTTTCAAAGTGAGTGAAGCTTTGATTAGAGCAAGAAGACTTGATTGGGACATGTGGTCCGGATAGCCAAGCAAAAGTCTTTGCTAGGAGTGTGGTACTCCAGATGGTTCAGCTAGGGAAGCTTGACTAGGATCCTAGTGATCTAGATAGCTAAGCAAGGAAATCTTCCTAGAGGCTTGATAGCCTTAGATAGGGAGTTGCTCTCTAGAGGTGTAGGACACACCTTGGATAGGGAGTAGGCGAGGTGATTCACTAGGCCCGAGGGTAGATTAGGAGTTGATAGATTGAAGTGGATATCATGCATTGATAGCTTTGAGTGTGTAAGTCCTTTTCATATAGTGGATTGCTTTGCCGGTGGTTGTGGTATCAACCCATGGATATTTCCTCTTTGAGGTTTTACCATGTAAAAATACTTGTGTCTTTTTCGCTTTACTTTTCATTATCTTTCATATCATGTATTGATTGTATCTCTTGTATATTGATTTTCACATGTATTGAATCATACTATACCATTGATTAAATCATATCAAATGTACATTTCATTCTTGTAATCCGCATATTTTGAATTTGGAAGAATTTGGGCCTATACCTATTCACCCCCCCCCCCCCCCCCCCCCCCTTTAGGTATATTAAACACTATATTGCTTAAGGGAATTTCATTTGGTATCAAAGCGGGTGTCTAGACGCATTTAGATAGATCATTTCTTTCTAGTTTTTGTTTTTATTTGTGATAGTCATGATTAAGGAAGTGTGTTCCTATGTGCTTTCTTTTGTTGAACCCATTGACTTGGATGAGAAAAAGATCAATGATCTTATTCTTGAAAATGAACACTTGTCTAAAGTCAATGTGTCCCTTAATAAAAAGCTCGATAATCATGGTCTTAGCTCAAAAGAATTCAATGAACTTAAAAGATAGCAATGATAGACTTAGCATCTTGAAGCAAGAAATTGAGCAAAGGGATAATTCTCTTGTTAGTGCTAGAAGACTAGAAAACATGCTTAAAGCCAAACTTAGTTAGCACTTAAATCAAGAGAAAAAGTATGAAAAATGGCTAAATAAATCATGTGAAGATGTTAGGAAAAGTGATGACATCTTAGAAAAATATGCCGTTAAAAATAGGGTGCTTAGTGACAAACTTGATGAGTCTAGTAGGATGATTAATAAGATGTCATCTAGTTCAAACAAAGTTGAATTCCTCATTAAAAGTGGTAAGCATCCTTGTGATAAAAGAGGTTTGGGTTATATCAATGAGAAGGAAACCCCTTCTACTAACAAATCTACTTTTGTCAAAGCAAGTGTTGAAACAAATGTAGGTACTCTCTCTCAAGGTAAAGCAATGACAGCTACCGGAGGTGCCTCTACATCAACAAGGAAGTTCAATGGAAGAACTCAACAATATCAAATTCAAAAAGCATCAACCTCAAATGTAAGAGGTGAAGCATCAAGGGTTGCTCTTCAAAGAGGTAAAATTGTGAGAAGACTAAATGCTTTGGAAGTAAAAGTAAATGCAAATGGTAAATTTCTCAAATTCATACCTATTTGTCATCATTGTAATATGGTAGGACATATACGACCTAGGTGTTTTGAATACATTCAGAAATGCGAATTTGATAATGCTTTTCATGATATGTCTTTGAATGGTCCTAAGCAATCATCCATGTATTGATTTAGAACTAGACCTAGGAAGACCTTGGAAAAGCATGTTGTAAAGAAAGTTGTTGATGACTTACTTGCTAAATCTTGTGTTGTGCCTAACTCTACTATGCATAAGAGAATTGATAATACTTTGTTTGATGTATTTGAAAATGTGACCAATGAGGTCAAGGTGCATGTTAAAAATCTAACATTGAGTCAAAACATGTTAGTGGTAAGAGTGAGACGCGTACTGTGAAGAGTGTATGGGTTAGAAAGGACACTCCAAAATGTCTAGTTGCACAATATGCTTTAAGGGCCAACTCCTCCTACTCTTGGTACCTAGATAGCGGTTGCTCTAGGAACAAGACTGGGAACAAAGAGTTCTTTAAGAATCTTGTTTTAAAGGATGGAGGTTTGTTAGGTTTATAGTTTGCGTTGGCATTAATTCCATATCAAAACGTGTTTATCTTGTAATTTTTAGTGGTTTGTACATTGAAGAATTAAGAAGACGAAGGATGTCTCAACCACAATTCATTCAAGAAGCAGGCATTTAAGAGATTTGTGCATCATTGTTCAACAAAGGTAATAAAGGACCTCATATCTCTTACAAGGCTAAGCACACACACACACATGACATTCTTGTGTGTTCCTTCATGATTAAACATCACTTATGTATCACTTTCACACACATGACAAAATATGCTCATGCATTCATACTATATTGGTAAAACTTTGTTTATTGCATTTTCTAGGACTATGTCCGGAAACTAGCATATGTGTGTGTCTTTATGATTGTATGTTTCCGTATTTTTGTATTTGTACTTGAATATGATCTATTATGATTCCTTATTGAGTTCCGGTCATTTCGGTTACTCATTCATTTAATTTCGAGTCCAAACGATGTAGCTACGCTACTTTTCGTTCTCATTCGTTGAGTTGACTTCATCGACGTTTTCCAAGATGATTTCTCAACCATTTTTCAAAGTTGTGTAGTCTTTGTCGTGCGTGATAGAGTCATGGTTCGTAATCCGAAAATGGATTCGAAATCGAAGTTTGGATACCCAAGATACGGGCTGAAGAACCGAGGGAGCACGCGAGAAGTTGGTGCAGGCCGTGAGGCCACTTGGCCTGGCCATGAGGGAGGCCGTGGGCCCCACGGCCAAGGGGGCTCTCTGCCCCCGTGAGGCCCACGCACCCCCCACAGCCAAGGCTGATGTGGCCTCTTGTGATTGGTCCGTAATCTCTTCTCTCTCCTCCTTTATCTTCCCTCCGTCTCTCTCCATTTGATTTTTAAGAAGAAAAAATTGCATTTTTCCGTCAGTCCTCTCCTCTTCGTTTTCTCATCTTCCAAACATCATATCTCCCTCATTCGGAGTCGGATTTGAGTGATTTGAATTGGAGAACATTCGTAATTGAGTCCTCTATCATTTCTGAGTGGTTTGGTGGCTGATCGATCAATTTTTCTGGTGGTTGCACACTGAAAACCGAATCAGCTGTTGAGTCAAAGGTATTGGACTAATCTTTGGGATTTCTTTCTTTTTTACCTTCAATTTGCTTGGGGTTTCTTCTTCTATATCTATGTTTATATTTGGTAAAAGCTATTGAGAAAGATAGCTTGATTATCATTCTAATTGAAAGTCAATTTATAGACTAATGTTGACTAGTTTCTATGATTCTAGGTTTTACATATGTTTGTGAGTTGTATTGTGATTAGAATGGCATCTTAGGTTGTTTGGAACTTGATTGAATCAATTTTGTGATAAATGACCTTGAGATTTGATTTGATCCTTTGATTAATGAAATCTAGGATTATTGAATTTTGTTTGTGTTTTAGAGCAATCTAGGATTTGATTGATTTATATCTTAAATCCTTGCTCTATATTTTTGGCTAGAATATTGATTGATTTAAATCTCATATATCTAGCATTTTCTTGTATATTGATAGCATCTTGAACTTGTTCTTCATGAATATATTTTGATTCAAGTGTTGTATGTGTGAATGAGACTTTGAGCTTATGTGTTTGATGTTTCACATGCTTTAGGTTTTATTCTTGTATTTTGCATCTAGACTTGATTACTTGTGATATCACATGTTTAGATCTATTTGTGCCATAGAATGTATTGATCACATGTTCTATGTTGATTTGATTGTTTGCATCATTTGCATTCACATGATCACACTAGGAAGTCCTTGTAAAAGGCATGAAGTCTTGGTTAGAGTCGGGGTGACTCGGATAGCCAAGCAAGAAGACTTGCCTAGAGTCGAGATGACTTGGATAGGTAAGCAAGGAGTCATGGCTAGAGTCGGGAGGACTCGGATAGTCATGTATGGGAGGCTCCCTAGAGGCATGAGTGTCTCGGATAGGGAGTTGGCTATTGTATTGGTAGGCCTAGGCGTATGGTTAGACATAGACTCCGATAGAGCGGGGTACACGGGAGGTGTATGCACTCTTGAGGAATTTCTAATCTACCATCGATGTTGGTTTTGTGTGGTGTCCAATATATGGTGGTTTCGCATCATTGAGGGATTTCACACTTTCCAATAGGGTTGGGTAGGCTTAGACTTCACTAGGTTGGGTGAGCTAAAGATTGGTCACTTTGTAAATGTTCTATGTTTACTTTCCAATAATATAGTACCCAATGGTTGTAGTTCAACCCGTGGATGTTCCTCTTTGGAGGTTTTACCACATTCAAAAATCTCTTGTGTTAATTCTTCCTATCTCTATCTCTTATATTTTATTTGTACATTTTATTATCTTGTTTCATAATATTCACTTCATGATGTATTGAGAAGCAAGACTTTGTATAGTGTGATTAGTGAACTCATTTTATTGATCAATTTTATTTCTATGATTCTTTTGTATATTGTATTTGTGTATAGTGATATTTGATCACTCTTGTAACTCATTGAACATATAGTGAAATACAAGTATTCTTTGTTGTTATACTTATTTGTTTGTTTAGCTCATACAACTTGGTGATGTATGTAGACCATGCTTCTATGATTACCTATTCATATTGTCTATGTATGTTGTCTTTTCTTAGTGTATTTGTTGTATGTAAGGCAACCTTAAGGGACAAACGAAAGTTTGTTCAAGGGATTGAAAAAGGCGTAAAAAGCTATTCAGCCCCCTCTAGGTATGCCTTAAGCAATTTAACTACGTTTGTATACTTACAATTGGTATCAGAGCGGGTCGTTGGACGGCAGTCGACGAGATCCGGTTTATACTTACGTATAGATTGCTTAGGTTTTTGCAAGTATGGTTTTCCAAGATGAAGTGATGACCGAAGGGGCTTCGAATACTAGACCTCCTCTTCTCAAGGGTCACAACTATGGGTTTTGGAAATTGAGGATGAAGGCGTACATTCGATCTATTGATGAGAGAGCTTGGATGACCATTGAAGAAGGTTACCTTGCTCCTAACAAGATTGAGAATGGAGTGACCGTTTCCAAGCCTAGGAGTGAGTGGTCTACTAATGAGTTTGAGTTAGCAAAATGGCATCATCGGGCGGTGAATGCTATTTTCGGAGGTGTTGATAGTAGGAAATTTTCCTACATTCAAAATCTAGAAACCGCAAAGGAGGCATGGGAAGTTCTCCAAGTCACCAATGAGGGGACTAAAGCGGTGAAGAAGTCTCGTCTTCAATTGCTCACTTCCCAATTTGAGGTTTTGCAAATTGGTGAGGAAGACAAGTTTGTTGACTTCCAAGATAAGCTACTAGACATCGCCAACCAATGCCAAGAACTTGGTACTCCTATCTCTGGTGAGATGCTAAATTGGAAGATTCTTAGATCACTTCCAAAGAGGTTCAAAGCCAAGGTTACCGCCATTAAAGAGAGCAAAGACATTGACGTCATGAGCTTAGATGAGTTGTGAAACAAATTAACGGTGTGTATAAAACTATCTAGAGGGGGGGGGGGGGGGGGGGGGGGTGAATAGATTTTAATCGTTATTACCCAATTTTCGCGTTTAGTCAAATTTATGAAAATGCCCCAAACTAGACAATATAATAATCAAGTGTAATATGGTGCGGAAATATAAATGACACTTGATTTTTACGTGGAAACCCTCAACAGGGAAAAACCACTGGCTGGTAAGTGCGCCACACTCGAACCTCGAATCCACTAATTGTGATAGCGTATACAACCTAATCCCGGTTTGACGGCCTAATCCCGGCCAATATCCCGCTACCACTACCCGTAGGCCTGTAAAAGTGGACATAGTCCAATTTGCTCATGTGACCACCTAATCCCGGTGTCCGACCTAATCCTGGTCTATCACACAAGACTTACTTCTCTGAAGAGATCAAACCCTAAGTGAATATGCAATGATATCCAAATATGCAAGAAGTGCTAGGGTACACTAAATGCTTATCTAGGATTATATGATGACAATAAAATCAATCCTAGATATCAAATATAGCTATATAACATGGCATACAACTTTAGCTATGTTAAGGATAACCAATCCTAAATACAATAGCTATCACAAATAACCCACAAACATTCAAAAGATTAACTAGTTGATTAAAAACAATCTATCAACCTAGTTATCAATAAATCACACAAGAATATTTATGGCATAGCTTTTAGGCAATAATGACCTAATCATTTAAGCTATCAAAAATAATCTCAATCATATAATGAGATTAATTAGCTAAATATAAAATAGGCATGAAAACCTAGCTAACATAAATAACCCAATCAACACATAATCTCAATCATGTATGTAGAAATTACTCAAAGAACATACAAGTGATAAAAGAAATAAATTGATAAGTAAAAACACTAATTATGTAAGATAAAAGTGTTCAACAAATCATACCATGTGTGTTGAAGAAGACCCATGCATTAGCACATGCTAGATGAACCTAGATGATGTCTAGATGATGATTTATGCATGTGGGAATGGGTTTAGAGAGATAAAGATGTAATCTTTAAGCTCTTTCTCTCAAGTCTCTCTTTCTCTCTCAAGAATATCTCTTTCTCTTTCTAGAAAGTGAATTCTCTCTCTAGGGTTTCAGTTGGGAGAGTTATGATGAATAAGGAGAGATAAGAGGGTATTTATAGGTGCCAAATGAAGCTACGACATTTTGAGAATGTCAAAAAGACGTCACTGGGCATTCTGCGGCCAAATCGGCTGCCAGGCCGCAGAATCATGTGACAGCACTTCAGCTCCAAATTCGAGCGCACCGAAACATGACCAAACGACATCGAAACCTTTCGTATAATATATCGTTGGAAAGGTATGGAAGTCTACTTTCTACTCCAATTTATGGAATGACATTTTGATATCTTTAGAAAAAGTTATGGTCAATAGAGTGACCAATGGTCAGAAACAGACAACAACATAGTTGCCCTATTTTAGTGGTCACTTTGGAGAATTCAAAACAAATCCAAACGGTCATGAAATATTATGAATAATAAACCGTTAGAAAGGTATGGGTGTTTAGTTTGTACAAAAATTTTCAAAACTCATTTTGAAGCTTTGTGTAAAAAGTTATGGCCACAGGACCATACATAGGTCAGTTTTGAAAATCATTTAAACATTGAAATCCAATCTTTTGAAACTAGACACTCTACTCCAAACAACCAAACCAAAACTACCACTTATCCAAGAGAAGAATGAGACCTTCTCAAGTGGTCAACTATCGCACTAAGACATGCACACTATCGTGCAAGCGCGGACGTTTCCGATCACACAAACGGAAACGAATTACACCACACTTAAGACTAATCATGAAGTGCAAGTGTGGGTATTGAATGCATCCTAATGCCTAACATGTCATGGCATTATCATTGAACAAGATGCACTCAATTCAAACATGCATGAATAAAATTCATGACTTTACATCCTAATGCCTAAACATGTCATGGCATTTCAATAAACTAGATGCAATTAAATAAACAAGCATGAAGAGATATTCAACAATTATGAATGCACACATATGAAAACACACAACATATAAGAATAACATTTATGCATGAGTTGTGTATGTGTGCAACTAGATCTCTTCAAAGCACGTAAGCACTAGAAATTTACCTTTGGTGCTTATCAAGATGAGGTATTGAAAGGGCCTTGAGCTTGAATACCAATACCTAAGCTACCGTTACAATGAACCCCACATGTGGTTTGTCCACGAAACAAGCCAATCAATAAATGGGAATCCTTACAAGTTGCTAGGATCTCTTCAAACTTTTGAGGCATGCATGAAACCAAAGGCTAAGAACAAGAGTTTAGCTCTCAAGGTTGTCAAGGAAGCTAGTAGTAGCGATGATGATGAGGAGATGGCGTTATTGGTTAGGAAGTTTAAGAAGTTCATGAGGAAAGGTGCCAAGTCAAGTGGCAAGTACTCAAGGGACAAGGAAGTCAAGAAGTCCTTTACTCCACCTCATGAGAGGAGTGGCCATGCTAAGAGCAATAGGAAGGTTCAATGCTTCAAGTGCAAGAAGCTTGGACATTATGCTTCGGATTGCCCTAGTGGTGATTCTAAGAAGGACAAGAAGGGAAAGGCTATGGCGGCTACATGGAGTGAAGATGATGACTCTAGTGATGAGGAGAGCTCAAGTGATGAGTCTTCTAGTGAAGAAGAGCTAGTGAGCAACTTTGTTGCATTCATGGCTTCTCACTCTACTCTAGAGGATGTAAATCAAGATTCGTTGGATAAGAAGATTGATCAAAGTCATCAAGAGTGTTTAAATGATAATTCGACCTACATTGATCTTTTGGCTAAGGTGAAGTTTCTTGAGGAGAAGTTGAAAATAGCCTTAAGTGAGATTGATAAGAAGGAAGACTTGATCAAGATTCAAGTGGATGAGTTTGTTGCTACAACTCGTAGGCTCTTGCATGAAAAGAATGCTCTTGACAAGAAGCTTTGCGAAGTTGAGGGTATTGTGCTTGAAAAGGATATGATCATCTCTAATATGAACTTAGGTAGCTCAAGTGTAGCGGTGGTCGAAGAGAAGCTCATAGAAGCATCATTTCCTTCTAGCGAAGCTATCATTGAAGAGAAAGCTCCTAAGAAGAGACGTTCCAAAAAGAAGAACAAATTGAAGAATAAGGTACCCCTTGAAACTCCCATTTGTGCTTCTCCAACTCCGGAAGGTAAAATCTCTTCTTTTGTTCCCATATGTCATTTTTGCAATACCTTAGGCCATATCAAGCCCAAGTGCTATAAATTCATTGAATATTGCAACATAGAAAATGCATCTAGGAATAGAGCGATTGGACCTCATTCTATGCATGCTAAAACTTTTGAATATGGAAAGCATGATAATTTCACAAAGCATGTTAAGAATGTCCGAAAGGTGAAGAATGTATATCCTTCAAAATTTGACCATGCATGTGTTGCTAACAATGTTGAGAAAAAAAGTATTAATGATATTATTGTGAAACAAGTTGTGGAAGAACTTTACTCTAGGTTCAACATTGTGGTCAAAGAGAATCTTGATGATGTTCGTGTATGTTCACCCAAGACAAAATTTGTCAAGGGTGAGTGCTCTTACCACTAGTGTAAGTTGCACATGTGAGTTAGCTTTAAGAATAGTGTTGTTGATAAGAAGCTTAGCTTTTTGCTTTGTATCTTTACAACTTGACATGAACTTAGCTTTCTCACATTGTTTGTTATGATAGTCAAAATTTGTTGATTAACTTTTGAGAAGTTTTTTTTGGAATCTATATGGTAACATTGTTGTTATGGCTTTTAGAGAAAGTCATTTTTTGGTTTTTGTTTGTTTGAGTTGGATTACATTATCTTTAGTCTCTTGGAATTGACACTCCTATAAATTGTAGTCATGAGGACTTACAAGCCAAGAGGACTCATAAAAAGGGTGATGGCATTGTATTTGGTGAAAATAGCTTGCGAAGGTATCTTTATATCATATTCCTTGCTTACTTGATTTTTCATATATCAACTCATTGTTTGTATCACATTCATGAAGCATGTCATAATTGAGAACTAGTATAGTGTTTATATGGTCCTCTTTGACATTTGCTAGTTTAAGATCTTTTGGTGATAAGTGTTCACATTGATCTTATTCATGAAGTGTGTTGTTATTTGTATGATTGTTGAGTGGCTAATTTTTGAATAATATGAGCTTCATATTCTTTGATAGCTACTCTCTTGAGAAGTAGAGATCTTAAGTAAGTCTCTTTACTTGCTTCTAGATCATGTGCTTTTAAGCCTTAAAATTTGGTTTCAAAAATGCACTTTGCTTCTCTTGTATGTCTTGTTAAGTATGTTGAGCTTGATTGATGTTTGCTTTGGATACACCTTGAAGTCCTAAGCACTGGTACATTTAAAAATGACCAATGGTTGGTATCCATTTGCTTCGGCAATATAGAACTCAACGAGCACCCTCATGGAAAGGGCTACACACTTTGGTTGTGAAGCCACCCAATGTAGGAAAGGGCTACGCCATTGTGATGAGTGAAAGCCGCCATGAGGAGTATATGTTTTTGTTAAAAAAATCAAAGAAGTGTTGAATTGAATCATAAAAAAAAAAAAAAAAAAAAAAATCTTTGATTCAAGCCTAAATAAAAAAAAAAAAGGGGGATTTTGGAGTATAGTTGAATAATCAAATGAGCTCGGGTTGACAAATAGAAATGGGTTGACGAGCCACATGCACACACACGCTCACATGTTGAAATCTATTCTCTTTATAAGCAAAATTTCGGATGATAACCTGTTTGACCTTTTTATGGAAAGGCCTAAGATGAATAGATGTTGAAATTGTTTGCATGCTTGATTATCAAACTACTTCTTTACATATACTTGAAGCAAAATCTTCACACACTCACTTTTGCTTAATTAGTACTTTTGATACTTTAGCAATTTTCGATGACATATGAGAGTGATTGAAAATCTTGATGTAACTCTCTTAGATATGTGAAGCTTATTTGCAAATCTAATAAAATTGCTTGTGATGTGATTGTGTGGTGATTTTTTATGAACATTTGTCTATCTTGATTTTAGATGAGGCACTTGTCAAGGGGGAGCAAAATATGCTAAATTCTTGTTTTCTTTTATGACATGTTCACATGTTCTTCAAGGTTGTTATTTGTTGGCATTATTCTTATTTTTGATAAATCATGAAGATGCTTTGATAAATTCTTATATGGATGATGATTTGTTGAATATAGTGTTTTGCCTTTGTATACGTTTATTGGTTTCTAATTTGTTTCTATGTTTCCTCTCACTTTCGTTTTTAGTGTTTTGTTTTGCAAGAGTATGGGGAAAGCAAAGAAGATTGGTGGTAATGTTTCTTCAACTCCCATTGACAAGTCTAGACCTACAATTTCTTCCAAAATTTCCAAAGCTAACAAAGTGGATGAGTTGGGAATTTTCGGTTGCAAAAAGTTGATTCAAGAAAGAGGTATTGACTTGGACTCTTGTGTTGGATCCTATGTTCATGATGTGCTTATGAGTACAAATTGGGGCTCTTGGGTGAACATCTTAGGAATCTCTAATGAGACCGTTGTTAGAGAGTTTTATCATGCTTACAAGTCTAGTTCTACAGTGACGAGTGCTACTTTAAGCATAAGGAAAGTCGTCTTTAGAGTTTGTTCTAGGAAAGTGAACGAGTTTCTAGACTTGCCCGATGATATTGAATCGGAATTCCTTGATGTTGACATCTTGGAAAACCTTGATTTAATGGGTAGGACTCTATGTGATGATAGTAATTTTGTGTGGGGGAAACGTGCTTATATTAAGCAAGGTGAGTTAACAAAAATTAGTGCATTTTGGCATTTATTTGTGTGCTCCAATCTTGTTGGCTCTACTAATGCTTCGGAGCTTAATAGAGACAAAATCAAGATTGTATACGCCTTGGTGACTAACAAACCTATAAATCTTGGTGAATTTCTTGTGGAGCAAATTGAGATTGTGGCTTGTACTAGTCGTTTGGATAAGAAATTGGCATTTCCGGGATTTATAACTCAATTATGCTTAGCTAAAGGAGTGAGGAATCTTGATGGTGATGTTATGCTTCCTCCCTTAGAGAAGTTGAGTGAGAAACGTGTGGCATCCATGTCATACAAGGACAAGGGAAAGTCTAGCGATGTGTTTAGGCTTTTTGGTGAATCTCTTAATTCTAACCATGTCCCTAACTCACCCGCTCTTCCTAGTTGGGCTTTAAAATTGAGGAATGAGGTTGAAGAGTCTCGTAGGTTGATTGAGGCGTCACAAAGGAAGATTGAAGACCTTAGTGCCAAGCTTGTTGTTCAAGATGAAAGGATCAAAGAGTTGGAAGTAAAATCAACTACAACAAGGCAATATGTGAGATCCTCACACCGCACTTATTTCTTTGGTGGCACAAGTGGCTAGAGAGCTTCATGAGGTATATTTTCTTACTCTTTCCCTTTGGCTTCATATCATGTCAAAAAGGGGGAGAAATATGAGAAACACATGGGAGAAATCTAGCTTACTTAGTCTCATTTTATATGTTTGTATATTTGGTATCTAGCTTGAACTATATGGCATGTAATATTTTTTTGTTGTTGAATCTTGGCTTAGAATATTTTGATGGATAGTATGTATTAAGGGGGAGCATACTTGATCCACTTGAACTTATATGTTACTATTTTCTTGCCAAAGATTGGATATTGCCATATTTGTTTTCTCTTGGATATTCTTGTGCTTTCAAGTTCATTTTAGGTAATATCAAGAGAAGACCAAGTTGAAGTTCAAGACTTGTTTTGATTGTTAATTTGTGTCTATATGTGTAACTCATTGTACTCATTGTGACCAAATTTTCTTTGTAATTATTTTAGTGTTTGTTTAGGGGTTTTGACATGGAATTTACCAATGGGGGAGATTGTTAGGTTTATAGTTTGTGTTGGCATTAATTCCATATCAAAACGTGTTTCTCTTGTAATGTTTAGTGGTTCGTATATTTAAGAATTAAAAAGACGAAGGATGTCTTAACCACAATTCATTCAAGAAGCCGGCATTTAAGAGATTTGTGCATCATTGTTCAACAAAGGTAATAAAGGACCTCGTATCTCTTACAAGGCTAGGCACACACACACACACATGGCATTCTTGTGTGTTCCTTCATGATTAAACATCACCTATGTATCACTTTCACACACATGACAAAATATGCTCATGCATTCATACTATATTGGTAAAACTTTGTTTATTGCATTTTCTAGGACTATGTCCGGAAACTAGCATATGTGTGTGTCTTTGTGATTGTATGTTTCCGTATTTTTGTTTTTGGACTTGAATATGATCTATTATGATTCCTTATTGAGTTCCAGTCGTTTCAGTTACTCATTCATTTAATTTCGAGTCCAAACGATGTAGCTACGCTACTTTTTGTTCTCATTCGTTGAGTTGACTTCATCGACGTTTTCCGAGATGATTTCTCAACCATTTTTCAAAGTTATATAGTCTTCGTAGTGGGTAATAGAGTCACGGTTCGTAATCCAAAAATGGATTCGAAATCGGAGTTCAGATGCCCAAGATACGGGCTGAAGAACCGAGGGAGCGCGCGAGAAGTTGGTGCAGGCCGTGAGGCCACTTGGCCTGCCGTGAGGGAGGCCGTGGGCCCCACGGCCAAGGGGACTATCTGCCCCCGTGAGGCCCACGCACCCCTCACAGCCAAGGGTGACGTGGCCTCTTGTGATTGGTCCGTAATCTCTTCTCTCTCCTCCTTTATCTTCCCTCAATCTCTCTCCATTTGATTTTTAAGAAGAAAAAATTGCATTTTCCCTGTCAGTCCTCTCCTCTTCATTTTCTCATCTTCCAAACATCATATCTCCCTCATCCGGAGTCAGATTTGAGTGATTCAAATTGGAGAACGTTCATAATTGAGTCCTCTATCATTTTTGAGTGGTTTGGTAGCTGATTGATCAATTTTTCTGGTGGTTGCACACTGAAAACCGAACCAGCTGTTGAGTCAAAGGTATTGGACTAATCTTTGGGATTTCTTTCTTTTTAACCTTCAATTTGCTTGGGGTTTCTTCTTCTATATCTATGTTTATGTTTGGTAAAAGCTATTGAGAAAGATAGCTTGATTATCATTCTAATTGAAAGTCAATTTATAGACTAATGTTGACTAGTTTCTATGATTCTAGGTTTTACATATGTTTGTGAGTTGTATTGTGATTAGAATGGCATCTTAGGTTGTTGGGAACTTGATTGAATCAATTTTGTGATAAATGACCTTGAGATTTGATTTGACCCTTTGATTAATGAAATCTAGGATTATTGAATTTTGTTTGTGTTTTAGAGCAATCTAGGATTTGATTGATTTATATCTTGAATCCTTGCTCTATATTTTTGGCTAGAATATTGATTGATTTAAATCTCATATATCTAGCATTTATTGTATATTAATAGCATCTTGAACTTGTTCTTCATGAATATATTTTGATTCAAGTGTTGTATGTGTGAATGAGACTTTGAGCTTATGTGTTTGATGTTTCACATGCTTTAGGTTTTATTCTTGTATTTTGCATCTAGACTTGATTACTTGTGATATCACATGTTTAGGTCTATTTGTGCCATAGAATGTATTGATCACATGTTATATGTTGATTTGATTGTTTGTATCATTTGCATTCACATGATCATACTAGGAAGTCCTTGTAAAAGGCATGAAGTCTTGGTTAGAGTCGGGGTGACTCGGATAGCCAAGAAAGAAGACTTGCCTAGAGTCGGGATGACTCGGATAGGTAAGCAAGGAGTCATGGCTAGAGTCGGGAGGACTCGGATAGCCATGCATGGGAGGCTCCCTAGAGGCATGAGTGTCTCGGATAGGGAGTTGGCTATTGTATTGGTAGGCCTAGGCGTATGGTTAGACATAGACTCCGATAGAGCGGGGTACACGGGAGGTGTATGCACTCTTGAGGAATTTCTAATCTACCATCGATGTTGGTTTTGTGTGGTGTCCAATATATGGTGGTTTCGCATCATTGAAGGATTTCACACTTTCCAATAGGGTTGGGTAGGCTTAGACTTCACTAGGTTGGGTGAGCTAAAGATTGGTCACTTTGTGAATGTTCTATGTTTACTTTCCAATAATATAGTACCCAATGGTTGTAGTTCAACCTATGGATGTTTCCTCCTTGGAGGTTTTACCACGTTAAAAAATCTCTTGTGTTAATTCTTCCTATCTCTATCTCTTATATTTTATTTGTACATTTTATTATCTTGTTTCATAATATTCACTTCATGATGTATTGTGAAGCAAGACTTTGTATAGTGTGATTAGTGAACTCATTTTATTGATCAATTTTATTTCTATGATTCTTTTGTATATTGTATTTGTGTATAGTGATATTTGATCACTCTTGTAACTCATTGAACATATAGTGAAATACAAGTATTCTTTGTTGTTATACTTATTTGTTTGTTTAGCTCATACAACTTGGTGATGTATGTAGACCATGCTTATATGATTACCTATTCATATTGTCTATGTATGTTGTCTTTTCTTAGTGTATTTGTTGTATGTAAGGCAACCTTAAGGGACAAACGAAAGTTTGTTCAAGGGATTGAAAAAGGCGTAAAAAGCTATTCAGCCCCCTCTAGGTATGCCTTAAGCAATTTAACTACGTTTGTATACTTACAAGGTTGGGTCACTTTTGGTGATGGCACCAAAAAGCAAGTTCTAGGCAAGGGAACAATATGTATTCTCAGATTGTCTAAACTTCGCAATACTTTGTATGTTGATGGGTTATAATCTAATTTAATAAGCATTACTCACTTGTGTGAAATCTTTAAGGAAGTTAGTTTTAACAAAGATGTATGCACAATAATTGATAAAAAGGGCAATGTTGTCATAAGAATCAAAAGGTCTATAGACAATTGCTATTGTCTCGAGATAGATCATTTAACTTGCAACATGGCACATAAGTACAACAAGCTTGATTTGTGGCATCAACGTTTGGCCACATGAACTTTAAGGACTTAAAGAAGCTTGAAAAAGGTAGCATTGTTAGAGGTCTACCTAGTCTTGGTAGTAATCTAGAAAGTGTTTGTGAACCTTGTCAATTAGGTAAACAAACTAAAGTGTCTCACAAGAAGAGCACTTCCATAGCTACCAAGAAGCCTTTGGATCTTATGCACATTGCCAATAATGTTTTAAAGGAACATACTAGGAAAACTTGGATTAAAAAGTATGATGTGAAAAATGTTCATCGTCATTCTTCTAAACATGTTTTAATGATAACTCTTTGAATGTTGTGCATGATAATGATAATCATGTGAAGAAGAATGTCAAAAAGATTTGGTTGAAAAAAAGTGCTTCACATGATCATATTCATAGTCTTGATGATATCCTTGTTGATGGCAATAATTATGTATTTAACATGAGTAATATCTTTATAAAGAAGATAGTTGATGTTTTATAGTTTAGATATACTATTGCCATGAGAAATGATCATGATGGTTTATGTGTTAGTGTACTCAAGACCAAATGGGTCAAGGGTGAGTGCTCTTACCATTAGTGTAAGTTGCATATGTGAGTTAGCTTTAAGATTAGTGTCAAGTTGTTGCGTAACTTAGCCATCTAGCTTTGTTTCTCTATAACTTAACATGAACTTAGCTATCTCACATATTTGTTATGATAGTCAATGTAAGGTTCCCATTTGTTGATTGGCTCATTTCGTGGACAAACCACATGTTGGGGTTCTTTGTAAGGGTAGCTTAGGAGTCGGTATTATTATTCGAAGCCCTTTTGAAGACCTCGTCTTGATAAGCACCGAAGGTAAATTTCTATGTACTTACTTGTCTTGAAGAGATAGTTGCACACACTCACTTAGCATTCTTGCATTGGCGTGCATACTCTTCACATGTCACATTTCACACTTGCACCTTGTTGTTGTATTTTGTTGTGTGCTTTTGTGCTTGTAATTCGTTTCCCGATAGTATTCGGAAACGTCCGCACATGCACTTGAATGTGCTTAGTTTTGCGTGAAGACTGTCTACCGAGAATGCCCTTGGCTTCTCCTTGGTTTTCACCTATGTTGGTGATCGACGATTATGATCGGCGGCTTGGCCGCTGAATGAAACCGCCGTTTGCTTCCAGAAGTGTCTGGAGCAATTCTACAGTTACGATCGGCGGCCACCGACCGTCGTTCGAAATCACCGTTCATACCTGATGGTTTTTAATTCTCGGGTTTGATTTTGCGGTTGGTTCGGCGGTTTCGAAACCGCCGATTGAAACTGCCGTTTCTCCCCTGCCTTTCACGGGAGCCATTCAGCTGTTGAAATCTGTGGCCTGGCCGCAGATTGAAACCGCCGATCGGCGCGTTTCTTTGCAACTTACTCAAAACAACCTCACTTTGATTTGGCCCCCTATATATATGCCATTTGTCTTTAGGTCAATTAAGAGAGTTCATATTCAGATTTCATACTTAGGATATTTTTCAAAGAGAAGAAAAATTCCAAGAACTCATTTTTAATT
Organism: Acer saccharum; assembly: GCA_030490815.1. NCBI lineage: Eukaryota > Viridiplantae > Streptophyta > Magnoliopsida > Sapindales > Sapindaceae > Acer > Acer saccharum. The sequence continues at coordinate 29,996,622 of CM059876.1, forward strand.
ACTTAAACACTTTTTCATGATCATCAATCATCATCTAGCATCATCTTTGATCTTCTAGATGTCTCTTTGCATGGATTCTTCATCATACTTTGTTTGGTAAGCTTTTCACTAATATCTTACATATTTTGTGTTTTTCTTAACAAGCAATCTCAATTTATTACTTGTATGATTTTCATATATCTTTTGATACAAGATTGAGATTAGTGTGTTGTATGTTTGAGAAGTTGTTTTGTGATAGCTAATTAGGTTTTGTGCTTAATCTTGATTAGCTAAACTAATTGACATGTCATTTAGTTTTTAATATCTAGGATTGCTTTAATTGCAAATTCATCATCTTAGATAAGCATATAGGGTTTCCCTTGCTCTATGTTGCATTTGGATATTCATATATTCACTTAGAGTGTTATTCTCTTCATTGAGAAAGTAAGTCTTGTGTGTAGCTTCCGAGATTAGGATGCTTAGATCGCAAGCAAATTGGACTAGGTTCACTCATACCAGGATTAGGTAGGTATGTGATTACTTCCGGGATTAGGTTGTAATCGTTTTACACATTTAGTGGATTCGAGGTTCGAGTGTGGCTTACTTACTAGCCCGTGGTTTTTCCCGTGAGGGTTTCCACGTAAAAATCAAGTGTTATTTAATTTCCCGCATTTATACTTGATTTATTGCTTTATCTAGTTAGGGGTAATTTCGTAATATTGACTTCTCACGAAAAATTGGGTAATAAGTTTAAAATCTATTCACCACCCCCCCCCCCCCCCCCCCCCCCCCCCCTCCTAGATAATTTTATACACACCGTGCTATAATTTGTTTCAGTCAAAATATTTTGATTAACTTTTTGAGAAGTTGTTTTTATGAATTTTATATGCTAACAATCATGTTATGACTTTTAGAGAAAGTCAATTTTTGTTGTTGTTTGAGTTGAAATACATAGTCTTTAGTCTCTTGAAATCGACACACCTATAACTTGTAGTCATGAGGACATACAAGCCAAGAGGACTCATAAAAAGGGTGAAGACTTTACATTTGATGAAAAATAGCTTGCAAAGGTATCTATCTCTATATGACATTGCGTGCTTACTTGAATTTTCATCTCTCAACTCATTGTTTGCACTATTTCATAAAGCATGTCATATTAGATAACTAGTATAGTGTTCTTATGGTTCTCATTGACATTTGCTCCTTTAAGATCTTTTGGTGATAATTGTTCACATTGATCTTAATCATGATATGTGTTATTGTATGTATGATTGCGGCCAAAAGTGCATGCACACAATTACTTTGGATGAAACAAATCCTTAAGGATTATGAGATAGAACAAGAAAAAATGACACTTTATTATGATAACTTAAGTGCCATTAACATCTTTAAAAATCCGATTCAACACTCCCACACAAAGCACATAGACATTAGGCATCATTTCATTAGAGATCTAGTTGAACATTCTATTGTTACTCAAGAGCATATGCCTACTAAAAATCAACTTGAAGACTTGTTCACAAAGCCCTTGGACAAAGAGAGGTTTAAAATTCTTAGAATGTCCATTGGCAAGATTTGTGTTGATTAATGTCTTTGTGTGATTGTGAGTGGCTTGATGAGCAAAACTTTATTTGAATATCATTATCTTTAAGAGCTACTCACTTGAGAAGTAGTGATCTTTAACAAGTATCTTTTATTGTTTCTAGATCATGCACTTGAGCTTGAAAATCTTTTTTTTTTTTTTTTTGAAAAGTGCACTAATGCTTCTCTTATATGTTTTAGTTTTTGAGTATATGTTGTTGAAAGTATGTAGATTATGGATGCATCTAGAAGTTTATTGCTAAATACATGATAGATGACATTTGGTATGTATCAATTTTGTTTCGACACTACATAGTATTCAACGAGCACCCTCATGGAAAGAGCTACACACCTTGGTTGTGCAGCCACCCAATGTAGGAAAGGGCTACGCCATCATTGTGATGAGTGAAAGCCGCCAAGAGGTATATATGTTTTTGTTAGAAAAATCAAAGAAGTGTTAAAAAGAATCATTAAAAAAAAAAAAATTGATTCTAAGCCTAAAAGAAATGAAAAATAAAAGGCTTAATGGTATATAGTTGAGAATTATGAAAAGTTCGGGTTGTCAAATAGAAACGAGTAAACAAGCCACATGCACACACACGCTCACTTGTTGATATCTATTCTTTTAAAACAAAATACCTGGATGAATATCGGTTTGACCTATTTTTGGAAATGCTTTAGATGGATAGGTGTGGAAATTGTTTGCATGTTGATATCACAATTACTCCTACTATATATGTGAGAAGCATTCACACACACACACACATTTTGCTTATGTGCTTGATTCATTAGCAATGTGGGAATATTTTTGAGAGATTAATGAAAATCTATGATTCTCTCTTGGACTTTGAAAAGTGATGAAATATGTAAGGTTTATAGTTTGTGTTGGCATCAATTCCATATCAAAACGTGTTTCTCTTGTATTGTTTAGTGGTTAGTAATTGAAGAATTAAGAAGACGAAGGACGTCTCAACCACAATTCATTCAAGAAGCCGGCTTTTAAGAGATTCGTGCATCATTGGTCAACAAAGGTATTAAAGGACCTCATCTCTCTTACAAGGCTAGGCACACACACACACACATAGCATTCTTGTGTGTTCTTTCATGATTTAATTTCATTTATATATCACTTTCACACACTTGGCAAAATATGCTCATGCATTCATATTATGTTGATAAACTTTGTGTTTTGCATTTTCTAGGACTATGTCCGGAAACTAGCATATGCGTGTGTCTTTGTGTTTGTATATTTCCATATTTTTGTATTTGGACTTGAATATGCTCTATTATGATTCTTTATTGAGTTCCGGTCGTTTCGGTTACTCATTCATGTAGTTTCGAGTCCAAACGATGTAGCTACGCTACTTTTCGTTCTCATTCATTGAGTTGACTTCATCGACGTTTTCCGAGATGATTTCTCAACCGTTTTTCAAAGTTGTATAGTCTTCGTCGTGCGTGAGAGAGTTACGGTTCTTAATCCGAAAATGGATTCGAAATCAGAGTTCGGATGCCCAAGATACGGGCTGAAGAACTGAGGGAGCACGCGAGAAGACAGCCCTAGCCGTAAGGCCACTTGGGCTGGCCGTGTGTGAGGCCGTGGGCCCCACGGCCAAGGGGGCTCTCTGCCCCCGTGTGGGCCACACGCCCCCCATGGCCAGGGGGTGACATGGCCTCACACCATTGGCCGGTTTTGTCTTCTCTCTCCTTCTATTTCTTCCCTTTCTCTCTCCATTTGAAATTTAAAAGAAAAAAAAAATTGTTTTTTCCCGTCAGAATTTTCTCTCCAGTTTTCAGAACTTCAAAACACCATATCTTCCTCATCCGGAGTCGGATTTGAGTAATTCAAGTTGGAGAGTGTTCATATTTGAGTACTCTATCATCTCCAAGTGGTTTGGTGGCTGTTTGATCATGATTTCTGGTGGTTCCACACTGATTTCCGAACCAGCTCGTGAAACCAAGGTATTGGACTTAACTTAGGGATTTCTTTCTTTTTAACCTTCCATTTGCTTGGGGTTTCTTCTTCTATATCTATATTTATGTTTGGTAAAAGCTATTGAGAAAGATAGCTTGATTATCATTCTAATTGAAAGTCAATTTGTGGACAAATGTTGACTAGTTTCTATGATTCTAGGTTTTACATATGTTTGTGAGTTGTATTGTGATTAGAATGGCATCTTAGGTTGTTCGGAACTTAATTGAATTAATTTTGTGATAAATGACCTTGAGATTTGATTTGATCCTTTGATTGATGATATCTAGGATTTGTGTATTTGTTTGTGATTTAGAGAATCTAGGTTTGATTGATGTAAATCTCAAATCCTTGCTCTATATTTTTGGCTAGAATATTGATTGATTTTAATCTCATATATCTAGCATTTAATTGTATATTGATAGCATCTTGAATTTGTACTTCATGAATATATTTTGATTCAAGTGTTGTATATGTGAATGAGACTTTGAGCTTATGTGTTTGGTGTTTCACATGCTTTAGGTTTTATTCGTGTATTTTGCATCTAGACTTGATTACTTGTGATATCACATGTTTAGGTCTATTTGTGCCATAGAATTTATTGATCACATGTTCTATGTTGTATTGATTGTTTGCATCATTTGCATTCACATGATCACACTAGGAAGTCCTTGTAAAAGGCATGAAGTCTTGGTTAGAGTCGGGGTGACTCGGATAGCCAAGCAAGAAGTCTTGCCTAGAATCGGGATGACTCGGATAGGTAAGCAAGGAGTCATGGCTAGAGTCGGGAGGACTCGGATAGTCATGCATGGGAGGCTCCCTAAAGGCAAGAGTGCCTTGGATAGGGAGTTGGCTATTGTATTGGTAGGCCTAGGCGTATGGTTAGACATAGACTCCGATAGAGCGGGGTACACGGGAGGTGTATGCACTCTTGAGGAATTTCTAATCTACCATCAATGTTGGTTGTGTGTGGTGTCCAATATATGGTGGTTTCGCATCATTGAGGGATTTCACACTTTCCAATAGGGTTGGGTAGGCTTAGACTTCACTAGGTTGGGTGAGCTAAAGATTGGTCACTTTGTGAATGTTCTATGTTTATTTTCCAATAATATAGTACCCAATGGTTGTAGTTCAACCCGTGGATGTTTCCTCTTTGGAGGTTTTACCACGTTCAAAAATCTCTTGTGTTAATTCTTCCTATCTCTTTCTCTTATATTTCAATTGTATATTTTATTATCTTGATTCATAATATTCATGTGTGATGTATGGTGAAGCAAGACTTTGTATAGTGTGATTAGTGAATTCATTCTTTGATCATTTTTGTATCTATGATTCTATTGTATATTGTAATTTTTTTTTGTATAGTGATATTTTGATCACTCTTATAACTCATTGAACATCTATTGAAATACAAGCTTACTTTGTTGTTGTGTTTATTTGTTCTTATACCTCACACAACTAGTTGATATACTTAGACTTTGCTCTTATGATTGTATTATCGTATTGTCTATGTATGTCCTCCTTGGCTTATTTTGTTGTGTGTAAGGCTACCTTGAGGGACAAACGAAAGTTTGTTCAAGGGATTGACAAAGGTGTAAAAACCTATTCACCCCCCCCCCCCCCTCTAGGTATGCTTTAAGCAATTTAACTACGTTTGTATACTTTCAAAATATTTTCTCTTATTGCTTGAATGTGTGAACGTGTGAATGCCTTGTGAACAAATCTACTTGGTGATCATAATGTGGAGCATATGTTTAGGGGGAGCTTTAGTTTATTCAACTTTGCTTTCTATACAATATGTTTGTTTAATATCTCGTTATTTATCTCTTGTATCCTTTGTCTATTCCTTGACAAAAATGGGGAGAAATTGTATACCTCACCATATTTGATATGGAGGAATCCATGTTTGATATAGGGGAGAAAAATGTATACCTCACACCATATGTTGAAAAATGTTCCAAATGTGTGAGTTTTGTACCTCTTTGTGCTTGTATGGAGACTTTGTCTTAATGGGTAGAATTCTTGTATTTTGGGGGAGACAAGAATTCTTGGCTTAACAAGGTTGAGAGACTTAGGAACAGCTTTAATATGAAAAACATTTATTCACTTAAGATAATGCATTTTTGTATGAGATCAGGGAAATCTTGTTATTTGTTTATGTGATGATATCTCACCATTCTTCTTTAGAAGAAGATCTCTTGTTGGTTTGCTTCTTTTCTCATAGGTACTTCGATGTTCAAAGAAGGGATTCTTAAAGAGTTAAGAAGACTTGAAGATTTTTTAGTTTAGGGATCTCTTTGTAATGTGAAGATGAGAGAATGCTATCAACATTGAGTTTATTAGAGTGAACATTGTATGGTGAGGATGAGGTTTCGCCAAGGAATAGCCAAAGGGGGAGATTGTAAGATCCTAGATCTTTATTGGCTCGATTCTATTGCAAAAAACTCTTTATTTGTAATGATTAATTGCTTAGGTGATTCTTGGAGGAAAGAAGCTTCGAAGGTTAAAAGCAACGTATCATGCAAATGTCGTCTTCAAAAGGGAAAGCTCGTTCTTGGATACTAAGGTATCAAGATCCTCCTTCCTTTTGCAAGGCGTAAGAGCACACACACACAATTCACACTCATTTAAGTATGCACATGCATTGGTCTCAAATAGACAAACATTGTATAATTGCATGTTTTATGACTATCGCTTGGATATAGCATGCTTGTGTGACATTGTGTTTATTTGTTTATATTTCTTGTATTTTGGACTTAAACATGATCTCATATGATTTCTTATTGAGTCTTGGTCATTTCGGTTACTCATTCATTAGGTTTCGAGTCCAAACGATGTAGCTACGCTACTTTGCATTCTCATTCGTTGAGTTGTCTTCGTCGTCATTTTCCGAGATGAATTCTCAACCTTTTGTCAAAGTTTTGTAGTCTTCATTGTGTGTGAGGGAGTCATGATTTATAATCTGAATATGGATTTGAATTTGGAGTTCGGATGCCCGAATACGGCTAAAGAGTGCTAGCGGAGCGCGAGAGGAGCAAGCGTGGCCAAAGGCCAAGCTTGGAGTCCACGTGTGGGCCACGTGTGCCACACGTCCAGCACACCTCTCTGCCCATGTGTGCCACACATGGTCCACACATGGCTGGTGATGTGTCATCTTTTGATTGGTTGCTTTTTCCCTCTCTTGAATTCTTTTAAATGCTCTCCATTCCCTCCCATTCATTCCAAGAAGAAAATTTGAAAAAGAAAGAACATCAGAAATTTTCTCTCAATTTTTGTTTTCTTATTTTGATCATATCTCTCTCATACGAAATCGAAATTGAGTGATTCAAAAACCAAAATTGTTGTTCTTGAAGAGAGCTACAAACGCCAAGTATTTTTAGAGTCATTTGAGTTCGTGAATTTTTGCATTGAGCTGATTTCAGTCTATGTCTCAACTTTTGTATGTGAAACTTCTTCTTCTCACTTCATCTTTTGATCATCTCTTTTAATCTTCCTAATTGATAGATGATATGTGTTTAGAATGTTGTTAGATCATATTCTAGGGGTGGTTGATCTATTGATTGTTGAGTTTTAGCCTTGTGATCTCAATTGAACATATTTAGCTAAACTTGACTAATCTTGAAATTGATTCTAGAAATGTTGTATATGATGTGCCTCATGTTATTTTCTAGGTTTAATTTCATCATATAAGAACTAAGATTTTTGTGTAATATATTGAATATTCATATCTTGTTCTTATTGATTCACATGCTTTGATTTCTAGATACATTTGTGATTATTTGTTGAAAGCATATTCTAGATTACCATTAAGCATGTTCATAAAGCTTGATTGATCATCTTGCTTTATTTGATTGTGCTTGCATCATTTGCATCACTTAGATCATTGCCTTGTGGAAAGGTTGAAGTCTCTTTCAAAATGAGTTAAGCTTTAATTAGAGCAAGAAGACTTGACTAGGACATGTGGTCCAGATAGTCAAGCAAAAGTCTTAGCTAGGAGTGTGATACTCCGAATGGTTCAACTAGGAAAGCTTGACTAGGATCCTAGTGATCTAGATAGCTAAGCAAGGAAATCTTCCTAGAGGCTTGATAGCCTTGGATAGGGAGTTGCTCTCTAGAGGTGTAGGACACACCTTGGATAGGGAGTAGGCGAGGTGATTCACTAGGCCCGAGGGTAGATTAGGAGGAGTTGATAGCTTGAAGTGGATATCCTGTGTTGATAGCTTTGAGTGTGTAAGTCCTTTTCATATAGTGGATTGCTTTGCCGGTGGTTGTGGTATCAACCCATGGATGTTTCCTCTTTGAGGTTTTACCACGTAAAAATACTTGTGTATTTTTCGCTTTATTTTTCATTATCTTCCATATCATGTATTGATTGTATCCCTTGTATTTTGATTTTCACATGTATTGAATCATACTATACCATTGATTAAATCATATCAAGTGTACATTTCATTCTTGTAATCCGCATATTTTGAATTTGGAAGAATTTGGGCCTATACCTATTCACCCCCCCCCCCCCCCCCCCCCCCCCCCCCCCCCCCTTCTTGGTATATTATACACTATATTGCTTAAGGGAATTTCATGGTTGTCCTCCTTTGTTGATTGGGAAAATGTTTGTTTTGTTTAAAATGCTCATGAAAGACTTCACTAAGTCTAATGATGAGCAAACTTGGTTGGATTGTCTAGAAAGGTTTCTCTTCTCCGTGTTTTATATTTGATGGAGTGTTTCTCTAAACTAATATGTTCATGAAGTATGAATGAGATTTATTTTTAAGAAGTTAAAACTTTTAGGCCTTTTTGCCATTAATAGTGGTGTATGTTTTTTAACACCTTTCTCTTAACAAATATTCAAGTATGGCAAAAGAGGCATGGAATAGATTCCAAGCTATTTGTGAAAAAGGTTCTTCTTGTTTTTCATTTCATTTGTCTACTAACAAGTTTGTTGATAAGCTTGAAAAGAATGCTAGTGACAAAAGCAAAGAAGAAGAAGTTTTCCCGGAGGATAATCAAGCCAGACATGATCACTTGACTTTGCAACTCAATGAAGAAGATTGCAAATCAAAGACCACTAACTTCAACTTGATGGCAAGAGTTCAATCTCTTGAGAAGGAAAGTGATAAAGATTTGAAGGAAGTTTAAGTGAAAAATGAAGTGATCAAATGTCTAGAAGAGAAGATGGTTGAAGATGCTCTTGTGTTAGATAGTTTAATAAGTGATTTTGCTAATAATTTGTTTTTTTTTCTTATAGGAAACAATCAAAGGCAAGGAAGAGGAGTTGGCAATCATGAAAGCCAAAGAGCTTGGTGTTCTTCATGAAGATTCAAGTGACTTAAACTTTGTAGTTGAGCAAGTTGAGTCTCCTACAACTAAAGGCAAGTCACTAAGGAACAAAAGGATTTCAAAAGTCAATGTTCCAAGGTCAAGTGCAAAATCAAGAAGAGTAAGGAGCCTTCACTGTTGGTACACTCTCACCAAAATAGTAACATCTCCTTATGTATTCCAGTTTGCCATTTTTTGAAATGTTGTAGTGCATACTAAATATATATGCCATGAGTATATTAGACAATACAAACTAGGGAATGAGATGCATGTTAGTGAAATCTTCTATGAATGTTTCTTGCATGATAACACTTGAATTTTGTGCGTGATAATGATAATCATGTAAGGAATATTGTCAAGAAGATTTGGGTGAAAATGAGTGTTTCACATGATCATATGTATAGTATTGATAATATCTTTGTTGATGACAATAATGTTGTGTTTTACATGAGAAATATCTTTATAGAGAAGATAGTTGATGTTTATCTTCTAGATATAATATTGCCATGAGAAATGATCATGATTGTTTTTTATGTTTGTACACCCAAGACCAAATGGGTCAAGGGTGAGTGCTCTTACCATTAGTGTAAGTTGCACATGTGAGTTGACTTTAAGATTAGTGTCTAGTTTTGAGTAACTTAGCTAACTAGCTTTGTTTCTCTATAACTTTGGCATGAACTTAACTATCTCACAAATATCATTATGATAGTCAAAATCCGTTGATTAACTTTTGAGAAGTTGTATATCATGAAATCTGTTTAGTGAAAATTTTTGTTAAGATTTTTGGAGAAAGTCATTTTTGTATGTGTTTGAGTTGAAGTATTAAGTCATTATTCTCTTTGAATGACACACCAACAACTTGTTGTCATGGGGACAAACAAGCCAATAGAGCTTATAAAAAAAGCGGAGACTTTTCATTGGTGAAAAAGCTTGCTAATATATTCCTCTACTATAAAAGCTTGCTTTCTTTTTCATCCATTTAACTTTATGTGTGCTTCATACAAAGCACATTGATATTATGCATCATTTCATTAGAGACCTAGTTGAACAATCTATCGTTACTCTAGAGCATATGCCTTCTAAAAATCAACTTGTGGACTTGTTCACCAAGCCCTTGGACAAAGTGAGGTTTAAATCTCTTAGAATGTCCATTGACATGATTTGTGTTGATTGATGTGCTTATGTGATTGATGAGTGGCTTGATGAGCAAAACCTAATTGAAAATCAATATCTTTGAGAGCTACTCACTTGAGAAGTAGTGATCTTAAACAAATAACTCTTATTGTTTCTAGATCATGCACTTGAGCTTGAAAAACTTATTTTTGAAAAGTGCACTAATGCTTCTCTTATATGTTTTAGTTTTGAGTTTTTGTGGTTGAATATATATAGATTATGGATGCATCTAGAAGCCTATTGCTTAGTATATGATAGATGACATTTGCTATGTATCCATTTTGTTTCGGCACTACATAGTATTCAACGAGCACCCTCATGGAAAGGGCTACACACCTTGGTTGTGCAACTGCCCAATGTAGGAAAATGCTACACCATTGTGATAAGTGAAAGCCGCCATGAAGTATATATGTTTATGTTAGAAAAATCAAAGAAGTTTTGAAAATAATCATTAAAAAAAAAGATCTTTGATTCTAAGCCTAAAAGAAATGAAAAATTAAAAGGTTTAATGGTGTATAGTTGAAAATTGTGAAAAGCTCGGGTTGTCAAATAGAAACGGGTAAATGAGCCACATGCACACACACGCTCACATGTTGATATCTATTCTTTTAAAGCAAAAACCTGAATGAATATCGATTTGACCTAGATTGGAAATGCTTTAGTTGGATAGGTGTGGATAGAGTTTGCATGTTGATATCACAATTACTCCTTGTATATATATGAGAAGCATTCACACACACACAATTTGCTTATGTGCTTGATTAATTAACAATGTAAGAATATTTTTAAGAGATTAATGAAAATCTTTGATTCTCTCTTGGACTTTGAAAAGTGATGAAATATTTTCTCTTATTCCTTGAATGTGTGAGTCCCTTGTTAACAAATCTACTTGATGTTCATAATGTGGAGCATATGTTTAGGGGGAGCTTAATTTATTCAACTTCACTTTCTATACGATTTGTTTGCTTAATATCTCGTTCTTTATCTCTTGTGTCCTTTGTCTATTCCTTGATAAAAAGGAGGAAAAATGTATACCTCACCATGTGTGGAGAAATGTTCCAAATGTGTGAGTATTGTTTCTCTTTGTGTTTAATTGAGACTTTGTCTTAAGGGGGAGAATTCTTGTCTTAAAGTTGTTATAGTTGATGATTATCCCTTGGAGAAAGTTGTGGAGATTTCTATTGATGGGAGGTCTAACCTTAATGAAGAGGACACACAACCTCTTGATAGAGTTCCTCTCTTGAACTCTAATGAACATGCTCCATGGGTTAGGAAACTCCATGATAAAAATGACATCATTGGAGAAGTCAATGAAGGTGTTAGGACTAAGTGTCAAATAGATAATCTGATTAGCTACATATGCTGCACCTCACAAATTGAACCCAAAAAGGTTGATGAGGCCTTAAATGATGAGTTTTGGGTTCTTGCCATGCAAGAAGAGCTAAACCAATTCAAAAGGAATGAGGTTTGGACTCTCGTTCCTAGGCCTAAAAGCACAAATGTCATACGCACCAAATGGGTGTATAGGAACAAATCCGATGAGGATGGCTGAAACTAATTATAGCACGGTGTGTATAAAACTATCTAGAGGGGGGGGGGGGGTGTGAATAGATTTTAAGCTTATTACCCAATTTTTCGTATTAAGTCAAAATTACGAATTTACCCCTAACTAGATAAAGCAACAAATCAAGTATAAAATACAGAAATTAAATAACACTTGATTTTTACGTGGAAACCCTCACGGGAAAAACCACGGGCTAGTAAGTAAGCCACACTCGAACCTTGAATCCACTAAATGTGTAAACGATTACAACCTAATCCCGGAAGTAATCACACACCTACCTAATCCCGGTATGAGTGAACCTAGTCCAATTTGCTTGCGATCTAAGCAACCTAATCTCGGATGCTACACACAAGACTTACTTTCTCTATGAAGAGAATATAACCCTAAGTGAATATATGAATATCCAAATGCAACATAGAGCAAGGGAAACCCTATATGCTTATCTAAGATGATTAATATGCAATTAGAACAATCCTAGATATCAAAACTAAATGACATGTCAAATAGTTTAGCTAATCAAGATTAAGCACAAAACCTAATTTGCTAGCACAATACAACTTCTCAAACATACATCATACTAATCTCAAACTTGTATTCAAAGTATATAAAATAACATACAAGTAATTAATTGAGATTGCTTGTTAAGAGAAACACAAAATATGTAAGACATTAGTGAAAAGCTTACCAAGCAAAGTATGATGAAGAATCCATGCAAGATGACATCTAGAAGATCAAAGATGATGATAGATGATGATTGATGATCATGAAAAAAGTGTTTGAGTGATTAAAAATGAGTTCTTGGAATTTTTCTTCTCTTTGAAAAATATCCTAAGTATGAAATCTGAATATGAACTCTTGTAATTGACCTAAAGTCAAAGTGACATATATATAGGGGGCCAAATCAAAGTGTGGTCGTTTTGATAAGTTGGCCTGAAATTTGCCTTGGCCGCTGTTCACCCGCTGTACGTAGGGCGGGTGTACAGCGGTTCGCCTAGGATTGTGAAGAACATGTTCTTCGTGACCGCCCTACGTAGGGCGGATTCCAGGCGACCTAGGGGCGGTTGCCCTCGGGTCTGGAGAGCCGCCCTTCACCCGCTATTCGTAGAGCGGTTTTTGGGCGGACCATCAGGTGTGAAAAACATCACCAGTGGCACCACTGTTCGTAGGGCGCCTGTAGGACGGGTGAACAGCACCCATACTTTTACATAATGCAACCTAGTTCTAAACATGTCATGGCATTTGAACTCCTAGATGCAATCAATAACAAATGTAAGAAGAGATATTATATAATCATGAAAGCACACATAAAAAGACATACAAATACACAAAGATTAAACATATGCATGAGTTGTGAGTGTGTGCAACTATCTCTTCAAGACAAGTAAGCACATAGAGATTTACATTCGGTGCTTATCAAGACGAGGTCTTCAAAGGGCTTGAGCAATAACAACAACATCTAAGCTACCCTTACAAAGAGTCCCCAACAAGAGGTTTGTCCACGAAATGAGCCAATCAACAAATGGGAACCTTACAATCTCCCCCTTTGGCTATTTCGTGACAAAACCACCACTCACATTGAATCCTCACAAAAAATTAGAAACTACGGGACAACAAAGATTTCCTACAATACAAAGAGATAAGAAAATAAAACTTCAAGTCTTCAATCTCTTGTAGAACAATCAACCCCTGAAATTAAAGTTTCTAACATTTCCAATACAAGTAAAGTGTGAGATTAATCAAGTGAGTACAATAACAAGCATTTGCATTTTTAAAAGATAGGCACAACTATGCAATGTATGTGTATGCAATGCTCCCCCTCAACGAGTTACTCCCCCTCAAAGAATATTCTCCCCAATAAGCACAATTGCTACTACAATTTTCAACTCCCCTTACCATTTCTACTCCCTCTTTTTGTCATGATATAGGCAAAGGAGTAGTCCCCAACCGGGTCACTCATAGCAATGAGAGATAGTAGCATGCAAGATATTTGCATAATCAATATAAGTCACTTTATGCATCTCAATTAATTGGAGAGAAACAAGGAGATTTATTTGTAGAAAATGTGTGAATCCAACATGCTTTGCAAACAAGACATATAGCATTCAAGTCTAAAATACAATGGTATTTGGCAAAGCAAATGACAAAGGTTTCTAATTAGAATTCAAACCAATTTCACCAATGTCATGAGAGAAGCAAGGATATAGAGATTATTGTTTTCAATTTAATAGTAACTATATCCAACTTTATAAGCGAAACATGGCATGAGCGACTTTGCACCCTATTTGATTTTTCCGGATAAGATATCCGTATGATAGTAGCCATGTTCAACCAATAAAGAAAGAGAGACATTTGGAATATAAGTTCCTTTGAACGGATACAAGATCCTTTATTCAATTTGAGTCTCATAAGCTATCACACAAGTTTTGCATTTTTAAGAATATGCAATCATCAATTCATGCTTTTCATGTGAGCAAGTTATATGAATTTCATGCTTTTCAGTTGTCATTAGCATGTTATAAAAGAATCATCATGTCAAGGAGATAACTATAGGTCATTCACATCATACTTCCTATGTGAATCTCCTAGTCCAAAAATGCATGTTTGAACATAAATATGACATGGATTGTAAACAAGCAAGGTTCACACTTATAGAATTTGAAAACATATTTACATATGTACAACCAAGCTTACTCAAGCAATCAAAAGAAGATGCATAAGATATTTCAAATTTTTGCAAGTGACAAGAATGCAAAATAGCTCTCTTTGCTTGAGTTCCCCATATGGGGTCAATCACAAATCACATCACTCCACAAGACATATCCCAATAGATCTACTAAGTGTTTTAAATCGAGTAGCATCTAAGGGTTTAGTAAATAGGTCCACAAGTTGATCATTAGTACCTACATGTTCAAGTACTATACATTTATTTTCAACAAGCTCTCTAATGAAGTGATGGCGGATGTCAATATGCTTAGTTCTAGAATGTTGCACCGGATTCTTGGAAATATTAATTACACTCATATTATCACAAAAGAGAGTGAGAGTACCTTGGTTCAATCCGTAGTCTACTAGCATTTGCTTCATCCATAGGAGTTGTGTGCATCCACTCCCCGCGGCTATGTACTCGGCCTCGGCCGTGGACAAGGAAATTGAGTTTTGCTTCTTGCAAAACCAAGACACCAAGTTGTTGCCTAGAAAGAAGCAACCGCCCGATGTGCTCTTCCTATCATCACAATTTCCTACCCTATCCGCATCACTAAAGCCTACAAGACTAGCATTAGTGTCAAAAGAGTACCAAATCCCATAGTTGGATGTCCCATTCACATAGCGAATGATTCTCTTTACGGAAGAGAGATAGGACTCCTTAGGATCCGCTTGGTACCTAGCACACACACCCACACTAAAGGAGATATCGGGCCTACTTGCGGTCAAATAAAGCAAGCTACCTATCATGCCACAATATAACATTTGTTCCACACTTTTACCACTAGCATCCTTGCTTAGCTTCAAAGTGGTACTCATGGGTGTATCACAATGTTTGGCATTTTCTAAACCAAACTTCTTCACTAGGTTTTTGGCATATTTGGCTTGGGTAATGAAGATCCCATCATCTAATTGCCTAATTTGTAAACCTAGGAAGTAACTAAGCTCACCAACAAGACTCATCTCAAATTCATGAGACATAACATCAACAAATTGTTGGACCTTTCTGTTGTTGGTAGAGCCAAACATTATATCATCAACATATATTTGAGCTATGAAAAGCTCATCATTGTTTCTTTTGATGAATAGTGTCATGTCAACACTACCACGTGTGTAGTCATTGTCAACAAGAAATTGAGTGAGGCGCTCATACCAAGCCCTCGGTGCTTGTTTCAACCCATATAGAGCCTTCTTGAGGCGATAGACATGGTTGGGGTGGTGAGCATCCACAAACCCCTTGGGTTGTTCAACAAACACTTCCTCTTGCAAGAAGCCATTGAGGAAGGCACTCTTGACATCCATTTGGTGCAATTTGAACTTGTGCACACAAGAAATGGACAAGAGAAGCCTAATAGACTCTAAACGGGCAACGGGAGCAAATGTCTCCTCAAAGTCGATACCCTCAATTTGAGAGTACCCTTGTGCTACAAGTCTAGCCTTGTTCCGCACTATGTTGCCATCCTCATCGGATTTGTTCCTAAATATCCATTTAGTGCCTATGACATTAGTGGTCTTAGGCCTAGGAACTAGAGTCCAAACCTCATTCCTTTCGAATTGGTTTAGCTCTTCTTGCATGGCAAGAACTCAAAATTCATCATTTAAGGCTTCTTCAACCTTTTTGGGTTCAATTTGAGAGGTGTAGCATGTGTAGCTAATAAGATTAGCAAGTTGACGTCTAGTCCTAACACCCTCATTAACCTCTCCAATGATATCTTCTTTATCATGGAGTTTCCTAACCCATGGAGCGGGTTCTTTAGAGTCCAAGAGAGGAACTCTATCAATAGGTTGTGTGTCATCATTGTTGACATTAGATGTCCCAACATTAGGAGACACCACAACCTTCTCCAAAGGAGAAACATCACTAAAAATAACCTCCTCCTCATGATCATTTGACTTGAGCCTAGTATCATCAAATACGACATTGGATGATTCCATAACACTTAGAGTCTTTAAATTGAAAACTCTATAGGCTATACTATTCAAGGCATAGCCAATAAAAATACCCTCATCACCCTTAGCATCGAATTTGCCAAGTTGATCACGGTCATTCAAAATGTGGCATTTGCTTCCAAAAGTGTGGAAGTAGCTAACATTTGGCTTCTTGCCTTTCCATAACTCATAAGAGGTGTTTCTAGTACCGGGCCTTAGGAAAACTCTATTTCCTATATAGCAAGCCGTATTGATGGCTTCGGCCCATAGGTTCCTAGGGACATTGTTGCTAAGCAACATCACACGGGCCATCTCTTGAAGGACCCTATTTTTCCTCTCAACAACTCCATTTTGTTGAGGTGTCCTAGGAGCCGAAAACTCATGGGAGATGCCTAAACCATTACAAAAGGTTTCAAAAGTAGCATTCTCAAATTCCCTCACATGGTCACTTCTAATATGTTTTATGCTTTTAATATTAGAGTTCATTTCATTTTGTATTTTATTACAAAGCATTTTAAACTTATCAAAAGTTTCGGATTTTTCTCTAAGAAAATATGTCCATGTGAACCTAGAGAAATCATCAACACAAACAAAAATGTATCTCTTTCCACCCAAACTTTCGGTTTGCATGGGACCCATGAGGTCCATGTGGAGAAGCTCAAGAGGCTCCTTGGTGGTGAGATACTTACCCTTTTTGTGCATGCTTTTAGTTTGCTTTCCTTGTTGGCAAGGTCCACAAACACCATTGGCTTTCTTCCCAAGCTTAGGGAGGCCACACACACAATTGAACTTTCCAAGGGTCCGTAGATCCCTAAAGTTCATGTGGCCAAGTCTTTCATGCCACAACTCAATTTGCTCATCCATGGACACATGATTAGATACAATACTAGCTTCAAGACAATAACAATTGTCGCTAAATCTCATGCCCTTCAACAAGGTTTGTCCATCGGGTTTTAGGATAGAGCAATAATCTTTAGAAAACAAGACGGAATATCCTTCATCACTAAGATGTGAAATGCTTATTAAATGGGCTTTCAAGCCATCAACAAATAAAGCATTGGATAAGGAGGGTAATCCGGGAACGAAAATGGTTCCTTTCCTTACAACATTTCTTTTGGATCCATCACCAAAAGTGACATTTCCACCTTCCTCCATAACAAGAGTCTCGAAGAAACTCTTGTTTCCAGTCATGTGCCTAGAGCACCCACTATCCAAATACCAAAAATTAGAAGAATTTGCCTTCAAGGTTATTTGTGCAACATGGCAAACATTTTCATTCTTTCTAATCCACTTAGCAACAATTTTAGCTTTCTTAGTGGTCTTTGGTACATGTGCTCTACTATTCCTAGGATCATGCAAATCAATATTATCATTCCTAGGAACATGCATCTTGGCTCTATTCTTTCTCTTTTCAATCATGCTTCGTGTTCTACACATTTTAATATATTGAAAGCAATTTGGTCTAATATGACCATCACAACCACAAAAGTGACAAATAGGGATGAAAAAAGGAATCATACCTTGTCTTTGTGCACGTATGGGAGCTCGTCCATGTCTTTGTGGATAAGTGGGTTCAATCCATCTTCGTTGTTGAACCGGTCTAGGTTGCTTCCAAGCTTGAGGTTTCATGATTGGTCTCTTTCCTTTGTGAGCCAATTGTTGAGGAATGTTTCTTTGAAGAACCTTAGAGGGTTGAGCTTGAGGTTGCCTTTTTGGCACCACCTTCACTTGTGCATTTGAACATTGTCCTAGTTCTAACTTCTTCCTAGGAGCTTGCACCAATGAAGCTTCTTTACTCCCCAAACTCTTAACAAAAATGGTCTTCTTGGAAGTGGAAGTCTCCATATCATCTTCAAACCTGAGACCTCTCTTGTCACTTGGACTCTTTCCAACACTAAGTAAATGATCAAGCTTCTTGGTGCTAGAATCTATCCTAGCCAAGGACCCTTTAACTTCTACAAGTTCCCTCTTCAAGCCTTCTTAACTTCTCTTGGATGAGTCTAACTCCTCAATTAACTTATCCTCTCTCCTCTTCAATCTTTCCACTTGTTCACTTAAGTGGTCATTGTGAGCCGAAAGTTCAAGGTTCTCTTCTCTCAACCTCTCAATCTTTCTTGTGCTTTTAAATGCTAAATCATTGAACTCGGCATGGTATTTAGCAAGCACCTTTTGCTCCACAAATTTCTTTATGGAAATAGAGGAGGAGTCACTTTCTACTTCACTAGAGTTACTTTCCTCTTGACTCAAATCCTCTTTTTCACTAGCACTTTTGCTCTTGTGAGATGAGGCAAAAGCTAGGAAGTTAGCCATAAGCTCTTCTTCACTTGAAGACTCATCTTCCTCATTGGAGTCATCACTACTCCCACTCCAAGTGGCGGCCATCACTTTGTCCTTCTTCTTTTCATTGTGATTAGCACATTCGGGGGCAAAGTGACCAATCCCACCACATTCAAAGCATCGGACCCCTTTCCTTTCGGTCCTCTCTTTTCTAGGCTCAAACTTCTTGAAGGAACCTTTTTTCTTCAAGTCTTGTCCTCTCGACCCAAATCCCTTCTTCTTCTTGAACCAACCTTATTAAACCTTTTCACGAATAAGGTAAGGTCTTCATCCGATTCATGTTTTGCCTCCTTTGCATCCTTAGATGCTTTCAAAGCTATTCCTTTAGACTTCTTAGGAGGAGTAGTGGTGCTAGGAGCCTTCTTAGACTCATATGCAAGAAGACGTCCAATCACCTCACTTGGCTTCATATCCATGTAGCCACTATTTTCTTCTATGGCCGTCACCTTTGATTCAAACCTATCGGGCAGAGATCTCATAATTTTTTGCTTGACTCTCCTATCCGAATACGGGTCTCCGAGTTGATGGCTTTGATTTACAATGTCCATCAATTTGATTTTGAAGTCATTGAAGCATTCATCCTCTCCCATCCTAAGTAGCTCAAATTGAGTTTGGAGGACTTGAAGCTTGGACTCCTTCACCACCTCGGTTCCCTCATGTGCAACTTGAAGGATGTCCCATGCCGCTTTTGCAATCTGAGTGTTCTGAATAAGCTTGTACTGATTCTCATCCATTGCACACATGATGGCATGCATAGCCTTCCTATTCCACTTTAAACCCTCAAACTCTTGCGCGTTCCATTGCGTCTTAGGCTTCAAAACATCTTCTCTTCCACCCGCGGGAGTCATTATAGGGAAATCATATCCGTCTTCCACCGCCATCCATGCACGGTCGTGAATTTGGCATCTGTAGGATTCCATCTTCCCTTTCCATTGGGAATAGTTCAAACCGGTAGGAAGTGTAGGCCTTGTGCTAGAAGCATCTTCGTTTCCACCACCATTTCCACCGTTTCCACTCATAGTGTTTATGAATGAATGAAATGAATGCAAATGTATGAATGATCAAAAATCACACACAATGCAAAACAAACCAAAATAAGCGAGGATCACCTAAGTATATCTAGGAACCCTCTCTGATACCAATTGAAACTAATTATAGCACGGGGTGAATAGATTTTAAGCTTATTACCCAATTTTTCGTATTAAGTCAAAATTACGAATTTACCCCTAACTAGATAAAGCAACAAATCAAGTATAAAATGCGGAAATTAAATAACACTTGATTTTTACGTGGAAACCCTCACGGGAAAAACCACGGGCTAGTAAGTAAGCCACACTCGAACCTCGAATCCACTAAATGTGTAAACGATTACAACCTAATCCCGGAAGTAATCACACACCTACCTAATCCCGGTATGAGTGAACCTAGTCCAATTTGCTTGCGATCTAAGCAACCTAATCCCGGATGCTACACACAAGACTTACTTTCTCTATGAAGAGAATACAACCCTAAGTGAATATATGAATATCCAAATGCAACATAGAGCAAGGGAAACCCTATATGCTTATCTAAGATGATTAATATGCAATTAGAACAATCCTAGATATCAAAACTAAATGACATGTCAAATAGTTTAGCTAATCAAGATTAAGCACAAAACCTAATTTGCTAGCACAATACAACTTCTCAAACATACATCATACTAATCTCAAACTTGTATTCAAAGTATATAAAATAACATACAAGTAATTAATTGAGATTGCTTGTTAAGAGAAACACAAAATATGTAAGATATTAGTGAAAAGCTTACCAAGCAAAGTATGATGAAGAATCCATGCAAGATGACATCTAGAAGATCAAAGATGATGCTAGATGATGATTGATGATCATGAAAAAAGTGTTTGAGTGATTAAAAATGAGTTCTTGGAATTTTTCTTCTCTTTGAAAAATATCTTAAGTATGAAATTTGAATATGAACTCTTGTAATTGACCTAAAGTCAAAGTGGCATATATATAGGGGGCCAAATCAAAGTGTGGTCGTTTTGATAAGTTGGCCTGAAATTTGCCTTGGCCGCTGTTCACCCGCTGTACGTAGGGCGGGTGTACAGCGGTTCGCCTGGGATTGTGAAGAACATGTTCTTCGTGACCGCCCTACGTAGGGCGGATTCCAGGCGACCTAGGGGCGGTTGCTCTCGGGTCTGGAGAGCCGCCCTTCACCCGCTGTTCGAAGAGCGGTTTTTAGGCGGACCATCAGGTGTGAAAAACATCACCAGTGGCACCACTGTTCGTAGGGCGCCTGTAGGGCGGGTGAACAGCGCCCATACTTTTACATAATGCAACCTAGTTCTAAACATGTCATGGCATTTGAACTCCTAGATGCAATCAATAACAAATGTAAGAAGAGATATTATATAATCATGAAAGCACACATAAAAAGACACACAAATACACAAAGATTAAACATATGCATGAGTTGTGAGTGTGTGCAACTATCTCTTCAAGACAAGTAAGCACATAGAGATTTACCTTCGGTGCTTATCAAGACGAGGTCTTCAAAGGGCTTGAGCAATAATAACAACATCTAAGCTGCCCTTACAAAGAGTCCCCAACAAGAGGTTTGTCCACGAAATGAGCCCATCAACAAATGGGAACCTTACAATGGCAATATTGTGCGTAACAAGGCAAGGCATGTTGCACAAGGGTTCTTTCAAATTGAGGGTATCGACTTTGAGGAGACTTTTGCTCCTGTTGCCCGTCTAGAGTCCATTAGGCTTCTCTTGTCCATATCTTGTGTGCACAAGTTCAAATTGTACAAAATGGATGTGAAGAGTGCCTTCCTCAATGGCTTCTTGCAATAGGAAGATTTTGTTGAGCAACCCAAGGGGTTTATGGATGCACACCATCCTAACCATGTCTATCACCTCTAGAAGGCTTTATATGGGTTGAAACAAACACCAAGGGCTTGGTAGGAGCGCCTCACTCGATTTCTTATTGACAAAAACTACACAAGGGGTGGTGTTGACAAGACTTTATTCATCATAAAAAACAATGATGAGCTTTTCATAGCTCAAATATATGTTGATGATATTGTGTTTTGCTCCACCAACAATACCAAAGTCTAACAATTTGTTGATGAGTATTGTTGGTGAGCTAAATTACTTCCTAGGTTTTCAAATTAAGCAATTAAATGATGAGATTTTTATAACCCAAGCTAAAAATGCTAAAAATAATATATTATTTTTGGAAAGGAGGGTATTTTTGGAATGGAGTTGGGGTATATAAGAGTATTTATGGAATATAAATTTTAGTTTGGAATAGAAAGGCATTCCATTGGTTTTTGGATGGAATCCAAAATGGTGGAATCCCCATTCCAATGGAATCATCATTCCATTGCATTTTAACAAACCAAACAAATGGAATGACTTTTTTCCATTCCATTCCATCCAACCAAATATGGTATATATGAGACTCGTGACATCAATTGTAATAAGCATGATTTGGAATACAACTGTCACTACAGGGGAGATATTTCTCAACATACATCTTGCAATTTAATGAACAAATGTAAGACTCAGATTACTAATTTATATGGGTAATTGAATTATTAACGTGTCTCTTAGTATCAAATAAGAGGGTGCAAAATAAATAAACAATTTTTTAAAAATTATTTTTTTGAATTTTTTAAAAGTAAATGATTTAAAAGAAAATTTATTAAATTTAAAATTTTACTTATCCAATATCGGTTTGCCCAAAAACCGACATCTTACTGTAAAATAAATATATATCGGAATTTTGTTTGGTGTCAAAAATATGAAGTAAAAGTTTTTTAAAAAAAATATTAAAGATAAATAAAAAATTTGAAAAAAACTGTCAAGAAAAGCTGTCTTTCTTGACAGTTCTCAAAAGCTGTCAAGAACTTGCAATTCTTGACAGTTTTTAATGACAGTTTTTAAGAACTGTCAAGAAAAAACTGTCAACAAAGACAGTTTTTCTTGTAGTGAAATACATTGAATATTGCAAAGTATGAAAAGCATCTAGGGATAAAGAGAGAACTTCATTTTAATTGTCATCTTGTAATCCTAGATAAGCATTTAGTGTAACATAGCATTAAATTACATATTGGATATCATGCATATTCACTTAGGTTGATTTATCTCTTCATTGAGAAGTAAGACTTGGGGCAGAGGTTGTTTAGGCCTCAAGCAAATTGATCTAGGGTTGCTATTAAAGACCTACAGGTAATAGAGGTGGGTTAGTGACCGTGTAGGGTTTGACGTGGTCAACCTAGCTTGTGGACACCTTTACAAATAGTGATTTTCGAGGATCGTGTGTGGCGCACATAACAGCCCATGGTTTTTCCTTGTTGAAGGTTTCCACATAAAAATCAAGTGTCATTTATTTTCCGCACTATTACACTTGATTTATTGTTTTGACTAGATTGGGGCTATTTTTGTAAAATTGACTAATTGCGAAAATTGGGTAATAACCGAATTAAAATCTATTCAACACCCCCCCCCCCCCCCCCCCCCCCCCCCCCCCCCCCCCCCCCTCTAAATAGTTTTATACACACCGACATAATTAGTTTTAGGACCAAAAGATGTAAAAAAAAGGACTGAAAGAAATTATAGCACGGTGTGTATAAAACTATCTAGAGGGGGGGTGAATAGATTTTAAACTTATTACCCAATTTTTCGTGTTAAGTCAAAATTACGAAATTACCCCTAACTAGATAAAGCAATAAATCAAGTATAAAATGCGGAAATTAAATAACCCTTGATTTTTACGTGGAAACCCTCACGGGAAAAACCACGGGCTAGTAAGTAAGCCACACTCGAACCTCGAATCCACTAAATGTGTAAAACGATTACAACCTAATCCCAGAAGTAATCACACACCTACCTAATCCCGGTATGAGTGAACCTAGTCCAATTTGCTTGCAATCTAAGCAACCTAATCCTAGGAAGCTACACACAAGACTTACTTTCTCAATGAAGAGAATAACACCCTAAGTGAATATATGAATATCCAAATGCAACATAGAGCAAGGGAAACCCTATATGCTTATCTACGATGATTAATATGCAATTAGAACAATCATAGATATTAAAAACTAAATGACATGTCAAATAGCTTAGTTAATCAAGATTATACAAAAACTTAATTAGCTATCACAATACAACACTCAATCATGTCAAACACAACAATCTCTATTTTGAATATTAGATTTTAATCTAAGAACAAACAAATAATAAAATAGATGCCTTGATAAATAAAACACTAATTATAAATGATAATAGTGAAGAACATACCAAGGGAAGTGTGTTGACCAAGACCCATGCAAGTAAACATCCTAACTATGCTAGAAAATGCTTAGATGATATTTTGATGCATATGAAAATGGGTTTTGAGAGTTAAAGACAAGTTCTTGGGAGTTTCTCACTTGAAGATATTTTTCTCTCAAAAATGTGTGTGTTGTCAAGTGAAGAAGAAAAATAATATATATATGTCAGGTATGAAAAGGTGCAGAAATTATATATATATATATATATATATATATTAACAAAACAAAAAAAACACACATATATATATTATAATTAGGTTGAATGTAATGCTGCACCGTTTTAGACACTTTAGAAAAAATCAATTCACTTTAAAGCTGCACCGTTTTGACATTTGAGAAACAAAATTAATTGAAGCAATCTAGTGAGGTGAGCTCACGTGAGAGAAACTCAAATAGTCCAATGATTTGTCAAGGTCATGCACATGCAGTCACAATAAACATGAGCTCACAATAAAACATATGCACACAATTAAATGGCTTAACTTTCAAAAACAAAAGAAAAGCATCAGGTGAGGCCCGTGAGTGTGCCGTGAGAGCAACGCGGGCAGAGAGGCAATTTTACCGTGAGGAGCCTGTGGCTCACGCCACCCTTTTGCTTGCCTTGCTAGGTGTGGCTATCATGCCACACTAAGCTGACTTCGAACCCGAGTGTTCTTCAGTCCAGTTGACCTCAAATCTTGGAATCCAATTCCGTCTTCGGAATATTGACCTGGATTTAATCATAAATATAGAAAATTATATAACTTTCTAATTTAAGTTCGGAATTGAAATCCGGTTTCCGATAAAAACACGGAATGTCCCAAATGTCTCAGAAATCATCTGAAACATATAGAAAAGTCTCCGAATCGCTCGGACCTCATCTATGGACAAATCCACACATAAAAAATATAACAAAGAAGTGTAAGTGTGGAATGTGACATGTGAAGAGAATGCACACAAATGCTAGTATGCTAAGTGTGTGTGTGCAACTAATCTCTTCAAAGAAAAATAAGTACTAGAGATTATACCTTTGGCGTGCTTGTCCCTTGAGGTCTTGAAAGGGCCTTTGAGCTTGATCCTCAATCACCTAAACTACCATGACACAATAAACCCCAACATGTGGTTTGTCCATGAAATAAGCCAATCAACAACCGGGAATCCTTACAATCTCCCCCTTTGGCTTTTTCGTGACAAAACCACCTCTCACATTGATTCCTCACAAAAAAAAATAGAAACTACGGGACAAATAGATCTTCTACATTACACAGAGATATTTAAAGAATAAAATCTTCAAGGCATCAATCTCTTGTAGAACAATCAAACCTGCAAGACAAGCTTCTATACTTTCCAAATAAAACATGTGAGATTAATCAAGTGAGTACAAAGCACATGTATTTGCATTTTAAGAGATTTGGCACAACATTATACAATGTATGTGTATGCAATGCTCCCCCTTAACGGGTTACTCCCCTTGAATGAATATTCTCCCCAACATGCACAATTGATACTACAGTATGCAACTCCCCTTACCATATCCTACTCCCTCTTTTTGTCATGATATAGGCAAAGGAGTAGTCCCTAACCAGGTCACTCTTAGCAAAGAGAGATAGTAGCATGCAAGAAATTTGCATAATAATATAAGTCACTTTATGCATCCCAATTAATTGAAGAGAAACAAGGAGATTTATTTGAAGAAAATGTGTGAATCAAACATGCTTTGCATACAAGACATGTAGCATTCAAGTCCAAAATACAATGGTATTTGGCAAAGCAAATGACAAAGGTTTCTAAAAAGAATTCAAACCAATTTCACCATTGTCATGAGAAAAGCAAGGATATAGAGATTTCATTGATTTTAATTAAAGAGCAACTATATCCAACTTTATAAGCGAAACATGGCATGAGCGACTTTGCACCATATTTGATTTTTCCGGATAAGATATCCGTATGATAGTGGCCATGTTCAACTAATAAAGAAAGAGAAACATTTAGATGTTTAGTTCCTTTGAATGGATACAAGATCCTTTATTCATTTTGAGTCTCATAAATCTTTTTCACACAAGTTTTGCATTTTAAGAACGCAATCATCAATTCATGCTTTTTCATTTGAGCATGTTATATGAATTTCATGCTTTTTCATTTGACATTAGCATGTTATAAGATAATCATCATGTCATGGAGATAACTATAGGTCATTTAAATCATACTTCCTATGTAGATCTCCTAGTTCAAAAATGCATGTTTGAACATAAATATGACATGGATTGTAAACAAGCAAGGTTCACACTTATTGAATTGAAAAACATATATACATATGTGCAACCAAGCTTACTCAAGCAATTAAAAGAAGAAGCATAAGATATTTCAAATTTTTTGCAAGTAACAAGAATGCAAAATAGCTCTCTTTGCTTGAGTTCCCCATATGGGGTCAGAAAACAAATCACATCACTCCACAAGACATATCCCAATAGATCTACTTAGTGTTTTAAATCGAGTAGCATCTAAGGGTTTAGTAAATAGGTCCGCAAGTTGATCATTAGTACCTACATGTTCAAGTACTATGCATTTATTTTCAACAAGCTCTCTAATGAAATGATGGCGGATGTCAATATGCTTAGTTCTAGAATGTTGTACCGGATTCTTGGAAATATTAATGGCACTCATGTTATCACAAAAGAGAGTGAGAGTACCTTGGTTGAATCCGTAGTCTACTAGCATTTGCTTCATCCATAGGAGTTGTGTGCATCCACTCCCCACGGCTATGTATTCGGCCTCGGCCGTGGACAAGGAAATCGAGTTTTGCTTCTTGCAAAACCAAGACACCAAGTTGTTGCCTAGAAAGAAGCAACTGCCCGATGTGCTCTTCCTATCATCGCAATTTCCTGCCCAATCTGCATCACTAAAGCCTACAAGACTAGCATTAGTGTCAAAAGAGTACCAAATCCCATAGTTGGATGTCCCATTCACATAGCGAATGATTCTCTTTACGGAAGAGAGATGGGACTCCTTAGGATCCGCTTGGTACCTAGCACACACACCCACACTAAAGGAGATATCGGGCCTACTTGAGGTCAAATAAAGCAAGCTTCCTATCATGCCACGATATAACGTTTGTTCCACACTTTTCCCACTAGCATCTTTGCTTAGCTTCAAAGTGGTACTCATGGGTGTATCACAATGTTTGGCATTTTCTAAACCAAACTTCTTCACTAGGTTTTTGGCATATTTGGCTTGGGTTATGAAAATCTCATCATCTAATTGCCTAATTTGCAAACCTAGGAAGTAACTTAGCTCACCAACAAGACTCATCTCAAATTCATGAGACATAACATCAACAAATTGTTGGACCTTGGTGTTGTTGGTGGAGCCAAAAACTATGTCATCAACATATATTTGAGCTATGAAAAGCTCATCATTGTCTCTCTTGATGAATAGCGTCTTGTCAACACTACCTCTTGTGTAGTTATTGTCAATAAGAAATTGAGTGAGGCGCTCATACCATTCCTCGGTGCTTGTTTCAACCCATATAGTGCCTTCTTGAGGCAATAGACATGGTTGGGGTGGTGTGCATCCACAAACCCCTTGGGTTGTTCAACAAACACTTCCTCTTACAAGAAGCCATTGAGGAAGGCACTCTTGATGCCCATTTGGTGCAATTTGAACTTGTGCACACAAGAGATGGACAAGAGAAGCCTAATGGACTCTAAACGGGCAACGGGAGCAAAAGTCTCCTCAAAGTCGATACCCTCAATTTGAGAGTACCCTTGTGCTACAAGCCTAGCTTTGTTCCGCACTATGTTGCCATTCTCATCGGATTTATTCCTATAAATCCACTTAGTTCCTATCACATGTGAGCTTTTAGGCCTAGGAACTAGAGTCCAAACCTCATTCCTTTCGAATTGGTTTAGCTCTTCTTGCATGGCAAGAACCCAAAATTCATCATTTAAGGCTTCATCAACCTTTTTAGGTTCTATTTGAGAGGTGTAGCATGTAAAGCTAATGAGATTAACTATTTGACGCCTAGTCCTAACACCCTCATTCACATCTCCAATAACATCCTCTTTGTTATGGAGTCTTCTAACCCATAGAGCGGGTTCATTAGAGTCCAAGAGAGGGACTCTAGTAATAGGTTGTGTGACCTCTTTATTGTCATTGGGCGTCCCAACATTGGGAGTCACCACAACCCTCTCCAAAGGAGAGACATCATCTAAAATTTCCTCCTCCTCATAGTCATTAGACTTGAGCCTTGTATCATCAATAACAACATTCAATGATTCCATGATGGTTCGAGTCTTCAAGTTGAAAACTCTATAAGCTC
The DNA here is from genome assembly GCA_030490815.1 of Acer saccharum. NCBI lineage: Eukaryota > Viridiplantae > Streptophyta > Magnoliopsida > Sapindales > Sapindaceae > Acer > Acer saccharum. The sequence continues at coordinate 30,024,814 of CM059876.1, forward strand.
TACTATTCAAGGCATAGCCAATAAAGATACCCTCATCACTCTTAGCATCAAACTTGCCAAGTTGATCACAGTCATTTAAAATGTAGCATTTGCTTCCAAATGTGTGGAAGTAGCTAACATTAGGCTTCCTACCCTTCCATAACTCATAAGAGGTATTTCTAGATCCGGGCCTTAGGAAAACTCTATTCCCTATATAGCAAGCCGTATTGACGGCTTCGACCCATAGGTTCCTAGGGACATTGTTGCTAAGCAACATCACTCAGGCCATCTCTTGAAGGACCCTATTCTTCCTCTCAACAACTTCATTTTGTTGAGGTGTCCTAGGAGCTGAAAACTCATGGGAGATGCCTAAGCTATCACAATAGCTTTCAAAAGAGGCATTCTCAAATTCCCTCCCATGGTCACTTCTAATCCGTTTAATGCTTTTAATGTTAGAATTCATTTCATTTTGTATTTTAGTACAAAGCATTTTAAACTTATCAAAAGTTTCGGATTTTTCTCTAAGAAAATATGTCCATGTAAATCTAGAGAAATCATCAACACAAACAAAAATGTATCTCTTTCCACCTAAACTCTTGGTTTGCATAGGACCAATGAGATCCATGTGGAGAAGCTCTAGGGGCTCCTTAGTGGAGAGATACTTGCCCTTTTTGTGCATGCTTTTGGTTTGTTTTCCTTGTTGGCAAGGTCCACAAATACCATTGGCTTTCTTCCCAAGCTTAGGGAGGCCACGCACACAATCGAACTTTCCAAGGGTTCTTAAGTCCCTAAAGTTCATGTGGCCAAGTCTTTAATGCCACAACTCTATTTGCTCATCCATGGACACATTGTTTGAGACTATTCTAGCTTCAAGACAATAACAATTGTCACTAGATCTCATATCTTTCAACAAGGTTTGTCCATCGGGCTTTAGGATTGAGCAATCATCTTTACTAAACAAGACGGAATATCCTTCATCACTTAGATGTGAAATGCTTATTAAATTGGCTTTCAAGCTATCAAAAAATAAAGCATCGGATAAGGAGGGTAATCTAGTTACGGAAATGGTTCCTTTCCCTACAACTTTCTTTTTGGATCTGTTGTATGTATATTTTCGTCAGCATGACACGTCAGCAAAGATAGCAGGTAATACGAAAGTACAGTAATTCCACGTCATCCAAAGTCAACTAGTCAATGAAAGAAACGCTGACCGAGGACACGTCACCAGGTCTGGACACGTCATCAAGAAATATGGAAGTAAGAAGCGTATGCACCATGTAAAGTCGTACAGTTAAAGAAATATTAATGAGTAAAGATCCTGCTCGCCGAAGATCCTGCTCGCCAAAGATCCTGCTCGTCGAAGATCCTGCTCGCCGAAGATCTTTACTCAGCGAGATCTACTCGACCAAAACAAGATATACTCGGCCAAAAAAGGAAATACAATCCTATCAAGATACACCTTATCAAGCGGAGATCCACTCAGATACGAAATCTAAAAATCACACTCCAAGTAAGGAAATATCCCTATTTCCTCTCTAGTGTCAGAAGTCTAAATCAGGAAAGAACTCAAAGCTTCCAGAAGGATAAACACCAAACGGGAAAACGAGTCCTAATCAGTCTACTCTACCAGAATCCTAAAAAGACTCTAATTAATGAGCCCACCGTTTATACGACAGGAACTAGGGCAACCCTAGATCAAACCCTATAAATACATCCATGTATTCATTATATCAGGGGGATCGACATCATGAGCAATTGATACTTACATAAGAAAAAAGATACGAAACATGAACAATTATCTGAGAGAAAGCGAGTGTTGAGTGTGTAATTATTCTATTCATAGTGGATCTCTTCTCGCCATCATCGGCACCGTGGATGTTTCCCCGCCTTGGGGTTTTACCACGTAAAATATGTGTTATGTTTGGTTTATTATTTATTTCCTGCTTTTCTA